>JARHVA010005873.1:875000-932500 GCA_037957365.1 Torreya grandis
ATTGAGAGATAGGTGTGTGGTATACACAAAAGGGTTGGTGCTCTTGTGGGTTGGTGCTCACGAATTATTGTTGGGTTGGTGCTCGGCAAAGGGGTTGGTGCTCCTATGGGTTGGTGCTTGGAAAAGGGGTGTGGTGCTCCTGTGGGTTGGTGTTCATGAATATTATCTAGGTTGGTGCTCGAAAAAGGGATGTGGTGCTCCTGCAAGCTTGGCTTGCGAATATTGTTTGGGTTGGTCCTCATTCATATACTTGAGATTATTCTCCATGGTTTTTCCCACATTGGGTTTCCATGTTATATTTGGTGTCTCTCTCTATCTTGTGTGGTGTTTATTGTTTGAGTTTTATTGCATATCTTGAATGTTTGATTAAGTGTAATTTGGTTAAAGGAAAGTTTTATAAGATATATGATATACTGATTCACCCCCCCTCTTAGTATATCCCATGCTTAACAATTGGTATCAGAGCAGGTTCCTTCAAAAAGGGTTTAACAACTTGAAGGTAGATCAAAGAAAAGCATAAGATGGCCAAGTAGCTAAAGAAGGAGAATCAAGAGTTAAATTCTGTGTTTGAGGCTCTTAAGGAATAAGTGTGTATCTTGGATTCTAAGTTGGCTATAGAAGTAAAAGAAAATAAGATATTTATTCAGGATCTTAAGAATCAGTTAGAGGTTACAAATTCAATTTTAACATCAAAAGAAGAAGAGTGTAATCATTTGAAAGTTGAGTTAGGTTCTCTAAAGGATAATCATGAGAAGCTTATAATCAAGGTTGAGAAAGATCATGAAATATCAATCCAAGGAAAGAAGGATGCAGGTTATGAAGGCAAATCAAAGAAGCTGATCAGGTAGCCCAATGCTTTCAAGTTTTCCAATTATTTTTGTGACCATTTTTTTATTTGTCATCATGTTGGTCATAGGGCAAGAGATTGTATGAGGAGAAGCAATCAGTCAAAGGGAGATCTCAGTCACATTCAAGAAAAAGGTATGAGAAATATTGTTTGATTTTGTTGTCATGAGGTTGGACATATTGATAAATTATGTCAAAATAAAGTAAAGAGATATTAAAAGTATGTCAAAGGTTACAAAGCCCTTAAAATATATGAGAAAAGACAAATTAAGGTTTGGAGACCTAAAATAGTAAAGGTTGATCAGGTTGAGTTTAAGAGTGAAAATGAATTACTCGCTATAATAGATAAAGAATTAGATAGGAAGGATTGTGTAGAATATCTTGTTACATTTTAGCATGAGCTTTGTCAAGATAAGATAGTTTCAAAATTTAAGAAGATGAAAAACATCATAAATTATGAGGTTAGCAGGTCAAAAAGGTTAGACATGCTTAAACAGATTCTAAAATAAAAACACAAGAAGATCAAGGAAGAAATAGAGGAGATGTGGGAATCTCCTGAGATTTGTTTCTAGGACCCTTTTGTGTGGGGTGTCTCTTCTAGGCTTCAAGGAGACACTTTTAAGAAAAATTGAAGCATGGTGGATGCTATTGGGTCTTGGCTATGTTGCATGATGAGAAGGTGGGTTGGAAGATTAATTTGTATATCTTTTGAGGGAATAGATTTTTGAAGAAAATTTTGCATCAGTATTATGGTTTGAGGCTATTAGAATGATTCTTGCATATGCAGTGTTTCAAATGATTATGGTCATAAGAAATTAGAATGTTCAAAAAGGGCTAACAGTTTTAGAAAGAAGAAAAATAATACTCATGCAAATTCAGTGAAGAAGGATTAGAGTTTCAAAGCTCCATTCATCAAGAAGAAGGATCAGAGTTTCAAAGCTCCATTCATCAGGAAGAAGGTTCAGACATGTTCATGGCAGAAGAAACAACCTAAAGATTCTATGTTGGTGCAAACAACTTTGCATGTAAGAAATAAAGATCAGCCATGGTTCCTTGATAGCGGGTGTTTGAGGCATATGACAGGAGATAAGAGTAAAGAAAATCAATGGTGGCATAGTGAAATTCAAAGATAAAACCACTACCAAGATAGTTGGAAAAGGTATTTTAATTTTGGATATTAGTAGAACCAAAGATAAGAATGTCTTGTAAGCATAATCTATTAAGTGTAAGTCAAATATGTGATCAAGGATACACCTTAAAGTTTCATGCAAAAGGTTGTGAGATTAGAAGAAAATATTTGAATGAGTTGATTGTAGATTCTCAAAGGATAGGCAATGTTTTAATCAGATATCTTCTCAAAGACACGCAAGAGGAGTTAGGAGTAATTTCTATTACTTCTTGCCATTGATGTTCAGCATCAGTTGAGGGGGAGCTAAGTTTTAGCTCCAACTAGGCCCTTTGCCATTAATGTCAAAGGGGGAGAATAACAAGTATAGGTACAGGTGCAAAAAATAGGTATAGGGAACAGGTATATATTGCTATAGTAAAGGGGAGTTACTGTATGTTTTTAGATGATAGTATGTGTAGGTGACAGGATGTGGCTGTTTCAAGATTGAGGTTGCCATCAATGACAAAGGGGGAAATTGTTGGAAATATTGTCATTGATGTCAAAGGTCTAGTATTATTGGTGATAAAGGCCCCATTGAATTTAATGTTGTTTATAATAAATATATATTGGCTAATGTGAGTTAATATTTATTTAATATTAACGAATATATTTTTGGTTGCATATGAGACAAAAGAAGGGCCCATGGAGAAGTCAAAGAGCCATGGGATAAAGACAAAAGAAGGATGGGATGCATTTTCCCATGAAGAGTCATCTTGGGGAATTCCAAGAGTCACCAAGTGAAGACAAAAGAGGAAGGGCACAATTTCTCATGAAGGGACACTTTAAGGAATACAAAAAGTCACCAAGATGTGGACAAAAGATGGAAGGACATTTTTGGTCATGAAGGGTGACCACATGACTTTTCAAAGGTGATAATATGAAGGGTCATACAAGTTTGGCACCATTTTCCATGAGGATTGAAGGGTCACAAAGGGGGAAGGCCAAAGGTCATTTGGAAAGCTATAAATAAAGGCTTGAGAAGCCATTTGTAATATGGAAGAGTGAGGTTGATTTGATATTGTAATATCTAGCTTAGAAGAGCAATTGTGTGAGATGAATATGATTTTTATTTATTATATCTAGCTTAAAAGATCAAAGGTGAGAGAGAGGAAAGAGATGTTGTATTGAACTATCATTTTTTGAGATAGCAACATTGAGAGATAGGTGTGTGGTATACACAAAGGGGTTGGTGCTCCTGTGGGTTGGTTCTCATGAATTGTTGTTGGGTTGGTGCTCAGTAAAGGGGTTAGTGCTCCTTTGGGTTGGTGCTCACGAATAGTAGCTAGGTTGGTGCTCGGTAAAGGGGTGTGGTGCTCCTGTGGGTTGGTGTTCCTTTGGGTAAGTGCTCACAAATAGTAGTTGGGTTGGTGTTTGGCAAAGGGGTGTGGTGCTCCTATGGGTTGGTGCTCACGAATAGTTGCTGGGTTGGTACTCAACAAAGGGGTGTGGTGTTCTTGCAAGCTTGGCTTGCAAATATTTTTTGGGTTGGTGCTCATTCATATACTTGAGATTGTTCTCCATGGTTTCTCCCACATTGGGTTTCCATGTTATATTTGGTGTCTCTCTCTATCTTGTGTGGTGTTTATTGTTTGAGTTTTATTGCATATCTTGAATGTTTGATTAAGTGTAATATGGTTAAAGGAAAGTTTTCTAATATATATGATATACTGATTCATCCCCCCTCTCAGTATATCATGTGCTTAACACCATTTGACGAATCCTAGGTCTAAAACAACATCTTATGGTCCATTCGACAGTGTCCCTACTCAGAAACTCCCTTTTATGGTTTGTTTAATCTAAATTATATCTCTGGATTCTTAAAAATGGTTCATTAATAAAGGATTAGGGATGAAAAAGCACAAATTGTTTGTAGGTCACATGCATTTTTACAATCATACCACAAAGTGTGATGCAATGATTGAAAATTTAAATCATTGTTATTATTAGTCTACATCACCATTTTCAATCATCGCTCCATGTTGATCACTCCACATCACAAACTATATGTGTGTTTTTTGAGTCTTTGGCATTAGCATTAGGGGGTTAATGATGATTTAACATTAGAGAAATTTCAACATAATTTGGAGGATGATGAGGCCTATACCTACCATGGAAGCATGTATTGAGTTTGTGTGTGTTGGTTAAAATAAAACATTTTGAATTGAGAGGTATAATTAATTTGAATTTCTAATCCTTTAGTAAAATTTCCAATCACAATTTGACCCATAAAATAATTATGATGACCCTAGGGCCTTTGATATAATATCATCTAAAAACATAGGAAAAATGCTATGTAACATTATCAATAGACTGAAGCATGCACATGCCATTGAAAATCATGTTTTGAACATGCTCAAGGATACCCAAATTCTACCAAAAAAATCACATCTTAATAGAAGGGAGAGGACCCAATAGTTGAGTGGGGTCCAATAGTTGAGATAGCAAAACCAATATTTTTAATAGACAAAATATCCATTAGTTGTATAAAATAAACTAAAATTAGGTGTATAATTTACTTTTAATTGTACAACTTTGACCCATTATTTGTGTACAACAACCAATGATATGCTGACACGTTAATGGTATAAGTATAGGTTACCCAATATATATGTATTGATCACACCTTTAAAAAGACACTTTTTTGATACCTTGCATAGGAATCATTATGTTGGAACCATATTGAAATGTCACAACCTAAAAATATAGAATTAAGTAGTATACTCTTCAAACTATCCATTAGTATAATTTTTAAGTGATGATGTGGCACAATTTGGGTGCCATGTAAACCTAAAATTAAGGTTTTCAAATATAAAAGCCTCCCTTAATCAAAATATAAAATTATGACATGTTAAATAAAAATAGCTTTGAGACTATAATTTTGTTTTAATCTATATGCATGCATAAAGGTTGAAAATGCTAAATGATATCATTAAAATAGACGTCCAAAGATTGCATTTTATTTACATATTCTTAGTCTATCAAAAGTACCTATGAGAGCTTCAAGATTGCCTCTATTATTAACCTATACAGTCTATCAAAAGCTCCATATAATATCTTCTAAATTAAAAAAAAATGTTATTATCATGAAAGCAAAGTCCATACGGCATATCCATGTTGTATGAGAATATAATTTATTATAGCACATCCATATTCTACTAGGAAGACCATCACTGACATTCATAATTTAAGTAGAACATTTAATGGACACAGTCTAGGAGTGGTTCTTGCATCTCTGAGTGCTTATGATATCAAAAATATTCTTAAAATTAACTATTTTCATGATATTTTAATAACAGTGTTTTCATTTTCCTCCCTACGAGCAGGGAATCTCTTGCATCTCTGAGTGCTTATGATATCAAAAATATTCTTAAAATTAACTATTTTCATGATATTTTAATAACAGTGTTTTCATTTTCCTCCCTACGAGCAGGGAATCTTGCATTTGATAAATAGGTGGAGGATATTGGCATAAAATTTTTGAGGTTTGTGAATAAAGGTGACATCATTCCTAATGTCCCCAGTGTTTTTATGAATGATAAAATGGGATATCATCTTCCTTGGAAATACTTTCATGTTGAGATGGAGTTTTGTTTATAGAACAACTCTCCCTTCCTTATGCATACTCAAAAACTTTTTGACTTTCATAATTTAGAGGTTTATCTGCATTTACTAGATGGTTATGTTGGAGAGAACATGCCATTTAATTCTATTAGAAGGGACCCTACCCTTGAAAATAAGAGTTGTGATTTATTTATTAAGAGTCTTGAAATTACACCAAAATGGTGGAAATAACAAAATAAAGGTCTTATCCAAGGTCCCAATGACAAATGGAAGCAACCCACCAAATCAACAGATGGAGAGGAGGAATGAGATAGTGAAGAGTAATGATTCACTTACTCTTTGAAAGTAACTTAGTTGTTAAATAGTAAGTCATTTAGTTAGCCATGTAATCCAATCCTTTCTATTTCCATGGTCTGTAATGATAAAGCAGGTCATCATCCCTAAAAAATAATATCATAATATCAATGGGGGGAATCGACCATCAAAGGAAATGAGTATGAAATTTTTTTGGAAGGTTTTTTTTTAGGTTTTCTTTGATAATTCTAGATTCAACACTAAAGTCTATCCCAAAAATCTAGTGTATTGACTCTTTCATGCAACATTTAGGTCTTGTGTACTCACCCAAAGTGTGTATCAAAAGACTGATTCCTATAGGTTTTATGGCATACTGTTAATAAATTTTATATATCCTTATATTTATGTAAATTAAAAAGAGATTATATAAATTTAAAGATAGATTACCTTGATTCTTTGAGTTATAGGTTTGATTAGTATCACTATCCAAAATATTTTCATTTTATATTAGCATCGTTTACTTGAAAAGAAAAGAGAAATAGGGTAGAACGCATATTTAAGTCTAATCACTTAAATCATATACCATTGATCATCATAAAACACATGAAGTTGATAAAATTTCTATCTCATATACTAATCTTAATCATCAGAAAGGAAAAATTTCATCCAAAGATGTGATGACATCCTTCTATATGTCTTTAAGTGTGGAGACATCCTTGTCAACATATCCTCAAAGGGTTTCAAAATTTTCATTCAAATGTTGACAATGTTTATTTATTGAATCTTCCATCACCTCTACATCATTGAATGATTTGGCACTCTTGGTGTGATCTTTTATTAAGAGTGTAGTATCATCCAGTTGTTGCCTCTAAGCTTCTTTAGCTTGGAGCTGAGCCTCTAAGACTTTATTTGGATGTGCTAGTCATGAAAAAAATACATCCAAAATGGGGATAACCTCCCTAACCCTCTATATAACATGCTTCCATATTCAAGGACCTTGATAAACTATTTATCTAACTCTAATCCCTCATATTTTGGTGTGGGTTGATTCTTGAATCACTTGAGCATAAGTTCTACCAAGGTCTCTAGCTTTCCTATGGCATCCCTATCAATAGGCATGCTATTTGATAGCACTAGTTCTTCATTCAAAATTATTTTGTAGAGGTTCAAGACCATAACTTTTGCCTTTATGGCCTCTTGGATCTACTGTTTCAACATGGCCACTTCCTCGATGAGCACTTGTTTCTCTGTACTTCTTTATTATACATGCCCACAATCTTGGAATGTTTCCTCTTAGCAATGTGTGCATCAAAATATGATAAACTATTTTGGCACATGATTTCCATTCCTAGATTCAAAAAGGTGGTGCTTGATAGAAGAGGGGAGATATTTTGTAGATCTACCCACAATGGTTTTGGTAGTGCTAGAGCATCTGAACCCAAGGAAAGGCTACCTTGGGGGAGTTCAAAATCATGCTCCTCATTGTACATATCTAATAGGAAGGACACTTGCTTCCTTGTTTGTAAGGTTAAATCATTGGGAACAAAGTGCAACCAAAGATACAACATCTTGTCTTGGATGTTTAACTGATATTTCTCATACACATTGTTAGTTGCATCATCACCTTGCTATTTTGTATCCTTAGTCAGTCCTTTCCCTTTACTAGGGTTATGCTTAAGTTCAACCTCCTCATGGCTACCAGTGGTCATCATGCTCATTTCGTCACTATCCCCCTCCTCAAAAAATCATGGTTCAACATCAAATAATGAATCATCAGAGGTGAATTTATCCTCTTGTATCATGGGGGAAGTTTTTTTAGAATTAGAACCTAAGCTATGAACCTATTCCTTAAGGAATTTCTTGTTGAGGAATTTGTCTTAGGGGCTACTACTAGGTAGCTCTTGAATTAGAATCACTTGGGAGATAGGTGGTGGAGTTACTTTAGGGGGAGAAGGTAGAGGTGGAGGTGGATAAGGTGGAGGAAAAAGAGGAGGAGTAGGATGAGGTGATGAAGAGTATGGTATCAAAGAACACAAAGGAGATGGAGAAGTGTGAAGAGGGGGATGGAGATGGATAAGGTGGAGAAGGTGAAGGGTGAGGTGGAGGTGGTATATATGGACTAGATTGCATGGGTCTAGATGGTGGAGGGGTAGGTCATGGTGATTTTATAGTATTCCACCATTTGTGTGGTTCCTGATGCCCATTTGTGTTGGCACCCACATCTAGTCACTTTTTCTTCTTTAGGGGTGGCACTGATGGAAGATTCTCCTTGGGGTCCCTGCTTTGTAGATCCTTTTAAGGGAACAAAATGTAGAATAAGTTACTAATTTGTTCCCCCACCATCATTTTCTTGACCTTGATGTCATTTAGGTCCATCCCCCTTATTTATATATAGGCCTTTTTTCTTGGATAGACAAACATTTTATAAAGAGTGTGAATATTTGAGTCTATTCTCTCAGCCTACAAGATGATAGGCTACACATCATAAATCTAATTCATTAAGTCTATGAAGTACCACACAATGATGGTGTATGATAATTTGATCCATAAAGATAACTCTCTGAATGGGTTCATTCATATATGCATGGGGGAGAAGTGTTGCTTCATGGAAAATTGTGCTTGATCCACAACTAAAGGGGGTAAGTCTTAGGGATGCACCACTCATCCCTAAATTTTTCCTTCATTTTTTGAACCAATACCTCATCTTGATCTTATATGAGGGGTGATGTGATCAAGTCACGTGAATGCCTTAAAGTGTTTAGTAAGGGACTTATGCATGTGAGGGTATACACACTTCATCACTCTTAAGCTATAATCTGACACACCAATTTCATCAAAACCTAATAAGAGGAGGATTAATCCCCATGGGAACTTATACTTAGGCATCTAATGGGTCCTTTATGCATCTGCAATAATATTTTGGGTGAATCACATAGCCCAGTTGTACTTCAACCCCTATGTGACCTGATGGGAAATATAGAGGTGTATCATGTCAACCTCTTTCCAATGACTAGTCCTTTTGATCTCAGTCATATCAATCCACACAAAAACCTAGAGGGAAGGATCCTACACGTTTTAATATGCATGGTAAGGCCTTGCTTCTAATACATAAGTACCATGGTGGTCTTTTGGACCTCCTTGGTGTCTACCAAGTCATAAATTATAATCAAACATGAACACTGTAATCTTATGATTTTACTAATCCTCTTAGGTATGATTTTCATGCTACACCTAATGAATTAAATATAGCCCTCATGGACACATGAAAGAAGGAATTGAACCACTTCCATGGGTTTACCAAAGTATGGTAAATTAATGAATTGAAATAACCCTATAACATCTAGTGGGTTGAAGATCATGACATCATACACCACTTGGATCCTGGTGTTCATGGTCTCAAACCAATAGTCACTTTGGAGCTCAACCTCATTCCCAAGTTGGTAATGATTATAGTCAAAGATGGTACAAGTAGAAACCTTGGAGACCCAACTCGCTACACACAACACTAATTTTAGATATTGAATTTATTCAATCAATAGAGATGGAGGTGGGGATACTTGAGCCTTTTATACCAAGGATGATTGAGCCTACTTCACTTTATGCACCATACTTTAATCTTCTTCTTCTATGCACTAAACTTGTTCTTCTGTTGTCTCTTCCTTAATTGGAACCCAATCTCTTCCGCTCACCTCTTCTTCTTTTGGTATTGCTAGAAAGGGTTCAATTCTTTTGGCCTTTTTCTTAGGTTGCATCACCCTTCAAGGAGACCAAATTTTAATGTGTGGTCATCCAATGTTTCCAAAAGAATATGTGGCTATGGATGTTTGCTTTAGATTTTCTACCTTAATCACCCTTCAATGGTAGACCTAAAACCTAAAACATTTGGTACATGTTTCTCTAATGAACCAAACTCCTAATACCTCTTCTCAACTTGGTAATTCCCTATGTAGGTTGATGTGGAGATGAATTAAATATGCTTGGCTCTAGATTTGATTAACTTGAATCTGATATTCACTTGATCTTCGGCTCTATTAATCTCAAGGTAAATTGTAAAATGAGTTTAACTTGCCTATTTATAGACTCCAAGAGGGGTTAACCATCATTAATGTTTTCCCATCACCCATCTCTTCATATCATTAATGCAAATCCTTAATGGTCATCATAATTAAATCCTCACTTTTGTCAATTAATGCTTTTAACAGTATTTGTCACACCACACCATTGACATATTCATTTTTATAACTACTCTTTCCATATTAAAGGCATGTCTTATCTTGCACCTTTATTTGAAGTAGATGATAGTTGTGTCCCATGCTTAAACATGCACCATTGATTTGATTCTACCAAATCGAACACAGACTATTGATTTATTTGACAGCTTCCATGATCATGACACTTGGTATCCTCTCACTTGTTTTCAATATTCATTGACCTTGTGACCTTGATCTCACCATTGGATTTGTTTTGTATGAGTGAAAATGAGCCATAGATCTACCTAGGCTCACTAACTTGAGTTCATTTGTATGTCATTAGATCTAGATACTACTCTCAAGATCACACCACTTATCACTGATGCATTCAATTTTAAGATCCTCTAAATTTTGACTTGATGCTCACCATTGATTTTTGATGCATGATTAAATGCACTTTATTATATCTTTACGACCCACTAACACTAACCTCACCCACTCACTGTTGATATTTGATGCATGTTAAATGTACTTCATTATATCTTTGGGACCCACTGACACTATCCTTTCTTGCTCATTATTGGATCTTCATGGTAAGATTGAATGATGATTGTTGATATTCAAACATTTAAATTCAAATAGCTATTTTATGAGGGTTAAACTTGACATTTACACTCCCTAAGAACCTTACATACCCATGTACCTTGCACGCCTATCTAACCCTATGCACCTAGGTAACTTGTGTGATTTAATTACTAGCTTGCATGTTTTAGTTTCTAAACATGACTTCTTACCCCACACTAAAATGAGTCCTGGGCCTCCATGAAGAGAAAAACTTTTGAAATAAAATTACAAAAAAAGGAAAAATTGCATGAAATAAAGGCAACATTTTTATTGAAAATAAGAAATCCTAAACTAATCGCATAAGTCTTGTTGATTATAATACTTTAGCTATTCTAAAGTGAAATATGACTGGAGTTGACTTCTATTTAATGCCTAGGAAGGAATGGCCATACATCCTTTGTAACTGACATGCTATGGTAGGTGGCATGCTATGAATTATAAAAGGACCATCCTAGTGGATTAAAACATTTATAGGGTAGTATGTGAACTTAGAGTCATATAAAAAGACTCTCATTCCTATAGAAAATGTTTTTTTCTTTATATGGTGATCATGCCATGCCTTTTGCTTGTAATTTTCCACATCCTAGCTCCAATGAGTGAGGAAACAAGCCTTATCTAGTTGTAGTAAAGTGTCTAGGCATGCTTTCAAAGATGAATCTTCATCCACTTTTCCTACTCACATTATATGTAGATATGGTACCAAAAACTCTACCAATAGGACTTCCTCCTTACCATACACCAAGTTGAATGGCATGTTTTTGTTTAGGTGCTTATAGGTTGTGTAGTAAGCCCATAGTAAAGCAAACACCCTATCATCCCAATCAATTTTACCAATGTTACAGATCCTCGTTAGTATGGTACCTAGGATATTATTGAAATCCTCAGGTATTTCTATTGGCTTGTAGATGATATGGTGTTTATTTTTGGTGTATGATCATGAACTCAACAAGTAATATGTGAATTGTTTCATTCAAAAAGTGGTTTATGTGATCACTGGTAAAACTCAAAGCAAATCTAAATTGAGTTATGATATTCTCCCATATAAACCATAGAGTAGTATTAGTATTATTAAAATCCTTTATTGGTATAGTTTTAGCCTAATGCATAAGGTAGTCAGTTGCGGCAATGATGTATTGATAACCTATTCATTGTCCTACTAGATTGATGGGGCCAACAAAATCAATATCCCACTTTTCAAATGGTTCTTGAGAAGGAATGGGTCAGAAAAGCATAAAATCTCTTCTGTTAGGTTTGCCTATGTGTTAACATATGTCACATTGCCTAGCATATGCTTTATCATCTTGAAAAATAATTAGCCACCATAATCTAGCTAGCAAAACCTTTTGTGTGGTATCCTCTCTAGCATAGTGTCTACCTACAATACCCTCATGAACTTCATGGAGTAATTTGAGGTGCTCATGTTGCATTACACAATGTCAAAAAAGTTTATCACAACCCATTTTGTAGAGATTGCCTGCTATAAGCTAAAAGGGTGTGGCATGAACCATGAGTTATTTTTTCCCTATAAGGTGATATCATTGGGTGTAGAGCCAATGGTCAAGAATTTTGTAGTATCTTCTATCTCTTTAAGTACCTATGTAATGTATAAGAATTGTACATTGGGAAGATCATATTCTATGGTATGTGGTGGTTCTCTATTATTAATCCATGATAGGTGGTTAGGTCTATAATTAGCCTTCCTGGGTTTCATTATTACTAAAAATTATATCTCTTGGAACAACATAATCCAATAACAAATCCTTCAATGTAGAATGGGTTTATTAACAAGGTAATTTAAAGCCCCGTGATCTGTATAGAAAAAAAAGGAGTGGCTAATAGGTATTTTCTAAATTTATATAAATCATAGATCATAGATAATGCTTCACAATCCATAGTGGTATAGTTCCTTTTAGATAATGTGAGCTTCCTACTGGCAAAGTAGATTGGGTGATCTAGGTGACCTTCACCTGATTGGGTAAGGATTGTACCAATGACCATGACAGATGCATCAACATGGACATGAAATAGTTTTGTCTAATTGGGAAAAAAGAGGATAAGAGTAGTGACCATATTTTCCTTTGATGTTTCAAATGCCTCTTTACAAGAGCAAGTCCATATGAAATGTTCATTTTGCTTTAAAAGTTCCTCCAAGGGTATGGCAATTTTTTCATATTCATTGATGAATTCTCTATAATAATCAGTATGGCCCAAAAAAATATGGACCTTACACTAAGTATTGGTCATTGGGAGGAAAAGAATAATATATACCTTCAATGAGTCTACCAGAAGTCCTTATAAATAATATGTCTTAGGAGCACACCATAATATGTCACAAATAGGCACTTCTTTAAGTTTAATGACATTTGTAAGACCCAACAACACTCAATCATAAGTCTGAGGTTAGAATAATGGTCCTTGACCAAACCATATAATGTCCAATAATTCAAATAAACTTGAAGAAATTTGTGGATGAGGTCCTTCAAGGATTCCACTGCTATTCATGAAAACACTATTAAGGCATTTTCACCCCAAAGGGCATAACAATATACATAAATGATCCCTATTCGGTGGCAAATGTTGTCTTGGGTTGGTTTTTTCAAATATTTGGACCTAATGGTACATCAAGAAGCCATTTATGAAGGTATATACCTCACATCTAACTACACCTTCAAGGATCTCCTCCATGAATGGCATTAGAAAGGGATCAATTACATAGGATGCATTAAGCACTCGATAGTGCACATAGATATAGATGTGTCCATCCTTCTTAATACTAATCACCATGGTACTAACCTACTCAGATTCATTAATAGGGGTGATTAATTTTGAACACAACATATTATCAATTTATTCTTTGATTGGCACCTAGAGATTAGGATTCATCTTATATGGGCATTTTCTAACTGATCAAGTGTCATCAACTAGCTTGATATTCATGTTACCAAAGGATGGGTAGACTCCCTTCATTTTACTATAGTTTCTTGGGAAGACATCCTGATATTCTTTTAGAAATTTTAAAAAATTGAAATCTGTGTCAGACTAATAGCTTCTTATTGTAGCCATATTTGGTTCTTTTTCCAAGTTGATGTTGCATTGAATAGTCTAAATAGGCCCATGGTATGGGTTGTCCATTTTTATACCATTGTACCAAATAGTTCTTATGCCAAAATCTATAAGAATATCTAAATGGTTGGACATTGGACCAGGTGGAGTGGATCCTTTAACTTCCTCCACTTGTAACATGATCTTTTATTTCCCCAGACAAATTTATTCATGTCAGTTTTGATTAATGACTGGTACAGGTGAAGGAAGTAGTAATGTTAATAGTTTATGTAATAGGTGTAGGGTCTCCTCAAGATCAAGATGTATAATCATTAGATGTTATTCCATGGGACATGGCTCACTTAATACCTCTTCATGCATGGATTAGAGGGTGAGGCATAAATTCATCCTTGGTAAAGAATATGATAGTGCTAACTTCATGTTCTCCTTCAATAGATGCCAAAACCTGGCACCCATGTTTTTATATTCATAAATGTACCATGATCATGCCCAAGCAAATAAATTTTCACAAAATTAATGCACCCATAAATATTCTAGTAAGTAGGACTCATCATTCCTCCACATTATTTCACAAGCTTTGATATGGGGCTCAATCACTTGTACTCAATTGTAACTGATTGCTCCCTTTACTTTGTTATCATGATGGAATCATTTGTGTAAGGCTGAGCATACTTGATACCACTAGAGGAGTCATTCATAATGGGTTCACTAACATCATGTAGTTGTTCTAACAAAGAGATGAACCAAAGATCTAATATGATCTTCATCAGTGTGGTATAACTCTTCAAAGCACTGAATGAAGTCTCCAAATTCCATCTGCTCATTTAAACTTGGAGCTTTGTCAAGTATTCTGAGTAGTGTCTCTATGATAGGTCCCTTCATGACTTGCCTAATGATAATGTGAATGAACTTGTGTCATTTATTAAAATGGTATGACACATTCTCCTGGATGTTGACGGTACTACATATCTTACCAATGAAGTCATAATCACTATGAGCCCAACAATTATAGGCATTGCTTGTTATGTCAGAAATGGACTAAGTATCTGAACATAGAAGAATACCATTTGGAGTGGGATCTCTTTGCTCATCATTCCTTGTAATCACATTATAGATATGGTTTATATCTTCATCAACATTGATAGGCTCTATGTAAGGGGTCCCTTGTGCTTGATCGAGTGGTATTATAACATGTTGATTAGTGTTTTCAAAACTAATTTATCACTTATTAAATCTCAAGTCTATATTATTCTCAAATCACCAAGGTCTGCCCAAAAGATCTAGATAATCATCATCTTCAGCTAGCTTCAAGACCTCAAAATTTAATTTGAATGGTATTCCAAATATGTCAACCATTGCATTCTTGAGGACCCCTATAGATAACATGTGAGTCTCATTTGTCATAAATAAGACATGAGGTGAAAGTTATAGTGTTGGATTGGCTACCTTGTGCTAAGCATCCTTAGTGAGGACATCCATCAATGGAATAATTACCCAATATTTATTTATCTTCTGGGGGAGTAGAGGAATTAGGAGTGTCCTATCACTAAGCATGATTTAAATAGGGACTTGAGGGTGAACCTCATTTGGTACTAAATATTGATTATTAAGCCAAATTATTAGTTGTGGAATAATGTCCACATCTAGCCTATGCTTGCACAACTCTTGAAAGTCATCATGCACAACATGTTGAGGTTTATCTTCCTTTTGCATAGCAACACGCTATGTTATGTCTTTATATTTTAGGATTTGAATCTATCCCTAACATTATCAAACTAGTTCCATTGTATCTTGGAGGACATCCTTCTATTACTAAACATCAGGATACTTTCTTGCTCTTGGTTCTTCCCATTACACTTTCTCGATGGGATTAGATGTCGACTAGGTCTGTCACTCACTATGAGTGTTAATATTTACCTAATGAACTATATGGATGGTTGAGAATGCATTCCAATGTGGTTTATAAATTTTAATCACCCTAACACCTTTTTCATTTTGATCCTTAGGGATAGCCACGTATAAGTTTAAACATTCTTCCAGTCAGTGGTCCTTTTTATAAAAAGTGCACATTGGGTAGTCTGGGAAATCTGTGGTCGAAAGATCCACATTTGTAATAGGTCCTAGGTGGGAAATGAACACCCCTTAATCATTTCCCTCTTATTTATCCATGGTAATGACCATTGTCTTGATTATTTTATATTTAGGTGTGGCGCATGCCACACACTCGAGCTTCATGGATGTCACTAATCAAATGAAAATTGTTAGTGTCATGAATATAGGTATCACAAATATTGAAATAGTTAGACACCTTAGTGTGTGTATCTAATTTGAAAATAAGATAAGAGCATACATCATGTTCCTCATGATAGATTTCACATGTCTATTTAAGTACCATGTGGATGTTCTTGCATGGATAATTCCTCTATGTATGCCCTTCAGATTCATAGTTTATACACCAAGCACCACTACATGTTCATGTGCATTATTGGATGTTAAATTATTAAGATACAACACTATTGAGGATATTTGGACCTCCATAAAGGGACTAATCCTAATATCAATGCTTCCAACTACCTCAACATGGAGAGTAGCTTTTAAAGTCTCTCACAGACTAGTGAAGGTTCACTGTGACAAGGTTATATTGAAGGGTAGTAATAATCCTCCCACAAACCATTGTGCATATTACATAGTGTTAATCTCAAATGATATTTTAGATAACAAGGTATTAAACCTTATGTCATACTCATGTAAACTCTAGGTAAGTCCTTGATTTATGTCCTTTAGCAATGCTATGCTCTATTGCTCAAATTCAAGAATGTCAAATTCTTGAAGGAATGTTATCTTAAGTTGATCATAGTTGACCACAACTTGTTAAGGGCTGAAATTTTGATACCATTTATACATGTGCTCCAAAAATTTAGTTGAAAACTATGTGGCCTTATGCTTAGAGGAGGTAACTCACACCCTCCAAATCAATTCACATTTATGAACATGTTTAGTTGTATTCTCCATACCTCAATATTCTTGGAAATGTAGTTTCCTTTCATAATACACTATAGTTAATAGATGTGATTGAATGGGTAGTTATTGTGAACCTCCATTCCCAGTCCCTTCAGGAATAAGTTTGCTACCTCCTATACCACCTCGTAGTCCACCTCCAGTGCCTCCAACAATAGTGCTTATGATATGAACCATGGTAGTTAGTTGATTACTCAAATTGGGGCTTGCATTCTATCCTTGTAGGCCTAGTTCACTAGGCATCCCAAGTTGTACCAATGAATTCACTTGAAGAGGGAAAGAAAGTGTTAAGTCTAAATGAGCATCAAAAGGCTCATCTTCAATATCCCTTACTCATTCAGTCTTTGATTCCAAACTATCTGTATCCCAATTATGTTTGTGTACATTTTCTGAATGAAAAGCATAAGCATGAACTATGGTGGGGGAGACTAGTTGGTTCAGATTTGGTTCTTTTATTCCTACCATCTAGATTGTTTATCCTTTATAGGATAGAAGTGGCATAAAACATGGATTTAAAGTGATGGGTTCCTCATGTGTTTCCACTTCCCTATGGCTCCTAAAAACACTCCTTAAGTTCTCTCAATCTCTTCCCATGATGTTAACTCCTATAATCCTTTGTCAAGCTTCATCATACTTATTTTTCCATAATGCACATTGGATATACATCATTCTAAACCCATAATCTTCTACCAACTCTTATTATCCCCTTCCAAATGTGCAGCTCATGCACAAGAGGATTTAGCTCTCCATTGGTATAATTTCAAGTCCAAGATCAAAAAATAGCTTCTTGATTTCAAAAGAAAAATTATTAATATAATGACCACATGATTATCAAAGGAACTACAACTTGGCTTCTTAAGGACATGAATAGGTAGTTACCATGTACTCTAAAACGTAGCTATTCATAACTCCTTTCCATCAAAATTTGATTGCTCACATCCATAAAACTCCAAGTTCTACTAAATCTCTTTGTCATTCGAGCATCCAAGACTGTCTCCTTCCAAGGTTAATTGATCATCCTTGAGCATATGATGACAACCAAGTATGTAAATGAATTGGGACCTCTAAAAATAAAGCTTTGAATAATACATTGCAAAGGTTATACTCTACCCATTACCATGCTGAGATTCCTGGCTCAAGGTAGGGAACTGTAAAGTTATCTTCAACACTGGTAATCCATTCTTCTATATTCTCAATAGTAATATACTCAAATATTTTTCATGACTATTCTTCAAGTGATTTGGGTCCTAGTAATATAATCAAAATGTTGGGGTTTATTTGATAATTCTAGCTTCCACACTGAAGTTTAACCCAATGAGCTAGTGCACTGACCCTTTCACACAAGATTTTAGTCTTGCACACTCACTTAAAGCGTGCAGCTAAAGATCGATTCTCGTAGTTTTTTTTCAAAATTTTGATAACTTGTTTATATCCTTCTATTTATGCAAATTAAATAGAGATTATATAAATGTAAAGATAAACTACATTGATTCTTTGAGTTCTAAGTTCAATTTGTATCACTATGTAGAATATTGTCATCTTATATCAGCATTAGTTACTTAAAAAAGATAAGAGAAATAGGGAAGAACTCATATTTAAGTCTAATCACTTAACTCATACACCATTTATCATCATAAAACACAAATTTGATAAAACTTGCTATCTCATATATTAAGCTTAATCATCATAAAGGCAAAAGTTCATCACAAATTCATCCCAAAATTCCCTCTCTATAGTACTTTACAACACAAGTATTTATACTTGTTTTTCCTTGAACAAGTGTTTATAATCATTAATAGCATGAATAATTTTCCAATGAACTCTCAACAGATTGAGAGTCATGGTGCTTCAACAATTATTTATTCCTAAAGACCCATGCCTCTACACCCCCTATATCCTCAATATATACTATATCTTTGTTACAATGTGTTCCTCTTCTTGCGGGATAGTGTAAAAATTATTATTGATAGGGTTGGGGTGACCTATATGAATTTTTATCTTTACTATTCCCACTTCCCATACACTCCCTTAGTATTCCATTTTTGTTTTGAGTTCTATGTCCTCAAGTTCCTCGTGACTCATTCCTATCTAACTAGGTCCTCTAATGCTGGTTTCTCCATGTCGTTATCCTTTTACACCCTATAGGTTCTACACTATGGTGATTTTTCACCTATCATCTACATTCTATGGTCCTTCCATGCCATGGTCCTTCAGTGTTGTGTTGGTTCTATGCCAAAATTAGACAACACTTAGCCAAAATTTTAGGGCCAACATTGTTGATGGTGAACATCCATCTTATACATTTGCATTTTTGTTTAACATTAACAAAGAGTAAGTATTAATCTTATGTGATATTTTATGGATATAGTTAACCTCATCGATGGTCTGTCCATTTGATTCTTCCATTAGGAAGACAATTTTAGTATTTTTAATTTATCTAAAGAGGAAAAACTAAATAACTCCATTTTCTTATTCCATTAGGAGGAATATTTATTTTGAGATAAACTATTTTAACCCTTAGATCATTCATATGTGTTTCCTTTTCATCATGATCCTTCATGTCTCCTTATACATCATGTATAGCCTCATCGTCACTCCATTATATACCTCTTCTTCTACATCATCCTCATTTTCCACCTCTACATCATCATCATCAGTATTTTATTTCTCTTCATTTTATTCTTTATAATTTTTATTATTTTTATTCCAATGATTTAGGAAGACCTCTTTCATTTATTCCCATGCAAACTACATTATTTATTTTCTCATTGAAACAAGCCAACTCTATGAAGAGCCCTTGAAATAAAGAGATAAACACAATTGCAACAATCTTACCTGAATTAGGGATCTATAAATAATGTCAACTTCTCTAGAGAAAAATTCTAACCCATGCTTGAAAATTAATCTACCTAAATTAGGGACACCATTCTCTATAAACAATGCCAACTTGTCTAGAGAAAAATTCTAACCCCATGATATAGAATTAAGAAATGATAGGGTTTTAACTACACTGGTATTTATTGCATCCTTTTTGTCATCCCATAGAATTTGAGTTTTACCTTTCACCAAACATTGACTAAATATTTTTTAGTTATTCATCCTCGAATCAAAAAAAGTGAAAAGAAACTATTCTATATTTTTGCAAACATTCCCAAAATATAAATAAAGTAGAAAATTTCCTAATTTTTTTATGTAGATAAAAATTATGAAAACCCATGAAATCACAATAATTTGATAAAAAATGATCACAAAATCCATTTTTTTTGGGCTTTCCTCAATGATTATACAACAAATGTTAAATAAATTTATAGTTTTTTCTTAAACTATAACCTATACAAAAAAATTAGGAGAGTCCCTCGAATTATAATAACATGCTCAAAATGATTAGAGAATTCCAATATTTTTATTGTACGTTCCTTAATTAAATGTCCAACTCTAGTAATTAATTTTTGGAAACATTCATAAGTGTGTGAGATATAGTTGATACTTAAATATTAGGGTTTTACCACACTTTTTCCTAAAATAAACCTCTGATAAGACTTGGTAAGATATTCACATATAGTAAGAGAATACATTTTAAAATCTATAGAATATAATATAATAAAACATAACATACGAGATATTACTTGTCCAAAATGCCTTAATATACAAAAATAAAAATATAAAATAATAAAATAATTATCGTTACGGTAGGCTAATATCAATATATATTCATTGGGTAGAAATAACTCCACAAGATCTTCCAATATGGGAATGCCACTTCGAGGGGTTATCCTCCGTTATGCTTCTACCAAATTAATTACTTTAAAATGACAGGATATATTTCACATTTCTATTCATGTCCTTTAAATATAGACATTTATTACTAAGTATATCTAGACTCATTACCCAATGCTAATAATTGCACAAATTACTTATTTGATCTAGTATATTTACCCATACAAATAACTAATGGAAATATGTTCCACATATTGACATATCCATTAAAAATATAAATTATAATATGATATCCATACCTACCTATTAGTTTAATAATAAAAATACAAAAAAATAAAATAAAATGCATAGATGAAATCCCTCCCTTCAAATTTCCAAGTCCTATAATCATAAAATAGGTGTCATCCCTGAGGAATAATATCACAATATTAGCAGGAGAATTTGGGCATAAAAGGAATTGAGTGTGAATAATTTTTTGAAGGTTGTTAATGGTACACATCAATCTTATGTATTTGTATTTTCATTTAACATTAAAAATTTGTATTTATATATTCCATTTTAGAATAATTTCATTTGTTTAATCTATAAAAATGTATCCATACACATGCACTCTTGTTATTAAAAAATAATAATTAACAAAAATAATAATAACAAAACAAAAGATAAAACAAACAAAAAATAACATACATTTTCATTAATACATTAATTTCTCTTAATTTTCTCATTGAGTATATAAAGAGTTAGAACTTACATTAAAAATATCATAAAACATATTTTTATGTTATCATTCAATTATTTGTCTAAATGTCTTGAAAAACCTCTCAAGGTTTACATATTACTGGGTTTATAATAATAATGGCACTTTAATACCCCCATTTTATCCCCCATTACCCTACACCTACCTAAAGATTAACACACAAATACTAACCTTTGTGTAACATGAGCTCTTACTGAAGTCATATCAAACCACATAAATATTTTAAATCAAGTAATATTTTTTGTCAAAAATAAATTTAACCAATAGATTTTAAATGATGACATTATTGCACAAGTTTGAAAAAATCACAAAATCTCCCACTCATTTTGTGTATCCAACCATTAATTTCATTGAATGCTGACAAAATGATTAGTTATTTATGTCAAGGAGTCAAACCAATTCACTTGTTTCAATATTAACTAACGTGTTCATGGAATAACCTTATTCATTGGAGTTTCTATCTCTTTTATAAGTAAAATGTGTTACTTTTATTACAAACATAATTATGTTAAATAAATAGGATAATAATAATAAACAATAATAATAAATACCATATATTTTTCAACTATAAACTTGATTATTTTCAATTCCATATAAATATTTTGTTTAACCTATTTTAGAATGTACAACCCTAAATAAATTATAAAATTGAATGTAATTATTTAAAAAAACAAATCTAGTCACAAGTACTTGATAATACTAATTCTTGACATATCCCAAATGTTATGATTTATCCTTGAATACACAACTCTTATTTTCCATTCCTTTATTCCTTTTATCTCTATGTGGGATTGACTCTCTTTTTTTTATCACTACTACATACAACATTCAAATTAAAAATTTTAAATTTATTAATATCACCTTCAAACTATCCTCAACTCAAAATAGTTGTCCCTAATCTTTTAGTGCATGTCCATGTTAGGCAAATAGGACTATTGTCATGCTCTTATCTACTTAGGGTTACCACATCCGACACCAAAAAAAAATCTAGTCTCAAATTTTAAAATTTACTCTTTTAGGTCTTCCTTTATGTTTCATAATGTCAACTAATAAAAAATATCAAAATTATTGCCTATAAATACACATGAAAGGTCATTCATTATCCCCACTGCCCATTACCTTGTCACTAGCTTACACAATATTACAAATATGACATATTCTTTCTAAACTAAAAATCGCTCATAAGGAGAAAACACAAGACAAGTCTAGAGCATCTCAAATTGAGTAAATATTTATTATTTTCAAGTACCAAATCCATATTTATATCTGCATACATAGTTAAGGATCAAACTTTTAGAAACTCTCTAGGTGGGAGAACTACGTTGACTTGATTTACTTCCTTGGAGTATTGGATATATAAACAATGGTCAATAATCAATGGGGTAGTTTCTGTTAGCTCCTTTTTTTAGGTTTTCAATCTCTTAAAGTTACCTTAGGGTTTCAAAGACAAAATAAGGAAAACAATAAATTTTTTGTGGTTCAATTTGAATCAAGATATCCCACCTTGTTCAAAAGACATACTCATAGAAGGCACAATAGTATTTTTTTTCACAATCAACTAAAAAATTCTATGATCAAAGGATTGAAGTAGTCTGTGTTTTTGCCTACCTATAACGGTCATATCTATGACTATTCAAAAATATTGATTTTGACTTGTCACTATTGTTTTATATTTATTTATTTTTTATTTAAATCATAGTCAACTAGGACAAGTTTATGGTCAATGGAATTGAGTGGCCTCCACTATAGACCAATTAGGATGGACCTTTATAAGAATAGTTTTTTATTTTGTCCATGATCATAAGCATGCACAGTCACATCTTGTGATTTTTTAAATAATTTTAAAGATCTAAATCGGCCAAAAAAGTTCCTAGTTTGAGCTAAGTACTTCTATTCTTAGTGTTTTATAAATATAACAATTTTCCATATTTAACAATTTTATAAATAAAAATTGTTGATTTTTTTTTAATATTTTTTACATATTGATATCTGTCTAGTTTTACACCAATTAATTACACAATATATATATTAATTTATAAAAAATAGGGTAAAACATAATGGTGAAACCATACATTTTTTAGCATTTATTTTCAAACTCTTATTCTAACGTTTCATATTAATTTATTATTTATATACACAAAATTGTTTTTTTTAAGTTTTCAAATTTCAATTTCATTTTTTTTTAATTTTCTCTATTTTTCATAGAAATTACATTATGAGAGTTTTATAACTCATATGAGCTATATTTTTATTCATTAAATATTGTATCTCTTTAACAAGCCCACTAATATGCCCCAATTTTTAGGTGAGAGACATATCCTACAAGTTACTTAATTTGAAATAAGATTTATGTATAGTGTGTCATGTATAAAGATGTAATCAGGTAAAATTATGTCAACATGTGGATAATATTTCATCATGACAATTTATATGTTATTAAATCATGTATGTAATATTTTTAATGCAGGACATATAAGTGCCATGTCAAGATAGTTGTATCAATAAAGAATACAATAGTAACTATCGTTGATGTAATAATTTAATAAGACTAAGCAATAAGATTTGCATGATATAACTAATGACATCACATTACTAGATATTTATTGTATATTTTATGTGTGTTACACCCCTTAGGTACTGTATATCTTGGAATGAAAATTAGTTTCACTTGGATATAATACTATATAGACAATGAAAAAGGGATGGAAACATACATGAAAGTAATTTGGATGTGGAATTAGCTCTCTATATGTGTAGGGTCGCTAAAGTTAGACTTGGTAAATTTCATTAATAAAAATTATTTTAACTGACACTAATAACTTGGGTTGCATTGGATTTTTGTGACCGTATAGTTAATTACATTTAATTATAATACCTTTATATTTGAGATCTAGATGCCTAATTTAGTGCACAATTCCATAGATTTGTATTTATCTCCTTAAAACCCTAGGTCAAATTTTAAATGGTATAAAGCTATATAAAAAAAACCTTTAAAGTTTAAGGGGTTAAGATAACCCCAATCAACCACACTGATTATTGTGCATTGACTACTTATCTAATATTCTAACAAGGGTACTCAAGACCCATAGTTCTTCACCTTAGTGTGAATATGAAATTGTGCTCCTTTTCCATATCAACACACTTAATGATATAGAGTTTGACACTTGAAAATGTTAAATCTTGACATGAATTTATGTGGTTCATACTTGGAAGATGACTTCTCCTTTTGACTAATTTATGATTTGAGAATAACAGGGATGTTTTTCTCAATGTGTAATAGTGTATACATACTTGAGTTTGCAATAGTGTATATATATTTGAGAGATAATTGCTATGTGAGTATTTTTATCATCAAAATTTACAATCTTGAGGAGGTTGTTAAAGTATCCTAACTTAATTGATAGCATGGAGATACCTATAGGCTATGGGTGGCCTAATCAGTGAGGTGAATCTCTAGATAGGGTTATTTCCCTTGATGCTATCACCCTTAGAATTGTTACCAGACCTATTGATTACAAAGGAAAAGGGTAAGAGAGATAAACATAAACTAAACTGGGGAGGTGATTCACTAAATTAACACCCTCAACTTGACCATATTGTACTAATAACATGAATTATACTTAAAATTAATCACATTACTCAAAAAGGATCTTTAGGCATGAGTGTTTCAATATGGAGGTCATGAACAATGTATTGAATATAAGGGTTAATCAAGAGGTATAAGAGACACTAATGACTAAATTACACTTCTAAACTATGAGAATCTATCCAAACTCACCATGTGACCTCCAAGAATATAATCCATTTACAAAGAGGTAAGGAGGATAAATGAGATAGAGTGAAAGAACTACTAACATTTATAAATAATCATACAAGTACACTAATTTCAAAAATTTATGAAGGTAAGAATCAAATTTATTCAGAATTAAAAGGCATAGTAAACATTTTTAGTTGATCAGGGATTTTCCATACTCAGCTAAATGATCCATAAAAATCCATTCAAGGCAACATATATAAGACAATGTGAGAAGGAGAGAGAGAGGCATAAGAATATCAAGGATAAGTGTCATCTCCTGAGAAAACAAGTTACAATAAATAAAATTTTAAGAGTATTCTTAATAAATCTTTTAACATTTTTGAAATTAATGTGAATTGCTCCCTCATTAAGGGAGGTGTGGAATGACTCTTCACCTTCTAGGATGAGTCATCAACCTCATTGGAAACTACACTCATGACTGAAGTTGAGGAATGACAATTTTAATTGATTTTATCACTCATATTGAACTAAAATATTCCATATTTAACACTTGGTTATGTTTTATTTTATTCAAATGACACCTTTCTTCACACCTAGCCATGGTAGAGATTCTTATTCATTAGCCATATAGGATTGCTAGTCCATTAGGTTTGATTTAGTTGGTATTAGCCATTGGAATGATAATAAAATATCTATCATAACTTAATAAAAGGTGTAGGATCCTATCTTAGACCATAAAACCATATTACGGTATGATCCATAGCTTCCAAATGATCTAACCATGCCTCTTTATCTCTCTAGGCAACCATATCACCTTTTCACAAGCATTTCTACACTACCTTTGAAAATTGGACCTATAAGATCATTTTCATAATTAATAAAGTGTATTTTTGGGTCTTATAAGGTATATGACCCTCCAAACTAACCTCCCCAATGGTTTTCATTAGTTCATATGTCCAAAAATCCTATTTTTAGCCTAAAACCCTGTAAACATACATCATTAAATACATTTGTATAGGTGAAGGTACAAATAAATTTTATGGTGAGGTCATTTTTGGAGTGAATAATTATGTTAATTTTTTTTTATAATTCAATTAAATTCATATATATCCCTAAATTTCATCTTCTCTCCCATCGAGATCTTATTAGGGTTTAAGGGTGTTTATGTTCTTAACGAAAATTCATAAAGTTTTGGGCCTTAACCTAAGAAAAAATTATACATATTTGAATTAAATATAATTATTAAACATAAATTAACTCTATTATCTCCCATTCACATTTTTTTTTGACTTCTAAGTAAAAAATGATGACCATTTTTTATTATTAGGCCTACTTGAGAGCTCGAGAAGGGAGATTTTGCATAAAAAGGTGTAAAAGTGCTTAGTTTTGGATTAAAATGAATAATTTGGGTTTTATAAACCTTTTATGAGGTTTTATAATAGAATTTTACTCTAATATATTCCTAAATTCCACTACCACCTTCACAAGCTTATAATCAGGGTTTAAAGAAATTTTGGTGTTAGTGACCCTAATAGTTAATGTTTGTCCTTTCATTGACTGGGGAAGGAGCCAAAAATTGTAAAAATACTTCATAAATTTATTCCCCACATCATTAAAATAACCATTATTCAAGTTATTCCCAAATGAACAAACTTTCTACACTATAACAACATACATGCATATATGTGCAAGTTTAGGCTTTCTAGGCCTAAACAAGCTTTTTGACCCCTATAATTTCCTTTATTCAACATGAAAACCATGTAGAGTTAATGTTATTATATTTAAATTAATTTTATACATCATTTATAATCTCACAAATTGATAATCTCAAACAAAAATCCCATTTCTTTCTAATTCTCATATGTAGGACTGTATGTGATGTCTTAGACCTTTTGACTGCATGTTTGGAAATGGAGACCTTTTCACATTGGTTTGGTGGTTTTTATTTATTTTATAATATTTATCATGATTAATTTTAATATCTTAAACACATTTAAAGCTCCCATTTCATAATATACTTGTGCCTTTCCTTATTTCTACATGCAGGGCTATATTTTGCCCTCAAGGCCTAACATTTTATTGGAACTTGAGAGGACATATTCTTGATGGTTATTTTTTATCATTTAAGATTAAAAACATATTAATTATCTTCATTAAAAAATCCTCAAAATTTTTATTATCCTTGAATACTTATTTTTCAATACAAAAATGCATATTCCCCCAAAAATTTAACACATATTTGTAGGTCTTCACTTAGGCTTCTTGACTGCAAATTGAGGGTATGCCTTCTTCATTTTTTATCTTGGAAATTTGGTGGTATAATATATATATTTTATATCTATTTAAAATTCATATTAACTCCCTAAATTATCGTAATACTGAATTTTACTTCACTATGTTTTCTCTAACTTTGAGTTTGCCAAGCCTGTAGATGATCATTAGGCTTACAACTTCCTTTCCTCTTACTTTTTCTTTGGGAACCAAGTTGATCAATAATAGTAATATAGATAGTATATATTCAACTTTAAACACATTTCCACATTATTTTAGTCATACATTCTACTTGATCAACCATTTTATCCTTGGGCATTCTATGTATAGTTTGTTTATGGGGAGTTTGAGGAAATTACTAGTGGGTTTTTGGTAAAGAAACTCTAAAAAGGTTTGAGTTTGGTATAAGAATTGGATCACCAAGTGAAGGATATTATTAACATTATCATATCCTTATAGTACCTCTACCAACCTTTAATATTGAGGAAATTTATTCTTTAGACCTTCAACAATACCTTAGGCTAAAAGGAATACCATAATGAGTTGGCTTAAAAGAACACCTTAGATGATGAATGCAGGTGAACATAGGATAAATAGGATAGTGAGAACTTAGAGGGACCCATGTTATAATCTCATTGAAATCCCTCATTTCACTACTACATTACTTTAAGAAGGTTTTTCCTGGCCTTCCACCATGCAACCCCTTGAGATACATGAACCTATCTTCTTTCTCACCATTCTAGCCATTTTAAAGCTTGGAGGTGATCTAGGGAACTTGTTAGGAGGATTGAATAATTTTTATAGTTTTATTTCAGGTGATATGAGTGAGACCAACCTTCAAACTAATTAAAACCTATCTGAAGTTCTTTGAAACATGCCCACAACTCCCTCAAACTAGATATTTTACCCCATCCAGACTTGCACATGCCAACCAAATATTGGTGAATGGTTTAGTGTAGGTTTTTATTTTTCCCTATTTTTTAATTAGGGAAATTGTATTTCTTGTGCATATATGAAGTTTTCCTCCATTTTTGGGATAGGCTAGCTTATGTGGAGGTGTGTGTCATAGATGTGTCATAGGTGTCATAAGAATGTCATAAGTAACTCCCTTGATGGGAGTTACTTCTCTATTCTTAGCACCTTGTCACCACCTTTCATGGAGGAGTTATAGTCTATTCTTTGGGTGCCTTGTCCACCTTTTGTGGAGGAGTTACTTACGTACTCTCCTATATGTATTCCTTACTTTGGCCATCTCATGTTAATCAGATTTTGGTTTTCTCCATTTTGTCTTGTGCAATTTATCTTTTTGTGTTATTTTCAAATTATTTTAGCATCTATGTGGTGTGCACTTGCTTCAACTTGTGTGATCACATCTCCATTGCACTCACATTATCCATATTCTGGTAACAACTCTGATATGGTATCAGAGCAAGAACGGTAATCGTGTGTTTGGTTATGCTTTTAGTTCATTTTGAAATCAAGAGGAGTGGAGTTCTCTTTGTTTTTTTAATTTTTTAGATCTAATATAAAATAAAAATATATATATCATTTTTGGTATCATTTTCTTGGGAATCCTTGGCCTTTGGGTGTCTTGGTTGTCTTCACTTTAGGGGCTGGTTCAGCAGTTAGCCTGGGCACCATTGTTGTGTGGAGCAGCAGAGGGAGGAGCAGCATTCAGACCACACCAAGCTTCTGCAAGTCTGCACCTAGCTTCTGCAAGTTTGTGCCACACTCCTTCTAGCAAGGCGCCTTCAGTTCCAACAGCAGAAGTTCTTCCTTCCAGCCACGCCATTAGGTCATATGGCACGCAAGTCTGTAGGTTTGTTCTGTTGTAAGCACTTCTGGTCTGCGCCAACTTTAGCAAAGCCTTCAGTTCTACAGCCATGTCATCAGTTGTATGACGTCCAAAATAGGTCTATCTTTTTTTGAATATGGCACATTTTTCTTGTCTTCTTCTGACCAGAACTGCTGTGCATTGAAGTCAGCAAATTTCATCATCTTTTCTTGCCCAACAAGGTGCCAAGCAGACCGTACGACATCCAGCACAGGTCTGCAATTATTCTTTTGTCTTTTTTGCTAGTTAAATTTTGCAATATGCTTTTTTGATGCCCCTTCCTTACTTGGCATCGCATGTGGCACCCCTTGGACACTTGGCAATCCTTCATTATATCTATGCTTCATTATTTTCAGTTTAAAATTGACTTTTAAAACAAAAATCAGTCAATTTGACTGAATATGTAATTTTTTAGATAGTTTTGTAATTTGGGGGTTTTAGATTTAAATTTGTATCTTCGACCTACGAAGATGAAGGGTGAGGCCCAGCTTGGTGGGAGGCCAATTCCCCCTCACACAAACCTTCTTTGGATTCTTTGTTCCATGCCAAATCCAATGAGTGGTTGGAAGGCCACTTTCTCTCTCAAAACAGGCATTTTTTTAATGTTTTAGTGTTTTTTTTGCAAAAACACTAGTTTACGGGAAAATTGAACCTTTAATATCTTGCAAACGGTAGCTCATATTTGGGTGCCATTTTTTCAAAAGTGTTTGTAATTCAATTCTCCACATCTTAGACTTTTTATTTGTTAAAAATGCACTATTTTATAAAGTGCCAAAAAAAAATTAGGTCTCTCGGGATGCATTTTCGACTGAGTTCGACGTCCTGTTTGCTTTAGTCTTGCACTGGTTGCTCTAAGACACATTCTCAGCTGAGTCTGACATCTTTTGAGCATGCACTTGCATATTTGGGGGGGGCTCAGTATTATGGGGGGGTGTGATTGCTTTTCACAACTTGTAAATCTTTGCTTTCATTCTCCTTTCTGCATAAATCTACAACTTGCAATCAACACAACTTCACCTAAATTCAGCTAAAAATGGATTCTTTTCAACTTAAACCCCTAACACCCTTCAACTATCATGAATGGAAGGTTAAAATGTCAATCATTCTTAGAAGCAAAGGGTTGTATAGGATCACCATGGGTACTGAAGTAGAACCCAACATTGATGATGAAAAGGTCAAGTGGTACAACCGTAGTGATGAAGTCTATGGATTACTGAGCTTGTCTGTGTCTCCAGAACTTCTCTTCCATCTAGAATCCTCCCAGACTCCCAATGACATATGGGACTCCTTAGAAAAGTTATTTGGGAAGCTTGATGAGATGAGAGGTCATGATCTCGAAAACGAACTCATAAGTCTAAGTCCTAGCAACTTTGACACCCTACAGGACTTCTTCACTAAGTTTAAGGCCCGTAGATTGCAATTGAAAGAATGTGGGATAGACAAGAAAGATGATCAACTCATCCTTTCTATTCTCTCAAAGTTAGGTCCAAGCTATTCAGTCTTTGTCTCCACTTTCCATGCCACAAAAAGTGCCCTTAGCACTACATGGAAAATGCCTTCTTTGGATTCATTCGTTGCTGAATTGACTAGGGAGCAAGATAAGCTAATTCAAATGGGCACAATTAAGTCTACTCAACCCCAAGCTTTGATAGCTGGAAATGGTAAGGATAAGACTTCAACAAAGGAAAAGAAGAAAAAGAACAAGGACCAGGAGAAGAAGAATGAAAACACTAATCTTGCCAAAAAAAACACTGAGTCTTCATCCTCCAATGTTAAACCTAATAAGGAGAAGGCTAAGTGTGCCTATTGTAAAAAGACAGGGCATGATGAACACAAATGCATGAAGAAACAAATAGATCACCTAACTCATCTTCTAGAGAAGAACAACATAGGTGTTCCTGAGTCCATCAAGCAGAATTCATCTTTCCAAGATTCAACCAAGGCAAAAGGCAAGGGTAAGGAGAAAGAAAAGGGTAAGGCCCTTGTAGCTACAACAGCTTCTACATCTTCATGGGTCATCAAATCGGGTGCTTCTCACCACATGGGCTCTTCAATAGTTGAGTTTTCATCTTTAGAGCCTTGTAGCATGACTTCAATTAGTTTGGGTGATGACACATCAGTTTTTGTTGCAGGGAGAGGGTCAATTGAAATGGAAGGAGGAACATTCAATAATGTTCTAAGTGTTCCTTCTCTTTCAACCAATCTCCTATCAGTGTACCAAATCACTCACATTGGTCAGGGCATGAGAGTTGAGTTTTCACCAGATTCAGTGGCTATCAGGGAGTTGCATAGTGATACTACAGTGGCAGTGGGTAGGGCAGATCACCAAGAAAGGTTATACACCTCACATTTTGCATCATATTTTTCTCCAACAACATTGATGACTCATTCAAATAGAGTTAGCAAATTATGGCATGAGTGGTTTGGCCACCTTAACTTATGCTACCTTGAGAAACTTTGTAAAAATGACATGGTCATTGGCTTGCCTCGTGTCCAATTCTCAAAAGGAATTTGCGAGGGGTGCTCCCTTGGGAAGCATCCTGAAGCAAAATTTGACAAAGTCAAAGCTTGGAGGGCTTCACAACCTTTGGAGCTAGTCTACAGTGATGTATCAGGACCCTTTCCCAAACCATCTTTCACAAGGGCCAAGTACATCCTCACTTTCATTGATGATTTCTCTAGGTACACTTAGATATATTTTCTCAAAAAAAAGTCTGAAGTGTTTGAAAATTTTCTAGACTTCAAGGCTCTTGTTGAGAAATAGAGTGAGAAATCCATCAAGGTTCTTCGAACTGATAATGGAGGGGAGTATGTCAGCATCAGGTTTGAGCATTTTTGCACCACAAAGGGGATTGATTTGTAGTGCACAGTCACTTACAGTCCTTCACAGAATGGGGTTACAGAATGCAAGAATAGATTTTTGAAAGAGAAGGGTAGATGTATGATTCACTCCAAATACTTAGCACCACAGTACTGGGCTGAAGCCATCAATTGTGCTTGCTACATTCAAAATAGGGTTCCTCACAAAGCTCTGAAAGGAATAACACCCTTTGAAGCTTGGCATAAAAGGAAACCTGATGTTGAGCACCTTAGAGTTTTCATATCCCCAGCCATGGCCCACATTCTAAAGAAGAAATTCAAAGCTATGGAAAGTCAGTTCAAGCCTTGCATCTTTGTAGGATATCCAGATGGTATTAATGGATATCACCTTCTAGATCTAGTCACTCACGAGTTGTTCATTGAGAGAAGTGTCCATTTTTAGGAGAGTCCTAGAGACTCAACACTTGACACTTCTTCTCCCTCATCGAATCTACTTCTTCATGATGATTCCTCATCATATTCAGATCAGCCATAGCAGGTTCTTGAGCCAGAGACATCTTCTTCTTCTTTGAGTTTAGACAGTGAGGACAGTGATGCAGAGTCATCCACCTCTAGTCAGTCAGAGGATGAGGAGTTAACACCTGACTTGCCCACTTCTGGGCCAATTTGGGCCAGACAGACACTTAAGAGTGCTGGCACTTGGGCAGGAGATCTCGCAAATGATAGACGTATTAGGGGGGATTTTCAGAGAGATCCACATGCCTTATTTGCTTCAATTTTGGATCTACACACTTTTCAAGAGGCATCTAGGGTACTTGAGTGGGATAGTGCTATGGAGGAAGAATATTCTTCCTTAATCAAAAATCACACTTGGGATTTGACTTCGCTTCCTAAGGGAAAAAATATGGTTTGATGTAGGTGGATATATCAGACCAAATTTGCAGTAGATGGGTTAGTTGATAAGTACAAGGTGCGATTGGTCACCAAAGGTTTCTCACAGGTGGCAGACATTGACTACTCAGAGACCTTTGCACCCATTACAAAGATGACTTCTATCTGACTCACCTTGGCTATTGTCGCAGCACATGGTTGGGATGTGCATCAAATGGATGTGAAGAGTGCCTTTCTTCATGGAGACCTAGAGGAGGAGATCTACATGGAGCAACTACCAGGGTTTGTTCAGGATTCTTCCTTAGTATGCAGACTTAGGAAATCTATCTATGGGCTTGAATAAGCCCCTCAAGCTTGGTATGCCAAGATGGATTTCTTCCTTCTCACAATGGGTTTCTGTAGGTTCCATTTTGATCCTAATGTCTACTTCTTGTGGCAGGATGATTCACTCTTGATTTTGGTTCTATATGTTGATGACCTTTTGATCACTGAGAGTTCTTCATCAGCTATTATAGCGGTGAAGGCATCTCTCTAGGATAGATTTGATATGATAGACTTGGGTTTGTTTCACTACTTCCTTGGCATCAAAATCTCACAGTCAGATTCAGGGATTTATCTTGCACAACTTAAGTATGCTCTTGACTTATTAGCTCGGTTTCACATGGCTGATTGCAAGCCATCTCTAACTCCCTTTCTATCAGGAGTCAAGCTTGAGGCTGATTGTTCTTCACCATTGGTTGATGCCACTCAGTATCAACAACTTGTTGGTAGTCTCATCTACTTGACTCACACCAGGCCCAACATATCATATATAGTGGGACTTGTCTCAAAATTCATATAGGAACCTCATGAGCTGCATTGGAAAGCAACTAAGAGGATCTTGCATTACATACAGGGTTCACATAGATACATGATTCATTATAGATTTGGCATAGAGGTTGACTTGGTTGGATATATAGATTCAGACTAGGCTAGTGATTCACAGACTCGCAATTCTACTTTTGGTTACAGTTTCTCTCTAGGTTCTAGTCCTATTAGTTGGTCTAGCGAGAAGTAGAATGCTATTGCTATATCATCCACAGAGGCAGAGTATAGGGGAGCTATTAATGTAACTACTGAGGCTATTTGGCTTTAGGGGATTCTTTCTAAGTTTGGCATTCCTATCAGGCAGCCCACCATCATTTATTGTTACAACCAGAGTACCATTCAAATTTGCAAGAAACCTGTTTAGCACCAGCAGACCAAGCACATAGTGTTTCACATGCATTTCATTTAGGATCTTATTCATAGTCAAGTCATTGACTTGATATTTTGCCAGTCTTCAGAGCAGGTTGCAGACATCTTCACCAAACCTTTCACCGAGAGCAAGTTCATTCATCTACGAGCTCTTCTTGGGGTGCAGTCTACATCTGAAACAACATCATCTTCAGGGGGGGCCCACTAGCCTCTTCTTTCTTTTATGTCTCTCTTTTAGGGGGGAGTTTTTCCTATGGGTTTTCTCCTTTTCTCTATCTTATGGGAGATTGCATTTGCACATGGGTAACTCATCAGGCCTAGTTGTTGGGACCCATTTTATATTTCCACATTGCCCACCTAAGCTGTGCTTATGGGGGGTATTAGTGTAGGTTTTTATTTTCCCCTATTTTTTAATTAGGGAAATTGTATTTCTTGTGCATACATGGAGTTTTCCTACATTTGTGGGATAGGATAGCTTATGTGGAGGTGTGTGTCATAGATGTGTCATAGGTGTCATAAGAATGTCATAAGTAACTCCCTTGATGGGAGTTACTTCTCTATTCTTAGCACCTTGTCACCACCTTTCATGGAGGAGTTACAGTCTATTCTTGGGGTGCCTTGTCCACCTTTTATGGAGGATTTACTTATGTATTCTCTTATTTTATTCCTCACTTTGGCCATCTCATGTTAATCAGATTTTGGTTTTCTCCATTTTGTCTTGTGCAATTTATCTTTTTGTGTTATTTTCAAATCACTTTACATCTATGTGGTGTGTACTTGCTTCAACTCATGTGATCATGTCTCCATTGCACTCGCATTATCTAGATTTTGGCAAAAACTCTGATAGGGATATGGTAAATGAGGTTGTGAATGACATTACACAATCATATCCATGCATTAATTGAGCTTTAGAACTCTAAAATTTAAGAAAACTAACCCTAGTGGGGTTTTGAGTCATTCTCTTACACCCTTATCCTTTTAAGAATTATTCATAAAGTTAAAAAGGTTAACCAGATAATCAATGCCACAAAGTGGAAGGAAATTAGGGTCCCTTTAATTTCCAAAATCTTGGACTCTAACTTTATCTCTCTTTAAAATACCAAGTGAAAACCTATTTCCCTTTTCTTATTTCCAAAAAGACTAATGGAGAGATGGAGTGGGTTTCTTCATTGTTTAGCTTTGAACCTACACTTTTTGCATGAATTTGGGTATAAGAAGACCATTGGGACCTCTAGGATATTTTTTACGTTTTCGACCATCAAAAATATTTTGCAGAATACCTCCAAAAGCATGTTTTTATCAAAAATCTAACTTTTATGCTCTTTGGAACTACTAGAGATGGTGAACTAAATGAATATTCACCTTAACCTAACTTTTACAAATGTGTAAAATAGTGCTAAAATTTTTGGTAACCTTATTTTCCTACTTCTCTCTCAAAATCTCTTCATTTGTGTATTGGAAAATGATAAATGGTAGTTACAAAGAGAGATCCAACACTGACAATTAGTTATATAAGACCTTGAAGGATATGTATGGTTAGGTACAACATGAGGTCATTGCCAAATTGTTAGATAAATTTAATATATCCCTTTTCTAAGGACAAAAGCTTTATATTTTCCCCTTACTATTAAGTGTCAACTTTAACATTGAAAGAACAATGAGAGTAAATTAGTAAAATACCTTAATCATGTCAAAAATACCTTAAACTCTCCATATTTATCTAAAAATAATGTAATACACTTAATATTTTTCTCTTTGACCAACCTTTTGACCATGTTTATTCCTTACAAGATTACCACCTTGTCTCCTTGGGCATACCTCTGCATTGACTTAATTTCCAACTTACCTTAACTTTATTAAAATTACCTTAAAAAATGCTAAACAAAAATTGAAGACAATAAATAAAGACAACTTTATGACAATATAATATGACATGACTCAGCTACCGAGTAAACCATCCTAAATGACCTTGCAAGTTGCTAAGGGAAATACATTACCTATTAATATAAATTATTAATGACCAATATAAATCCCTCATAATGGATATAAAAAAAATTAATATCAAGTTAATTAAAGTTTTCAATGATCATAATTCATGGTAACCAAAATTTGGCTAACATATTTGGCAACCTCTTGGGATTGCATGCCTTCTATACACCTTAGGCGAGTTGCCTAGTCCACCCATTGGGTTATGGAGCCATCTATAACTCAATCTCAGACATAATTAGACCCTAACACTTGACTGAAAGTCTATTTAAATAATAAAATATATGATCTACCTCTAATAACACACAACAACAATAAACAAACACACCAAATCAACAAAACAACAAGATGAACAATTGTGCTAAGAAGAATTTAGAGGAAAGACAAGAAAATAACTACTATGTATAAATAACTATTGGAGGGTTATCAATGATGTCAGCATGATGTCATATTGATTTCATGAAGATGTCCTAGTGAGTGGATGAAGTGCCTTGATAGCTTGAGTGATAATGATAAAGTGTGCAATGTGCTTGTTCTAGTATGCTTGAAGGAGGCTTGGTTGATCTTCAATTTTGGCATGGTTAGATATGTTTAGGTATGAGTATGGTTATTTGAGCATGTGAAAGGGTTATTATAAAAATTCAATAATGATTTAAGTGTTTTTGTGCATAAGTGGATTTCATCTGGTTGATCATTGTTTTCATATAGACATTTTGGGTCTAGTAGCAAAAAATTTGAGCAGAAAGTTTACTGACATCACCATTACCACGTGTGGATACGTTAGAGGGAGTTGGTCATATGGTTGTGATCAAATTTATACATATATATTATGTTATAAATCTTATATCATGTGACTAAGTTTGATAAAATATATGCAAGTGTAAAGTTGGGCTTCCAAGTAGTTTGACAGTGTTTTCCCATACTTAGCCAAATTTGCATGTGGTAAGAAATAGATGAGTAAGTAATTTGATGGAATATATTACACATGTGTATGTTTAAAAACATTTTGATCATATGGGTTTATTTAGTTTTAATCTTAGTTAATATGTGATAAATTTTAGGTCATGTGATGAATCACAAAAAAATATATGCATGTGTAAAGTTGGCCTTCCAGGTAGTTCTTGACATATTTATCTTTGTGGTATAAAAATTTGAGTGCATAGATTAATGGCATTATATCTCACATGCACAAGGGTTCTATGAGTAGATTGATATATGGTTTTATTTTCCTATGTGAGGAAATCATATGGTCTAAATTTTAGATCATACTTCTAGTCACATAAAAATTTATTGAGGTGCTAAGGTGGCCTTCTAGGCATATATCAATGGTCCCCATAGTCTATTTTGCACTATGTTAAAGAACAAGACCAAATGGATATCTAAAGGCTCATGAGAATTCATACAGATCAAGATATATGGTGCATGTTTATTATAATAAGTCAAAGCATTTTTTGGTTAATGAAGTTAAAGATCGAGTTCCTTATAAAAGGATCAATGGAGCATGTTTGCTCCAAGGTGTCAGGATGAAGCGAGATAGTGCCAAGTGTTCAAAGTTTAACGTTGAAAAAAGATAAATATCAATCTTGTTACAAAGATAAATAGTGATTAAGTGTTTTTATTGATCAATATCAATGGTATGTATTAAATGCAAGAGGTCAAAGTGATATTTGTCTAGCATTATTAAATCAAGGACAATCTTGAAGAGATCGACGGAGTGTGTGTGATTAAGATTGCAAGATTACATGAGATGAGGCCAAGTGTTTGAATTTAATAATTTTTTAGTGGCACACTATGAGATAAAGTTATAAGAATATTGATGGTGAACATTTTATCTAAGAATCAAGGACATGATATGCATTGTAAGTGACTAAAGTTTAACAGTGATCGTTTGAATTCAAATATTTAAATTTAACAAAGGAAAGACTAGTGTCTGGTTTTTAGGCTATATCTTTTGATTTATGAAAAATTTACTCATGCTGTCAAAATAAAATTTATATAAGACTCCAAGGTGCGTATTTCAATATATAATTAAAATATGAAAGTGTGTATAGTCAAATATATCGAGGTTTAAAGTTGACTATGTGTTTGACAATCATCTGTTAAGAACCTAAGAAGGATATTTGAGCTTGTATTGATGTCATTTCGATGTCTCACGATGAATTAGATATTTTGAAATGTTTTATACTCCAATAAGACCATATATGTGAATTATGAAGGTTTTACCCATCATATCTAGTATGAAAAAAGGTTTATAAACTGACTATGTGTTCACTCATAATAGTTGTTGTGCAAAATGTTGTTTGAGTAAATTATGCTTAAGCATAAGGATATTGTGATGGTTGTTTACACTTAAGGAGGATATATAGATAATGTGGCATGGGTCCATGAGTTGGAAAGTGTTCCTATGTTTTTGGTCTTATTAAATAAGTGTTAAAGAGGTGAATGGGTCATCATATGACTTAAAAAGTGACATAGGCTTATTTGAAAGAGAATTATGCTTAAGTGTGACCCATGTAAGATGAATTAAGGGTTAAGGAATGCATATGTCCAACCAAGATGTTGATAATTCATGAATTATATATAAACAGTGACAAAAAATGTAATGCTTTCTATACTTGTGAAGAGTTATTTGAGAGAGACTTGTATAAGGCTTGTATGAGAGGTACATGTATTGAAGTAAAGAAGGAAGGATAGGTAGTGTGCCTATTGGATGAGTTGATGAGCATAACAATTTTTTGACTATTTTTTTGACATGTAGGTAATTTTTCTAATGTTATAATAGTGCTCTTTCAATTTGAGGATATGCGAAGAGGTTTGAGTGTACATATGAGGAAAATTTGAGTTAATAAGGAGATAAATTATATCAATGTGAGAGGCTTATATGAGATAGAAAGGGAGCATGTGTAGGGATTAGATAATAAAATATCCATCATCAATTGTTGAATATATTAGTTTTAAGGTGGAGGTGTTCACTTCAAAGGAGCGTCTAAAGGACTTGATCTTCTTTAGGGGTAGTTGCTCCTTGTGAAATAGGTGTTTCATTAAAGGCCTTTGGTTAGGAGGAATTAATCAAGGTTTCTAGTCTAAAGGACTTGACTTGTCTCTTATTTATAATCTCTTATATGACATTTAGTCCATGTATTATAATCTTGAGAGTCGGTTTATTTCCCATGAGGGTTTCCCATAGGAAATATGTGTTATGTGTTTGATCTTATGTATGCATTGAATGAATGAAATCTATTGTTAATGTTGCTTGATCAAGTTGATATATGTTGATTATTTAATAGTTTTAAAGGATTGGAATTGAAATTTAAATATCTGGGCTCATTGATTCACCCCCCTTCTCAATGATTATACCTCTAACAATTGGTATTAGAGTAGGTCCTTTGTTAAAGGCTTGATAACTTGAAGGTGATCCAAGGTACAATATGGGTAGTCATCAAGGAGGTTTCTATACTAAATAAGCACCGATGTTCAATGGATCCAATTATGATTTTTAGAGTGAAAATATGAGGACATATATTATGTTCCTAGGGTTTGATGTATAAAAATATGTTTTGGATGGTTATGTTACTCCTACAACTCCTCCATCTAGTACTACAAACAAGAAGACGTTTGAGAATAGTTTGAAGGCAATGAAATCCATCACTTGTGGTCTTACAAAGACTAAATTCACCAAGGTAATCCATTATAAATATGCTAAAGACATATAGGAAAAAATGAAGATCATTTATGAAGGATATTCAAAGGTTAAGCTTGCTAAGTTTCAGACTCACAAAAGGTAATTTGAAAGTCTCAAGATGAAGGAAGAAGATTTTGTGGCATCATTTTTGTAGAGAGTTGATGAGATTATGAACATCATCAGAGGTCTTAGAGAGAACCTTGAAGCGGCTACTATACTTGAAAAAGTATTAAGGTCTCCATCCTTCAAGTTTGATCTAAAAGTATCTATTATAGAAGAAAGTCATGATCTTACTCAGTCGAAGATGGATCAATTGCATGACACCTTTGCTGCCTATGAGATGAGGAAGAATGATGATATGCCACCAAAGAAGGAAGAGACATTCAAGATAGAGATGAATCCAAAGAATAAGTTCCAAGGTAAGAAACCTAAAGAGGATGAAATTTATGATATAGATGAGGATGAAATAATTTCTTTGATTTCAAAGAAATTGAAAATAGGTTCAGACAAGTATAAGGATAAACTACCCCTCAAATGATTCAATTGTGGAGAGGTAGGACATTTTGATAATAAGTGATCTCATAAGCATAAGAAAGATGATGGTGAAGAGCATGATCAAGGTCATGATGATGGCAAGAGATCATTTAGGTCTAATAAAATAAAAAAGGGATTCAGAAGGTTTGATAATAAGAAGAAGTGCTTAAAGGACAATAAAAGTCTCTACACCAAATAAGATTGTAGATCATTAGATGAGAGTGAAGTCAATGACTCGGATTATCATCATGAAGATGGTGGTTCTATTAAATATGAATCCCTCTTCATGGTTGAGAAAGGTAATTTTTCACATCAAATGGAGTTTACTTGGAGTGATTCAGATGATGATAAAGATGAGGTGGACTATGAAACTAAATTGTTGAATGCTCTTGAAGAATTGAAGATTGAGAAGAAGATACATAAGAAGATGAAATCTAAACTAAAGGACTATGAGGAGAAATTTAGTGTGTTTGAGGCAACATTGGTTGAAGACTATAGAGATCATAATGGTGTTGTCATGTTTCTTAATTATAAATTGGAATCTATGTCTGCAAGTCTAAGAGCCAAAGAAGAAGAATGCTCAAGGTATTATTCTAAGATTGTTTCTTTGAAAGATTAGTTAGAGAAGTTTGAAAGAAAGGTGAAATAATTTTTCAATTTTGATAAAAGTTATAATAATTTGGATGATCTCCTAAAGAGTTAAAATTCATCTAGTCATAGATCTAGATTGGGTTTTAATGAAGAGCCCAAGTTAATTCTCAAGTTGACATGAATGTCAATGAGATCGAGGTAGATCATCCTTTGAAGACAAATCATCAAATAAGGAATGAAGGTGATATCAAAATGAATACAAATCAGATAAAATAACCAAATGCCATGAGGTATGCAAATTTCAATGGTTACTACTATACTTGTAATCATTTTGGGCATAGAGCTAGAGAATGTAGAAGACCTATTAGAAATAAGTTTGCATGGAACTATGAATAGAATCATCAGTCAAGTGGTGTGAAAAAGGTTAAGTGTTTTAACTATCATAATGTGGGATAATTTACAAAACATTTTTCATTCAAGGAAAGACAAGCCAAGTTTCCATCAAGGAATATTGTTTGCTACAACTATTGAAAGATTTGTCACATTGCTAGATTATGCAAGAAAGGGTCTACAAACTAGAATAGGTTCAATCAGGCTCCCAAAGCATAAGGAAGATGACAAATTAACTCATGGAAACCAAAAGTGGTAAGTATGAGTCATGATGAGACTGTAGGTCCAAGTAATTTGTTTGTTATGGTGGAGAATGCTTTAGAATTTGAAGAGTGCTAAGGGCTCTCATTGTCTACTCATGTTGTGAATGAAGAAACCAAGTTCAAGAAGAAGACCAAGGTAATGGTTAAGGCTATTTATGAGATGTGTATGGATACAAGTGAATATATTGCTATTGCTGAGCATGTATCATATAAATAACATCAATTTTCAATGCCTAGTGATGAGGTTTCTAATTACAAGGTGAATTCTTCAGATGAAAAGGTATGCCATGAATCTATGTTGTCTCCATGTATTATCAATCCAATCATAGAAGAGAAGGATAATGTTTTAATGGATGAGAATGTTTCTTATCTTAATCATAAGAATAAGAAGAACTATAAGTATCAGATGACCAAGGAGGAAAAGGAATATGAGGAGTTACATGAAACTCCTAGTTTCACATTGTTCTGGGATATTGTGAAGTAGGGTGTCTCTACCTATGCTTATTAGGAGACATATTTATTGTGGAAAAGTAATTTTTTGTGATGAATATCACATTTAAAATCTATACAGAGACTTGTGTTGATCTTATAAGGTTATTGGTTAAGAGGGAGCAACAAGTTCATGAGCTTACTTCAAAAGTTTGTGAAGGAGCTATAGTATAGGGTTAGAATGGGTTTTCAAGTGACAAAAGAGGATTTGTGAGTTATAAATATGATATTTTTGTATAGAAATGTTTGTTGACCTTATTCTACCTTGATTTAGGTGGATTTATAGTTTAAAGGTATGTTGAAGTCAAATTGAAAATTTTTGTTTGCTATCAGATTTCCCAGTTTGTGCTTAAGAGTATGCAGGTCCTAAAATGGGCTATATGATGTATGGGTACCAAAGGTTTAAAATAAAAAATATTGGTCCATATTTGTGTGATAGGTGTCTCCAAATGTGAAATAAGCTTCAAAGGTATGCATTGACCAAAAGGAAGTTTGTTGACCTTGTTTGTTTTGAGTTTCTAGGATTTTAGGTTATGTTAGAAAATTGGTCTACCTTATGAGTTGAGGTTTGAATCTCCTTAATAGGTTGAATGTGAAAAATGGTTTTTCAAATAAATAGTCATAGAGATTTGAAGTTTTGTGGTTTTTAGTTTATTCATGTTTTTGTCAAAATGGATGCCTAATTAGTAAGTTGGTTTGTGAAGGAAGTATATTACAGAAGATGAGCTAGTTGTTAAAAATTGGTGTGATTGAGAGGGTACATGAGTGTGCTACATAAATGAAGTTTTAGATATTCAATATGTATCTAATGAAAGTTGTGGGCTCTGCAAGTTTTAGATAGGGATACAAGGAGACTAGATAGGTCTAGTAAGAAAAAATGTGCTTTTTGCTCAATTTATCCAAAATATAAAGGAATGAGTTTTTAAAGGTAATTTATTAGGTTTTTTTAGTTCATGTTTACTATTTTTTGAGTGGCATAAAGTTATTTTTGTGGTCCTTGAGGCGGTTTGAGAGAGAAGCTCTATAAGCCTATCTGGTGGTTCTTCATGGTGTATGGAGATTTGAAGATGATCAAGCAATGAAATGGATAAAAATATTAGGGGGAGTCCCTCTCAGATGTTTATTGGTGATTTAAATTAGATTTTATTACTTTTGTGTGTTATTTCTTCATTGGTTGTAGTGCTTAGTTGAAGAGAGTGTTGGCATGGAGCAAGAGGAAGTTGTCAAGGTAAATAAGATGTAGGCTAAAGGTAAGGGAGAGTTTGTATCATATTTATAAGGTGGTAATTTCCTATTTATGGTATTTTTATGTTCTTAGGATTATTTTGTGCCCAATTTTCCATTATGTCAAAGTGGGAGAAAGTTCCTATTTTGTTGGGCTTGAAGATAGTGAAGGAAGGTGAGTTGTATATTGCTATATGATGATTGTTAACATCAATGAAAAAGGGGGATATTTATTGAGAATAAATTATTTCATGGTGATGTAATGAAGATTTAATAGTGAGTGGATAAAGTGCCTTGATATCCTAAGTGATAATGACAAAGTGTGCAATGTCCTTGTCCTAGTATGCTTGAAAGAGGCTTGGTTGATCTTCAATTTTGGCATGGTTAGAGATGTTTAGGGATGAGTATGGTGTTTTTATCATGTGAAAGGGGTTCTATCATAAGTCAAGAATTATTTCAGTGATTTTATTAACGATTGGATTTTATATAGTTGATCATTATTTTCATCTAGACATTTTGGGTTTAGTGGCAGAGAATCTAAGTAGTCAGTTTGCTGACATCACCATTACCACATGTGAATGAGTCAAGGGGAGTTAGTCATATGGTGATAAAATTTGTGCCTAGATATTATGCACTAAATTTTTTATCATGAAAATAAGTGTGAAAAAATATATTCAAGTGCAAATTTGGGTTCCCAGGCAATTTGATAGTGTTTTCCCATACTTAGCCAAATTTGCATGTGGTAAGAAAGCACCGAGTAAGAAATTTGGTGATGGAATATATCACACATGTGGATTTTTTATAATAAGTTGATCATATGGGTTTATTTAGTTTTTATCCTATTTGATATTCATGAAATTTTAGGTCACGTGATGAATCACATTAAAATATATGCATGTACAAAGTTGGCCTTCCAAGAAGTTCTAGACATAGTTGGCTCTATGGCAGAAAAATTTGAGTGAGCAGATTAATGGAGTTATATCTTGCATGGATTAGGGTTAAAAGTGAAGATTGATATATGATTGGATTATCCTATGTTAGGATATCATATGATCTAACTTTTAGATCATGCATCTAAGCGCATCAAAAGTTATTGAATTGCTAAGTTGGCCTTCCAATAAGATATAAATGGCCCCCATACTTAGTCTATTTTGCATGATGTTAAAGACTAGGACCAAATGGAAATCCAATAGCTCACAAGAATTTTTATAGATCAATATCTATGGTGCATGTTGAATTTAATTATTCAAATTTTCATTTGGCTAATGAAGCTAAAGATCGATCTCCTTAAAAAAAGATCAATGGAGTGCGTTTGTTCCAAGGTGTTAGGATGTACCGATATGGTGCCAAGTGTTCAATGTTTAATGTTGAGTAGGGATAAATATAGAGTTTATTCCAAGGGTAAATGGTGAGTAGGTGTTCTTACTAATTGATATCAATGGTTTGTATTAAATTCAAGAGGTCAAAGTGATAGTTGTATATCATTATTAAAGTAAGGACAATCTTGAAGAGATCAACGGAACGTGTGTGATCAAGATTGTAAGATTGCATGATATGAGGCCAAGTGTTCAAAGTTTAAAGTTTTGGAAGTGGAAAACTATGAGTTAAATTTTGAATAATATCTATGATTCATATTTTATCTAAGTGGTGAGGACATGAGATGCATTTTAAGTGACTGCAGTTTAATGGTGATCGTTTTAATTCAAATATTTGAATTTAACAAAGGAAATACTAGTGTCTAGTTTTTGGGCCATATCTTATGATATATGCATAATTTTCTCAAGGTGTTAAAATAAAATTTATATAAGACTCCAAGACACATACATAAATATATATTTTAAGATATTAAAGTGTGTATAGTCAAAGATATTGAGGTTTAAATTTGACTATGTGTTCGATGTTCATTTGTTATGAACCCATGAAGGATATTTGAGCTTGTATTGATGTTGTTTAGATTTCTCATGATGAATTATATATTTGGGAGTTTTTATACTCTATATGGACTATCTATGTGTATTATAAAGGTTTGAATAATCATATCTAATATTAAAAAAGGTTTAGAAATTGACTGACTGTTCGCTCATAATGGTTGCTATGTCAAATATTATTTGAACAAATTGTGCTTAAGCAGAAGGATATTGTGATGGTTGTTTGAACTTAAGGAGGACCTAAAAATCATGTGGCATGGGTTCATGAGTTGTACAATTTTCTTGTGTTCTTTTTTTTCTCAAATAAGTGTTAAATATGTTAATAGGTCATCATAAGACGTAAAAAGTGACTTAGGATTATTTGAAAGATAATTGTGCTTAAGTGTGACCCATGTAAGATTATTTAAAGGTTAAGGCATACCTAATGTCTAACTAAGATGTTGATAATTAATGAATGATATATAAATAGTGAAACTAAATGTGATGGTTTCTAGACTTGTGAAGAGATGTATGAGAGAGACTTGTACAAGGCTTGTATGAGAGGAGCATATGTTGAAGCAAAGAAGAGAGGATAGGTAGTGTACCTATTGGATGTGTTGATGAGAAAAAAATATGCTGACTATGTGTATGACCTATAATTCATGTTTTTGATGATATAATAGTGCTCTTATAGTTTGAGAATATGTGAAGAGGTCTGAGTGTGCATATGAGGATAGTTTGAGTGAAGAAGGAGAGAGATTATGGGATGCCTATGTGAGAGGCCTATATGAGATAAAAAGGGAGTTTGTGTAGGAGTTAGATAATTAGAGATACATAATCAAGTGTTGAAGTCATTAGTTTTAAAGTGGAGGTGTTCATTTCAAAGGAGGGTCTAAAGGACTTGATATTCCTTTGGGGCATTTACTCCTTTTGAAACAGGTGTTTCACTAAAGGCCTTTGGTCAGGAGGACTTCATCAAGGTTTATGGTCTAAAACACTTGACTAGTCTCTTGTTTTTAATCTCTTATAATACAAGTATTCTATGTGTTATAGTCTTGAGAGTGGGTTTTATTCCCTATGAGGGTTTCCCACAAAAATTATGTGTTATGTGTTTGATCTTGTGTATGCATTGAATGAATGAACTCTCTTATTAATTTTGATTGATGAAGTTGATATATGATAATTATTTACTAGTTTAAAAGAATTGTAATTGAAATTGAAATATCTGAGCTCACTTATTCACCCCCCTTTCAGTGATTGTACCTCTAACACTAACCGATTAGAACTGATCCTCCTAGATCAAAATAAAAACTCTGTAAATCATCCTCATGTGATGAAAAATAATGATGGATAAGCTATTGATTAGGATTTTTTATTGCTTTACCATATCCTTCCTTGACCACTATTTTCTTTGGATTGACCTCAGATGGGTATACAATAAAAAATGTGTCTTCAACAAAGATAAAATCATCTTGATCTTTAATTTCTACCTCATATTTTTCTCCATCCTTGGCAATGTGAGAGACCTCCAAAGTGCCCATGGTTTGATTCATAAAGGAAAAAAAATTCTCAGCTTCATTTTATATTGGATCCTTAAATTATATCTCATGTTCATCTTGAAGAGTGTCATATTCATCATACATTGTTACACCATGGATTTAAACTTCTTGGTGATGACTAGTAGGGTTTATTGGACAGTTAGAGTCTTTGTAATTTTCATTAAAAACTTCCTCTTATTATTATTGAGGTTAGGGTTAATTTTAAGAGAACATATCATAAAACCCCTTAGGTTTATTTAGGTGAATCTAGTTTGTATCATTGATGAATATGAAATTTTCAAAAAAAAATTGTCTTCTTAAGTTCTATGTACAACTATCTATCAACACAGTTAAAACATATAGGTTGTGGAATAAATTTAAAAACAGTATTAAAAAATTTACTAAACCTTAATATTATTACATATTTTAATTCTTCTTGAATAGATATGAAATTAAAAAAAAAAAAAAATTCTCAAAATGAATCTATATGAAAAAATTATGGCCTCCAAAAGTTAGTGCTCAGTTGCATCACATCATGTTGTTACTTGATAACATACTACTAATCAGTAGATTTTTTACACCTAGAATCATGATGTCACTTTAAATCATGAACACATTTGGATTCCTCTTTAATATCTATATAATTTCAAAAAATATTTTGCCTCAAACTGATTTAATATGTAAAAGTTACGGCCTCTGAAAGTTGGTGTTCAGTTGCATCATATCATGCTTCCACCCAACAACATTTTGACGCTAAACATCATACTATTGCATGGAAGAATGAAAAAAATTGGATTCCTCTCAAAAATTTATATAATTTAAAATAAAAATTTCCTCAAACTAAGTTTGTATGCAAAAGTTAGCCCTCCAAAAGTTATTCATTTGCATCAAAACATGCTGTCGAGCAACAACATGCAACCAAACAATAGCATGTTGGCAAGTGATAGCATGGTGTTGAGTGATAACATCATGATACTATTGGGAAATAGCACCATGATGCAATTAGGTGATACTAAATGTTAACTTCTTGAGGCTGTAACTTTTGTATATAGACTCAGATTGAGATTTTTTTTTTAAAAATTACATATCTCTTCAAGATAAATTCAAATATGCAATAATATTAAGATTCAGGAAAGTTTTTGAATTTTTTAATTTATCTCACATCCTATATCTCAAATATTTAATAAGATATTTTTAAAAGTTATTTGGCTTAGATCAAAATATGGAGTATTACATAGGACCTATTCACCTAAAATTTTTAGATGTAATTTTTTTAGGGGTCGGCTCACCAATCATTTATAATAATTATGAGTGAATCTATGTGATTCTCTTTATATATATTACATATATTCATACGGGTTATCATCCAAGTCTCATTATTTACCTCATTGTCAGTTGAATATTAAAAAATTAATATAATGTTTTGAACAAATATATCTTTATAAAAAAGTCTCATTTTATTTTTCAACAAATTATAAAAAGATTAAAGAGATGGAATTAAAAAAAATTATGATTAAACTGTAGCGATTTTTTTAAATCATAATCATTGAATTGGAGAACTAGGTGACAATCAATTAAAAACAATATTTATTCTGTGAGACAAACTATAAATAATGCTTACTCTCAATTTGTGCGTATCTCATAATTGTGTTTAGTCTTTTCTGTCGTGACGCATCACTACCCAAAACAATTTTAAGAAGAAATATCTTATAACATTAAATGAAATGGAAGAAAATTTTCATATTGTCCATAAAGTTTAATACACTAGAAGACATTTAACGTACCCTGCTCAACTGACGTGGTTGCTATTGTAAGGCGTCCAATCACATTCTGATACAATTTTTTCAAAAAAGGTTCGGGACCTGTGTTACAATCTCGTGCAAAAACACATTAAAAATGCTGTGTAACATCATGGTGTCTTCTAACGTACCCTGCTCAACTGACGTGGTTGCTATTGTAAGGCGTCCAATCACATTCTGATACAATTTTTTCAAAAAAGGTTCGGGACCTGTGTTACAATCTCGTGCAAAAACACATTAAAAATGCTCTGTAACATCATGGATTGCCTGAATGCAGAGCTTCAAAGCCGTGTTTGTTATCGAGGTACGCAGACTGTAAAAAGTACCATATGAGAGCGTCTAAAACAAATAACAAATGACAGCAAAATCCATACGGCACATGCATGTTGTACGAGAATATATATATGCAAGCACGTCAATGTTCTACTGGGAATATAATTTCCCAGTCCTGTGGACATAGTGGATGTTTCACAGTTAGCCTCCTTTGCTGACGTCACGCTGCAAGAACATCAACGTAATGATGTGATTGGACGCCTTACAATGGTAGCCACGTCAGCTGGGGAGTACGTTGAATGCTTTCTAGTGTGTTAAGCTTAACGGACAATATTGAAATTTTCTTTCATTAGATTTGATGTTATAAGATATCTCTTTTAAATTATTTTGGGAAGTGATGGGTCATGACAGAGAAGATGAAACACAACTATGAGATACGCGCAAAATGAGAGTAAGCATTATTAATTGGTTGTCTGATAAAATAAATTTTGTTTTTAATTGATTGTTACCAAGTTTTCAATATAATGATTGTGATTTAAACAAATTAGCATTGTCTAATCTTAAATCTTTTTATTTTATTTCATGTATTTAGTAATATTATCTCTTTAATCTTTTTATAATATGTTTGAAGAATAAAATGAGACTTTTTTAAAGATAAAATATATTTGTTCAAGATATTATTTTAATCTTCAAATTTTAAATGAATATTTAAAATATTTAATAAGAGATTTTTAAAAATTATTTAGTTTAAATCGAAATATTTTTTGATATAAAATCATGTATCATATAAAAACAGTGTCAAAGTTTTGTTAAAGGATTTAATCATATGATGTTTTAGAAGTATACATTAGAATGGTTTATATTAGAGGAAGTTGACTCAAATTACAGATAATAATAGATCTTGCACCAAATGTTTTACATTTATATTGAGAGAAACCCTACAAACATTGATCTATATATCAATAATTTTAGTTTTGTAAAATAATGCACAAATATGTAAAATCTATAGATGCAAAAATCTAATATTAAATACTTGTTGTACCCACATATATATCTCATATTTGCTATTCTCTCATATCTACATTTTTTCTAAATTAGACCATTCAAATCTTCATTTAAGAGTGCCCTGCCAATTATGTGGTTTCCAACTATTAAAATATATTAATTATATATATATATATATATATATAAAAGCAATAATATAAAATAATACACTAATGTGATTGATCTTACTTGAATTAAGAGATATTGACATGATCTTACTTGTAATTAACAGATACCGACAGATTTTTAATACGTCTTTGGACCTTGAAGGCAGCCTTGGCTGCACCATGGCTGGTAAGAATGGTGCATATAGGCCACGGGCTGGGGTGCAGTGATAGGGTTGGGGGCCTACCACTCAGTCACTCCGGGTTCGAGTCCTGTTCTCTATCGGTCGCCTCCCAGATTTTAAAATACGCATAATATAATAAAAACAAGAATAACGCATATGGGTGGCATTTTTGAGCTCAGAGCACGCTTTAAGTCCAATTTTCACTCCATGTGCAGAGTCTCACGGGAGGAAGACTGTCATTGACAGCTGTCACATTTTCTCATAAATGTCAGATTGCAATATGGATAGTGTTGGACGAATCTTGGCCATCAATCCTCATTTCTCAGTACATCCATGTTGTACTGGCAATATAATTTCGGATACATGTGAGCGGAGAGACTCCCGCTTGAAACACGTGGGAAGATTAAATTATTGATAGAGAGGAATCAATAATGGTGCAGTTTAACTTTGCCATAATAATCTCCATTGCTTATGCATACTCAGAAACTTTCTGACTTTCATAATTTAGGGCTTTATCTGCATTTACTAGACGGCTATGTTGGTGATAATATACCATTTTATTCTTTTGGAAGGTACCCTGCCCTTCTGAATAAGAGCTGCGATCTATTGATTAAGAGTCTTGAAATTCCACCAAAATGGTGGCAATAACAGAACGAAGGTCTTATCCAAGGTCCCGACGGCAAATGGAAGCAACCCAAAATATCAGTAGATGAAGTAGAGGAATAAGACAGTGAAGAGGAATAATTCACTTACTTTTTTTTAAAAAATTGTTACTTACATGTAAAAAACAAGTCGTTTAGTTGGCCATGCATATGCTTTTTCCATTGTTATTTATTTCGCTTTGCACTAAATTGTCCAATACAAACAAATTCAAATACATAGATGTAATCCATTCCTTTTAGTTTCCAAGTTCTGTAATCACAAAATGGGGCGTCGTCCCTAGGGAATAATATCACAATATCAGCGGGAATAATTGGGCATAAAAGGAATTGATTGTGAACAATTTTTGGAAGGCTGTCAATGGTAAACATCAATCTTATGCATTTGCATTTTCGTTTAACATTAACAAAGAGTAAGTATCAATCTTATGCTATATTTGAGGGATATAGTTAACCTCGTCGATGGTGTGTCCATCTGCTTGTTCTGTTAGGAAGATAATTGTAATGTTTTTGTTTTATCTAGAGAGAAAAAAAATCATACCAATTATGCCGATGGTTATAAGGATCGATGCCATCGTGGTGTATATATAACTTTTGTATAATTATGTAAGTAACCTTAATCTATGTTAGCAAATTTTAATCTGGCACATTCAAAAATAGAAAACTGAAAATTGCATCTCATTGCATCTCAATGTTGTTAAATTAATACAAATAATTGTTTTAAACATAAAAAAATCTAACAAATACGTTATATGTATTAGTCAAGAATTTTGGGATATTAAATATAAAATAAAGAGAGTTTTTTTTTTAAATATAATGTTTGTATTATAAGATAAGATAATGATATTAATGTTTTTCAAAGACTATTATAAGTACATGCAATTTTAAAAATAAAATATTAATAAAATAATATAGAGTGTAAGAGTAATTTTAAGAAGTTCAAAAATTAAAAAGAACATACAATCAATAAAATATGTTTTATTCATTTCACCATATCTACAACCATATAATATAGTCGTTTCTTACATAATTTTGAATAAGAAACAAGAAAAAGACATGAAACAATCTTCTAGGCACATAATATTGTAGAAATAAAGTTTTTGGCTAGATGTTGGTGGAGATCAAATCCATATAGGTTATTATGTTAACATCCTAACCTTTCTTTTTTCTTTGCCAAGTGTGATATTCTTCAAAGTTACCATATTTCTCTTGTACCAAAGCATCATGAACTTCTTCTAGACATTAATATTCATTGCTCAAAAAAAAAAAAAAAATCTAACCTAGGATATGAAACAAAAATATTTGAACCATCTATATGTAAAGAGCAATTTCTTTTAATGCAAAACATATTTTTACATAATAAGCTTGAAATCTTCAAATAATTAACTATTCCTACCATATTTTTGAGCTTCTTTTATATTTTTTACTTGCACTTGTAGATGTTGGGCCACAATAATGTTGATGAAGTTATACTTCAGAGATTTAATGCTTTCATAGTCCATCTAAATCAAATCAATTTTTTATGGAATAACTATATGAATTTATACTTGCTACTAGGATTTATTGTCATAATGACCTTCTTCCTTGGATTGCATCCATGAAACTAAAATATTGAATAATATTTCTTTAGAAATAAACCTTTTAACCCTTATCATCCATATTTGTTTCTTTTTCATTATGATTCTTTACCTCTTCTTTTACATCACATGTGCCCCTCATCAACCCCATTATATCCCCCTTCTTCCAAATCATCCTCATTTTCCACCTCTACATCCTCATCAATATTTTATTTATCTTCATTTTATTCTTTAGCATATTTATCATTTACATCCCATTTAACTAGAAAGATCTCTTTCATTTCTTCCAATAAAAACTGCATTGTTTCTTTTCCTAGTAAATCAAACCAACTCCATGAAGATCCTTTGAAATAAAGAGATAAACATAATTGTGAAAATATTTATTGAAAATTAATCTACCTAAATTACATCCACCATTCTCTATAAACAATATGAACCTCTCTAGGTAAAAATTATAACCCCATGATATACAAATAAAAAAAATCTAGGGTTTCAACTTCACCAATATTTATTGTATTTTTTTGGTTATCCCATAGAATTTGAATGTTATCTTTGATGAAACATTGACTAACCATTTTTTTAGTTCTTTCAACCTCAAATTAAAATAATTGAATAAAAAACCATTCTATATTTTTGAAAGCTTTCCCAATATGTAAAAAAATAATAAAAATTCGTCCCCCTTCTTTTCTTTTATTCCATGTAGATAAAACCCATCAAATCACAATAAGTCACTTAAAATGATCACAAAATCCCATTTTTGGGTGGTTTCCCTCAATTATTATACAAGTCAAAGAATTATATAATATTTTATTAAACTAAAACCTATACAAAAAATTAGGACACTTTTTAAAATTATAATAACATGCTCAAAATGATCAGAGAATGTCAATGTTTTTATTATATATTATTTAAGTGATTTTCAAACTCTAATATTTTTTTTAAGAAACATTCATTTCAGTTTAGGAGATATAGTTGTTTCTAAAAACTTAGGGTTTCAACCACACTTTTTCCCAACTCAAACCTCTAATAGGACTTGGTAATATCTTCACATATAGTAAGAGAATAAATTGTAAAAAATGTAGAATATAATATTAAAAACAAAACATAAGAGATATTAGTTTTCCAATATTCTTAAATTGAATAATTATCTTTAGGGTAGGGTAATACTGAAAAATAATCCTTTAGGAGAAATATATCCATAATATCTACCAATATGGAAATGATACTTCAAGGTGTTATCCTCCAATATGCTTCTAAAAAATTAATTAATTTCAAATTACATGATATATTTCACATTTATATATCTCCTTTATATAGACATTTATTATTAACAATCGATGGGTACATTCTTAATCCTAATGTATCTAGACTCATTACCCAATGCTAATAATTACACAAATTACTTGTTTGACCTAGTATATTTAACCCATGCAAATAACTAATGGGAATGTGTGCCACATGTTGGCATCTATATTAAAAACATACTTCATAATATGATATCTACAGTTACCTATTAGTGTGTCATAAAAGGTCACTATGATATGAATTTGTTTCCTTATAGACATTCTTATTAGTGGGACATTTAAATGATTTCATTTAAAAATAGAATAATAAAAATAATTAAATTTAAAAAAAAAGAAAACATATGTTCATAAACATCTTGAAATGATTTCATAAATCTCTTGATGTATAGACAAAAAAGTGTAGAGGAGAGTGGACAACCCTTCTTAACCAAGTGGGTCTTGGCACCCATTATGTCTTACCAATATTTATGTGCATTTTTTTAAAAAATGACTCATATAGTATCATAACCATTGATATTAAAAATTTAGTAAGAAGCCATGTCCCGTGTCTATCAATCAGAAAATATCAAGAAAATTAGGAAAACAATTTTGTAAACTGTATAAATAAATAATAAACTCTACATGTTTTATAATAATTAGACATGTAAATTATAGGTCAAGGTGAAGATACGATCACTGGCATGATGAAACGATTTTAAACCTTATTTCCCCTTACCTTATAGTTTGTTGGTTTCATTAGATAAAGAGATATGAAATTACTAAAGAAGTAGAAAACATTTTTTCAAGTGTATCACAAATCATGATGATTATATAACTAGTTATTACGTGAAGGAGGTGTAATGAAAATGTAGATAAAAGAGGAAGTATATTTATAATTGTTCAAAAGAGAAAGGAGATCAGATAGTAAAAATAATTTCAAATAATATGAATATGAGATTTTATCACATTCTATACAAATATTGAAAACCATTTTTCAATTCTAAAATATAGTATAAACATAAGAAAATAATAAGGGAAACATAAAATAAAATGATAAAATTATTAAAATATTGTAAGACATTATATAACTCATAAATGTCTTTAGGAAAAAATAATTATTGGTCAACCCTATGAAAATACAATATAAATAAAAAGTTTACTAAAAAACCATGCCAATATTAAATATTTTACTGAAGAATAATAACACTATTAAAAACATTATTTATTTATGTTGTAACTTTGTTAGTTATGACATAAAACATCATTGCGTAATAGAGTTTTGAACAAGTGTAAAGATTAGTTCCTTGTGAAGTGTGTATTTAAAATATTTTTTCCATAATTTTGTTTGTTTCATTAACAAAATATTTTAACTAATAAACATTATTTTGGATTAATAACACATGAAGGAACCTATGCATCCTTACATACACATTAAAATCCAAAATAAATAATTGAATGAAATATGTCTAATGGAATAAAAAAATCTTAGCAGAACAAATTTTACACCATGAAAAAATCTATTGGTGTTATTGTTTCAATTGATGGACCACTTACCTTCTATGTCTACCACCTAGTTGGTGATGATCCGAAAATACCCATCAAGACAATCAATCCTTATGAGGTAATTGCATCAATATGTTAAACGCATTAGAAGTAAGGAAATATTATAATATTGATCTTGCAACATCTAATGTGAATCATATATTAGGTTAAGAAAATGCAAAGATTGATTATTTATCATATGAAAAATCTAAGATTATTCTCTCTAACTCAAGGAATAGTGAATAATGTCCATACAAAATATAATAATGCCAATAAAACTATGATTAATGTGGGCTTAAATGTAATAATAAAGTTATTCTAATAAATTATTCTCTCATGTATGAACTATTTTATATGAAACATGGATATTGTTAGATTAGTAATGATACATAAATTGAACATATACATCCTCATGTTCAAGTTAAATACCCAAAAAAAAAAAAAAAAATGCATTGAAGGACTAGTTACATGAAAATTCATTGTTGGAATCAAATTATAGGATTACAACGTGGGCATACAGAAGTGTGATCTTATATAATGTAATGAATACCATACTTGTCTTTAATAACCACTCAAAACATTAAATGGTTAAAAAACTAATCTATGTTAGTTCCCTTTAAAAAAAATACAAACTATTATATTGTGGAGTAAAAAAAACCAAACAAGATAACATCATTTTGATATCTTGAAGGAGATTAAAATAGAATTGACAATAAAATTTAAATTTAATTTGTACCAAAAACTTATAAATAAAAAAATCAAATGAAAAAAAATAAAAATTATAGTCATAATTCTAAATCATTGATCTTGTATCTAGATTTACAAATGAAATAATTTTCATCCTCCAACATTTTATGTGAACCATCAATCTATATTCAAAGTAAAGATTAATCTCTATATATGCATTCCTTTCAGCATAAATAATATTTAAAAAAAATCAAAACAATAGATCACTAATAGCATATTGAAAAATTAATTATTCTGTCATCTATGTGAGCAAGATTAATATCATGCTAACATAAATATTGAATAAATAATTTTGAATTGATAATTTTTTTAGATCTATTTGATGTTTATGAATATTTCAAAATTTCATTAGTTACACCATTATTTTGGGTTAATATCATATTAAACCAACCGTTGCATCATTATATATCCATTATAATCTAATAAAATAATTAGTGCCTTTGAAATGAACAAAATCATGATCCTATAGAACTTAAAAAAATTTATTAGAAGAAGAAAAGATGTAATTCAAAAAATTGATATGAATGCCATAAAAAATTAGAAACAAAAAATATTTTCACTGCATTCATGCAAAGATACTAATTTGATATTAAATCACCTTATAAATATCTATATGTTAAATCTTAGGTCAATACATGGAAATGTATCAAAATTAAAATGCATTTTAGAACCACAATCTATTATCACATAAACCCTAAGAAGAACAATATTCCATTTAAAAAGGTTTGTTTACAAGAAGCCAATGATTCCATTTTGAAAAAAAACATAGTACTATAAATAAAAATGAAGGCACATAAAATTCTTTGATTTGTTTAGAGAGGATATATATTACCTTGACTTGATCCTAACCATGACCACCTTCTAATGAAAAAATTGGTATTTAAAAATAGTGAAATTATGACACTAAAATCTTGCATTAATTCATATCATATTGACTTGAATGCTAAGATCCTAGATCATTTTTAACTTTACATTAAGTATAGTTCAATTTTCACTAGATTAGTCAAAGCCAACAAATTTATTTATCAAGGTTAAAATTAACCAATTATGTTTTAACTTGGTTTGAGAGCCATTTTCATACTTCAGTTGTTAGGAAGTTTCCTCCTATTACTAAGTGAGGTGATTTAATATGATAAATAATGATAAATGATATTGTATTTTTTTATGGGGAAGACATTTCCATGTATTAGAAACATCTTAGGGAAAAAGTAATGAAAAACATGAAAGGCTACACAAGTTAATTCCACAAGTATATTGTTAAGATGGGAAACAATATAACGACTATGAGATATCAATATAGTATGTGGGTGGAATCCATAAACATTTTAGGAGACCTATCCTCTTTTCCAAACATACGTAAGTATATGAGGATTATTCTTGTGCTCAATAATTGGAAATGGAAAATAATAATTCTCCATATAATTCTCAAAGAACTTGTAGGTAGCAAGGTACTTCCAAAAAATAATTGTAAAGGTAAGAATAATCCTACTTACATTTTTAAAAGTAAAATTAAAAGACATTGTAGGAAATGTGATGCTGATAGTCTTTCTAATGATCAATGTTAAAATCTCCATCTAGATTTGTAATTGTTTAAAAATAATAAGAAAAAGAAGTGTATGCCCTCTCTCCCAAGTGT
>JARHVA010005873.1:937500-1025000 GCA_037957365.1 Torreya grandis
AGGCATATGACATAATCTAATATATCTAAATGTAGCCACTTAGAGATTGGGCATGCCCTAAAAGCCAAATGGGGATCTTGTCAGAATTTGAGTATTCCCTGGTCCTGAATATAGTATATAAAAAGATAGTGTAGAAATGGGGGGCTTGACATAGATATATATGAGGAACCATTTGAAAGGACCTACCTTTATTTAAAACTTTATCTACCTATTAAGGCAATGGAATATTTCCATACTTACTTCATCTATACCAGGGCATAAGGCAAGGGAAGCTTTCCTTTTGGATATCTAAATTTGATTCACTTGTTAACATACCAAGGGAATATTACCTTATCAATGGATAAAAAGGGAATAAGGTACACTTATCAAGGAACGTTTCCCTTCCTAGTGTCTAGCTTTGCTTTGATTATAGATTAATGCATGGCTATCAAGGGAAACTTAATTTTTTAAATGTAACTTTATTCTTACCCTACTAATTATCTATGCCCTACCTGATAAGTCAAAGAAAGCTTCCATCCTTATATATATATATATATATATATATATATATATATATATATATATATATATATATATATATATATATATATATATATATATATATATCTCATACTTACATTTTATTTCTAGAATAGATTCTTATCTATCAAGGGAAGCTTATTTCCAAATCTATAGCTTGCATATATTATTTACATACCTACTTAGCTATGCCCTACATACTTAGATTCAATTTTTGGTAATGATGTTTTGAATCATGTTACATATATAGTATATTTATACCATTGAGTATGCCCTACTTAGTTAAATAACTAAACCATATATTTAAGTTGAGTATGCCCTACCTAAATACTCAAACCATATATTGATCTTGACTATAGCCTACCTACCTTATTGTTCTTGAGTATGTCCTAAATACCTATCCTTCATGACCTACCTACTTAAGTATACCCTACATACCTACCTACATGTAATTTAGTATGCCCTACCTAACTATAATTATTTCCATACCTACTTGATTATTCCCTACTTGATAAAATACCAAATCAATATATTGACCTTGAATACCTATATCTAATCCTAACTGTACATATCTTACTTGATCATATCTTTAATACTTGATACCTAATTGAAGACCTAATTGAATACCCAAGGCATATTTTAAAAGGAATAGAATAATTATAACCTATTGACAAAAGGAGTGACTAGGGATGATTTATCACAAGAATAAATCCATTGTACCCACCATAAATGTATTGGAGGGATTTATAAGGATAATAAGGGATAAGGAAGGAGTGATTACTTATGATGAGGGATGATGACAATCAATGAGGGAGTGATTAGGGATGATAAGGGATGAGGAGAGAGTGATTAGGGATGGTATTATAATAGAATACTAGATTATATATAAATAAGTATGTCACTAATGGTCAAAGGATATAGATAGCTAGGCAATCAATTATTCACCTTGGTATTCTAACTACAATTAGATATAGATAAATGGTTAATCCCTATCTGTCACTCAAATACCAATTTATCATAGTAGGTCTATCTATCTCAATTTTTAGGATCCCCATCCCCATATATATAAATGAAAGGAAATGAAAGGGTATGGAGAGGGCCCAATTGAGAATATTCTATTATATAAGTCATAATAATAGATGTGTCTATATCTATATATGGGTATAATAAAAGGAAAGGTCCTCAATATAATTTACCTCCACTATTAGGGAATTTATATTATAGGACTATGCACCCCATATATTATGCACTCTATGGTTCACTACTTGAAACAAATGAAGACCACTGCAAAATTGATCCTAGGAATCTTTGATCACATGATTCTAGACTTAACCTTAGACCCCAACATATATTTATTAACCAAAAACTTAAGATGGTAGTGGGTTAATAGTTGGGAAGATTCTTGGCCGTAGGAGAGGACTAAAAGAACAATATAAATCTTGGACCTGAAGAACTATGGGTTAATCAACCATGTGCATTAACCATAAGAAAAAAGTTCATTACTTTAAGGGCTCGATGGGAAGAGGGGGATGAGGAAGAGCCTACCATAATGAATATATTGACATTTCCCCCTCTCCCTTTCAATAAATAGGATCATATAGAGTTGATTTTAATTGGCTCTATATAAATCTAGAATGTTATCATCTCATCTTGTCTATTATCTCTTATAGTCGACTATGTATATCCTCATATCTAGTTAATCCAAATTGATAATTTTTAGTATATCTCTCTTAATCCAAATTAAACATATCTATTTATATCTATCTCGATCAATTGATAGGTTTGGTTAACTATATATATCCTCATATTCGATCAATTTGATATTTATGAATTCAAATTGGTAGGATCCCCATCCCCATATAGATAAAGGAAATTAAAATAAAGGGCAAGAAAAGGGCCTAATCAATAATTATTGATCAAATATGAAGGACTATATATATGCTCAATCAATTCTACATGGTCATAGTCAGTATTGGATCCAATGAGCACTTAATATTCCAATCGAGAATAGTCGATCAAACTGGATGGATTATCTATATGATTAATACCATATAGATAAATGGCCTAATATAGCTATTTAATCCCTCTCTATCAGGAGGCTCCAAATATAGATAAAGTGAGAGGGCCCAATCAACCATACAATTTGATCCCCATCTAGATATAGGGCTCACATGCCAATTCCAATCAATCAATAGGCTCCCCATACCATATATATAGAGGGACCAATAGAAAATAGCTAATTTATATAATTATACATAAGAGGGTTATTTCTATCAATATATTCATTTTAATTGAAATAAAATCAAATATATCAAATTTTCTTGGGAGGACCTTTCACCTAATTTGGTTTGTTCCCTCTTAGTCATAAACATCGACAATCATGAAACAATAGACATGGATATGGGATATGGCTTACTTATGCTAATCATAATAGAATATAACACAATGTATTCAATTTGATGGATTTACGACACCCCTTAAGAGGGGTATAGATATGGATATATAACTAATCTATAAATACTACTCTTGATCTAAAATAACATCCCCCATATATATCTACCTAATTTTTGACCCATATATCTCTAAACACTTGCACATTTAGTCTTTCCCTTCCCCCCATGAACAAAAATATCTAGGTGAATAAAAATCATTGATTTATATATAATCTTTTTAATCTCTTAAAATGACCTCATTATGACATAAATGGGCATATGACACACTATATAGTTACTATTTCCTCTAAAACATGCTTAGAATAATGGAATGTCCCTTAGCACAACCCTATATTATAGTATAGACATAATCATCACCCATAAACTACATTTATAATATTCTTCCTCCTAGGAATCCCTCTATCCATATATTGGCATAGTGGAGCACAACCCACCTAATCAATAATATATTAGGAAAAAATGCATAGGATAGAGCAAAATGAATCCCTATACCCAAAATCCTTTTTATTTAGGCCTTTTAGTTTATCCCCCAATATATATATATATATATATATATATATATATATATATATGTCTTTATATACAGATAAGTAACATATAGTTATCTAGATAGAAAGAGAGCTCTATCTATCTAAGAGGCTCATATCCCAAATAGATAAAGAGGACGTCTAGAGGTTGAAGGGGGAATAGATAAAAATATCCACAAATAAGGGAGGTCCTCAGGGCTCTAACCACATGAGAGGTTGGTATATTGTACAAAGGGGAGGGAAAAAACACCTATTTGCTTGGTCACATTGGACTAAAGAAGAGGCTAAAACTACCAAAAATAGGAGAAAGATCCTACCTAATTTAGAAGCTCAAAACCTTGCCCATTATGGATAGGGTGTTAGGGTGTGGAGCTAAAAGCTTCACCAAAGGAGTGCATTTGACAGTTTTGGGTTTACACAGTCACCAGCATCGGTCAGGAGCGACTGACATCGGTCAGGAGTAGTTGAAGAGATGCCGACGTCGACAGGTATAGGCCGACGTCGGTCACAGGCAAACAGGCAGGAACCGATGTCGGTTACCTATGTGTCCAGAAAGCTATTTTTGAGGACAAAACCGAGTGTTTGCATGATGAGTTTAAGTCTTAGTCTTAAGTCCGTGTCTCTATTATTAGTAAGACTATTTTTAGAGCCCTTGTTCAAGAGGCATAACTGTTGGTTGTAAGTGCATGCTCAAGTGTCCTAATTCTATATGTAGAATTAGATCTTCTTAGCTTATTGTAGTAGTAGTAGTTCATTGTATGTGAATGTTGAAGAACAGTACATAGTTGAATCATTCCAGGTTGTTGGAGTTGATTGTACTTGAGAGAGAGAGATCTTGAGGGAAAGAGATCTAGTGAGAGATCTGTACATCTGAGAGAGGTGTGGAAGAAAGAAGTTTCTTCAATTGTATTCCTTCTGTAAAGAGTTTAATACAAGTTTTCAGGGTGGTTTCTTGTATCTCTTGTTCTTTGCTATTATCTGATTCTAGTTACTTATCTATCTAATTTAATTCCGCATTTGTTGCTTTCATAAGTGTAATCAATTATTGGTTGATCCCCAACAAGTGGTATCAGAGCTTAGGTTCACTAACAGGTGGTTCAGATCTGTGTAGTGTGTATTGATTACAGGTTACTCACAGGGGTTTCTGCAGGGATTTCTATTTGAGTGGGAGAAACAATGGCAAAAGAAAGTAAACTGAGAATGGAGAAGTTTAATGGCAAAAATTATCAACATTGGAGAATGCAGATAGAGGATTATCTGTATCAGAAAGATCTATACTTACCATTAGGTGGGATTGCAAAGAAGCCCACAGACATGGATGATGAAGAATGGGAAGTTCTTGATAGAAAGGCTCTTGGGTCTATAAGACTGAGTCTAGCATCTACTGTGATATCTAATTTATCACAGGCAAAGTCAACGGTAGAGTTAATGACTACTTTAGAAAATTTGTATGAAAAACCCTCAGCTTTTAATAAGGTATAACTTATGAAGAAGTTATTTAATTTGCATATGAATGAAGGTGGATCTGTGTCTACTCATCTGAATGATTTCAATGGAATTGTAAATCAATTAAGTTCAATCAATATAGTGTTTGATGATGAAATTAAAGCTCTTTTAATATTATGTTCTTTGCCTGAAAGCTGGCATAGCTTAGTAATGGCAGTTAGTAATACTGCATCTGCATCAAATATTTTGAAAGTAGAGGATGTTGTTAGTGTTATCTTGAATGAGGAAATTCATAGGAAAAACACAGAGGAAACATCTAGGAACGCTTTAAGTTTTGAGAGCAGGGGGAGGCAGAAAGAAAAGAGCAAAAGGAGATCAAGATCTAAGTCTAAGGTGAGAGGAAGATCCAAATCCAAAAATGGCAGGAGCCACAATGCTAGAATTGTGGAAAGATTGGGCACATAAGCACAGATTGCTGGTCAAAGCCTAAGAAGGACAATCAACATGAAGGAAAGGAAGAAGCAAAGGTTGCAGGTATTACACAAGATGCTTTAATATTCTCTTTGCATAATAATATAGAATCTTGGGTTTTAGATTCTGGTGCATCTTTTCATGCTACCCCTAATAGAGAATACTTTAGTGACTATGTCCAGATTTTGGAATAGTGTATTTAGGGGATGATGAGCCTTGTAAAATTATTGGCAAAGGTAAAGTGCAGCTGAAAATGCAGAATGGCAACACATGGGTGTTGAGAGATGTTATGCATGTTCCTAACTTGAAGAGGAATTTGATTTCTGCAGGAAAGTTAGGGGATGAGGGTTGTACAGTAACTCTCACAACTGAATCTTGGAAGGTGACCAAGGGTGTACTTGTAATGGCTAGAGGTAAGAGAGTAGGTAATCTATATTTGTGTAATTGTGTTACTAACAATTCTCCTTCTGTATTATCTACTTCAGATGTGGATGCAAAATTGTGGCACTCAAGGCTTGGCCACATGAGTGAGAAGGGTATGCCAATTCTTAAGTCCAAAGGTATGCTTTCAGATTTAAAAGGCATAGATCTAGAGTTTTGTGAGAACTGTGTTTTTGGGAAATAAAAGAGAGTGAGTTTCCTCAAGACTTGGTCAACTAAGAAGAAGCATAAGTTGCAGCTTGTTCACACAGACGTGTGGGGACTGGCTCAAGTTGCTTCTATTGGAGGATCATAGTACTATGTTTCGTTCATAGATGATGCTACAAAAAAGGTATGGGTCTATTATATTAGGAAGAAATTTGATGTATTTGAGACTTTTAAGATTTGGAAAGCTATGGTTGAGAATGAAATAGGCAGAAGATTGAAGTGCCTGAGATCTGACAATGGTGGTGAGTTCTACAGCCATAAGTTTAGAGATTATTGTTATATGCATGGAATCCGCAGAAAAAGGATGGTTCCAAGGACACCTCAGCATAATGGAATTGCTGAAAGGATGAACAAAACAATATTGGAGCGTGCAAGGTGTATGAGATTACATGCTGGTTTGCCCTTACAGTTTTGGGCACAAGCTGTTGACACTGCAGTGTACCTGATTAACAGAGGACCCTCTACAGCTCTGGATGATGGAATTCTAGAAGAGGCATGGATAGGTAAAAAGGTAGATCTCTCATATCTCAAAGTTTTTGGTTGTGAAGCCTTTGTGCACATTGATAAGGAAAATAGAAAGACGTTGGATGCTAAGTATATGAGGTGCACATTTATTGGCTATGGCTCAGATGATTTTAGTTTCATATTATGGAATCTAGGAACTAACAAAGTAATTAGGAGCCATGATGTTGTTTTCAATGAAAAAGTGATGTATAGTGATCAGCTGAGGAAGTTGAATCAATTCGGGTAGAGCAATGGAGAATTGGACGAGGTGACGGTCCAAAATGAGCTCACGGGAAAAATAAATAATCACTTGCAGGAAAACACAGAGACCGACGTCGGTCAGGTAGGAATCGACATTGGCAGAATAGAAACCGATGTCGATCATACAGAGATCGACGTCGGCAGGTCAGGAACTGATGTCGGTCAGGCAAAACTGACGTCGGCCCATTACAGGCCTGGAAGTGATCGAGGTCGGTCACTGTCAGAGAATTTGGGTGGACAACATGTTGTGAATGCGTCTCAGACGCCCATCAGGAGGTCAGAAAGAGTAAGTAAGCCTCCAATTAGATATTCTCCTTCATTATTCTATTTATTGCTAACTGATGGTGGAGAACCAGAGAGTTTTGATGAAGCAATACAGGTGGAGTCTAAAGATCAGTGGGATCTAGGCATGAAAGAGGAAATGGAGTCCTTGAGAGAGAACCAGACATGGGATTTGGTTGAGTTGCCAGCAAGGAAGAGGACACTGAAGAACAGATGGACCTACAGATTGAAAGAAGGTGAGAATGGAAAGATGAGATATAAGGCCAGGTTAGTAGTGAAAGGATTTGCACAGAAACTAGGTATTGACTTTGGTGAGATTTTTGCTCCTGTTGTTAAAATGACTTCTATACGGACTGTACTGTCTTTGGTTGCTATTGAGGATTTGCATCTTGAGCAGCTAGATGTTAAGACAATGTTTCTTCATGGAGATTTGGATGAAGAAATATACATGGAACATCCGGAAGGATTTGAGGTCAAAGGTAAGGAGAAGTTAGTGTGCAGATTGAAGAAAAGCTTGTATGGCCTCAAGCAAGCTCCTAGGCAATGGTACTTGAAATTTGATAGGTTTATGACTGAGCATGGCTACAGTAGGTGTCAATCTGACCATTGTGTGTATTTCAAGAGATTGGATAATGGTAGATATATTATCTTATTGTTGTATGTAGATGATATGCTGGTTGCAGGATCACACATGCAGGATATCTCTGAGCTTAAGGTGAAATTAGCTCACACGTTTGCTATGAAGGATTTGGGAGCAGCAAAGAAAATCCTTGGCATGAGCATTAAGAGAGACAAGAAAAATCACAGGTTGATATTGTCTCAAGAGGATTATGTGGACAAGGTGTTGAAACGGTTCAATATGCAGGATGCTAAAATGGTAAGCACACCTTTGGCTGGACATTTTAAGTTGAGTAAAGAACAATGTCTTAATTCACATGATGAGGTAGAGTACATGAGTAAAGTTACATATTCTTCCGCAGTAGGGAGTTTAATGTATGCAATGGTGTGTACTAGACCGGATATTACCCAAGCAGTGGGAGTTGTAAGTAAGTATATGGCCAATCTAGGGAAGGAACACTAGAAAGCAGTTCAGTGAATCCTTAGATATCTAAGAGGAACCAGCAGTAGGCATTTGTGCTATGGAGGTTTAGATACTTCTCTACATGGTTATGTAGATTTAGATATGGCAGGTGATTTGGATGGCAGGAGGAGCACCACAGGATATGTTTTTACTATAGGTGGAACGACGGTTAGCTGGATATCAAAGTTGCAGAAGGTTGTTGCCTTGTCAACTACAGAAGCTGAGTATATTGCAGTCATAGAGGCTAGCAAAGAGATGATATGGATGACATGGTTCATGGATGAGCTTGGAAGGGAGAATGAGAGTTGCAGATTGTATAGTGACAGTCAGAGTGCAATCCATTTGGCTAAGAATTCAGCCTTTCATTCAAGAACAAAGCACATACAGCTTAGGTACCATTTCATACGACAGGTATTGGAAGATGGTGAGTTGAATCTAGAGAAGATCCATATAGATAAGAATCCTGCGGATATGTTAACCAAGTCGGTTACAAAGGAGAAGTTGAATCTTCATTCAACTTCTATTGGTCTTCATGATTGATTTGAAGATGGAGGAGCTAGAAGATGTTGCTGTACAGGTACTGGTGCAGCTGTTTATCTCCAAGTGGGAGATTGTTAGGGTGTGGAGCTAAAAGCTTCACCAAAGGAGTGCATTTGACAGTTTCAGGTTTACACAGTCACCGATGTCGGTCAGGAGAAATTGAAGAGATGCCGACGTCGGCAGGTATCGACCGACGTCGGTCATAGGCAAACAGGTAGGAACCGATGTCGGTTACCTGTGCGTCTAGAAAGCTATTTCCAAGGATAGAATCGAGTGTTTGCATGATGAGTTTAAGTCTTAGTCTTAAGTCCGTGTCTCTATTATTAGTAAGACTATTTTTAGAGCCCTTGTTCAAGAGGCATAATTGTTGGTTGTAAGTGCATGCTCAAGTCTCCTAATTCTATATGTAGAATTAGATCTTTTTAGCTTATTGTAGTAGTAGTAGTTCATTATATGTGAATGTTGAATAATAGTACAGAGTTGAATCATTCGAGGTTGTTGGAGTTGATTGTACTTGAGAGAGAGAGCTCTTGAGGGAAAGAGATCTAGTGAGAGATCTGTACATCTGAGAGGTGTGTGGAAGAAAGAAGTTTCTTCAATTGTATTCCTTCTGTAAAGAGTTTAATACAAGTTTTTAGGGTGGTTTCTTGTATCTCTTGTTCTTTGCTATTATCTAATTCTAGTTACGTATCTATCTGATTTAATTCCACATTTGTTGCTTTCATAAGTGTAATCAATTGTTGGTTGATCCCCAACATAGGGTTGGGAGAATCAAATGGATATTCCATATATATATATATATATATATAGTTTTCATATCAAGCACATATATAGTCATAGTTTAAACTCAACCAATGGTCTACCCATAACTAGGATCGAATAACTCAATTGAGAACTGAACCAAACACTTGAGGAAGGGATGTAAGGCATCACTAGATATAAGAAATAAAATATAATAATGAGCCCTAAACTCATGTTTTATATATATATATATATATATATATATATATATATATAGTGTGTGTGTGTGTGTGTGTATAAATTTGCATACATCATATCCAGTTACTCATATTTATAATCATATGAGTCATGTTATGTGTATAGTTATTGTATTCATGTTACCCATCCCATAAAGTGACCCCTATAGTGACTCATGTTACCCATCTCATATAGTCATGTTAACCATAGATTATGTCAATAATCAGTCAATAGTGAAACTCTAGCTGTATGTTTTTAGTTCAATCGTGTTATTTGAAAAGGATTACCCAAAGGGCTAGGTGAACTATAAAATAGAAGTAAGTTTTCCCAAATGGTGAGGTGTTACAAAGGGTATAGAGAAAAAACCTTTTTCCTAGTTGGAATTTACTATCCAGGGATAAAGAAGACACATTGTTGGTACCTTGAATGTATCCAAGTGATTGATTAATGGGGGAAAACATTATTATTAAATAGTTAATATACTATATTACTATACCTTATATAATATTATAGTTAATAGACTAGAATTCTACCCTAACCATGTAATTCATGTTGGCCCAATTGGGACTAGTGATATAGACAAGGTCAGATAGATAGCCCTAGTTACATAAATTGGCATGGTTGGGCTAGAAAAGCAAGTACTCTATATGGATTAGATGGGGAGATAAATAATTAAATAATAGATAATCATCTCTATCAATTAGGTATGATCAAGTAGTGACTAGGGATGATGAAGGATAGTGAGGGTTAATGAGGGATGGTGAGGGTCAATAAAGGAGTGATTAGGGATGATGATGGATGATGAGGGAGATATTAGGGATAATGAGGGATGATGAGGCTTGGTGAGGTTTAATGAGGGAGTGATGAAGGATAATAAGGGAGTGATTATAGATGATGAGGGTTAATGAAGGAATGACTAAGGATGATGAAGGAGTCATTAGAGATGATGAGAGATACTAAAGGTAAATGATGCAGTGATTATAGATTATGAGGGATGAGGGGGAGTCATTAGGAATGATGAGTGATTAGAGATGATGAGGGATATTGAGGGTCAATGAAATAATTATTAGGGATGATGAGGTAGTGGTTAAGGGTGATGAGGGTCAATGAGGCAGTCGTTATGAAAAATGAGGGATGATGATGGAGTGATTAGGTATTATTAGGGATGACAAAGGAGTTACTATGGATAATGAGGGATGATGAAGGATGGTGGGGTTCAATGATAGAGTGATTAAGGATGATGAAGGAGTGATTAGAGATGAAGAGGGATGGTGAAGATAAAGGAGGGAGTTATTAGGGATATTGATGAATGAAGAGAGAGTGATTAAGGGTGATGAGGGATGAGGAGGAAGTGATTGGGGATGAGATAGGGATAATGAGAAAGTAAAATTAACTCAAAGTGGTTGTTTGATGTGTGTAGGTCATAAATGTGACCTATGCCACCCCAATCACACCACTTTGTCTTGAGTTCAAAGTGATTAGTTTTTAAACATCAATTTAAAAAAACCTAGGACTCCTAAAAATGCCAAGAAATAATCCAAAAGGCATAAAAACCTATAAAATGACTATATATTTACCAAAAATGGACATCAATTACAAAATTTATGCCCTAAAATCCCTAGGTTCAATATTGAGATCCTAAAAATGCATAAGTATTGATGATCTTATATTTTAGAAAACTTTCTTCCATAGTAAGATATGAAACTGTGAGACCAACTCTATCAGATGTAGAGTGATCCTAATTTCTTATATTTACTAAGATAAATTTAAATTATAAGGAATATAAATGTAATAATATAAGTTTAAACTTATATTATTACATTTATGTTCCTTATACTTAAGATTTATTTTAGTAAACCATTTATACATTCTAAGATATCTTTTATGTTTTTTTGTGCAATGTAAAGATAAAACGTATGCATTATATCACATTACATGGAACAAAAAAGACTAATTGGAAGGGCTATCTTCTTTGTTCCATGTAATGTGATATAATGCATACGTTTTATCTTTACATTGCACAAAAAATCATAAAAGATATCTTAGAATGTATAAATGGTTTACTAAAATAAATCTTAAGTATAAGGAACATAAATGTAATAATATAAGTTTAAACTTATATTATTACATTTATGTTCCTTATACTTAAGATTTATTTTAGTAAACCATTTATACATTCTAAGATATCTTTTATGATTTTTTGTGCAATGTAAAGATAAAACGTATGCATTATATCACATTACATGGAACAAAGAAGATAGCCCTTCCAATTAGTCTTTTATTTTTTATGGTAATGTCAAAGGAACATGTATGGACTATGTCTATTTTGAATTATAAAAACTAAGCCTTTTATCTTGGGAATGGTTTGTATTACCATTCCAAATGCTTGGACCTTTCAATAGACAACCAAATCTAAGAGTTTGGAGATAAAATAACAAAATTAAACTTCCATGACAAAATATACACTATCCATTTCAAAGTGAAAATTAATAAAATTATTAAAAAAATTAAGATCACACTATACTCTTGCCAAATATATGATTTTAATAACTTTTGGACTATTTTATGTTTCCAATATATGTTGGTTTCTAGCTATAGCTTTTTGAGACTAGTAGATGCCTCAAATATACATGTGTATCTTTTTTAATTAATACAAATATATATAGGTTATAAACTTGGCCTAATTCTACAAGCATTCAAAAAATATAGTTTTAATTTTGCTATGAGGTAGTTATGGGGGGTTGAACAGTTGGCTATCCATTTTTTGCCCATCTTTTAGAGCTATTTACTTGTAAAATAAATAAAAAATATATTTATAAAAAATTATAAAAATTATAGGTTAAAAACTATATTATCTTATCTAAAGTTTCACCAAATGGTTTTAAGAAATATTAAATGATTCTCAAAAAATGAGTGGCCGCATGACCTGTTATCTACTCTATTTTACTAAAAGATAGGAGTTCCTATAGAATTTTTATATGTTTTTCCTAGTTATGCTTAACCATTTTTTTAAAAAAAATTAGTGTTTTGGAAACTAGTTTCAAAATTCTATAATTCATGTTCTTACACCATCTTCAAATTTTGACTGTAGCTATCTCAAATTATCTATAGAAGTAAAAATTTCTCAATTTTTAGGAAAAACATGTCAATGGTTAGGCTCCCTTTAATCCACAAAATTTTTGTTCTTACCCTATGATAGAGTTGTTGTGGTTTACCATTAATTAGGCACATTCAACATGAATGTTTTTTAAATTCCTATCAATATGCTTCAAATCTAAAGTTATGTATGTAATTATTTAAGGATGATAGTGAGGTAGTAACAAAATTTCATTATTTTATTAATAAATGTGCAATATGTCCTAGTTTTTCTCCATGTGGTTCTTTTATGGTTTTAGTACTTAAGAAATATGGTTGATGGAGAACATGTGTTGATTAAAGAGGCTTTAAAACATTATCATAATATATAGGTATCCTCTTCCACATATTAATAATCTTGATCAAATTTGATATGCCAAGTATATCAATAAGAGTTATTTGAAATATGGGTATCACCAAACATAGATTAAGGAAGCGGAAATTTTAAATACAACATCAAAAAATTGAGGGTTGTATGAGTCACCAGTTATTTCTTTTAGATTATGCAATGCACTATATAACTCAATGCAGTTGTTGAATGAGATACTAAGGTAATTTATTTATTCATTTTTTTATTGTATATTTGGATTATATTATTATTTTGAGGAGAAAATTTTATGATATTATTTATCATTATAAAAAATATTTCTAGGTTTTAAAGGAGAAAGAGTTAGTTTATAATGGGAATAATGTTAGTTTTCTCAAAGATAACTCTTCTTCTTTGAGCATGTGGTTGGAGATGTGAAATTATGGATTGATATAAATATGGTATTTAAGACATCATGAATTTGTCAAAGCCCTCCAATGTGAAAAAGATAATATGATTTATTGATGAAGTTAAATATTTGAGAATTCCATCAATAACTTTGATTCCATATATACACCTTCCCATGTCATTACACTAGGTGGTAAGAATTTTAATTTGTGTAAGAATAAAAAAGTGCATTTTATATGTTAAAGCATAATATTATATCCATGCTTTGGTTTCATCTTTGGCTAAATTTTAGATTCTCATTGAGGTAGAAATGAATGCTATTTACTATGCTATGGGGGTTTTCCTACTTCAAGGAGATAAGCCGATATATTACCATTAAGAGTTATTTCATGAAAAAATTATTAACTATTTTACGTGCATCAAATAACTATATTATTTCTATCTATCGGTCAATAAATGGAAGCACTATATCATAAGTAAGGATAATATTATCCATATATATCATCAACCTCTCTAACAATTTCAAGATCAAACTAAAATTTCTAAAACCAAACACTCTAAATTGATGGGATGTTTGAAAAAAAATTATTTGGATATCAAACATAAAAACTATGACTAAAAAACTAATTGATATGTTATGTAGACCCCATTTTCATTCATCATAGGTACCATAACTCTTGGAAATTTTATTTGCGAGTCTTATGTATATGGATATGAGCACGATTCATATTTTGGAGTCATTTATTGAAGTGAAGAAGTCATAAGGTGTAGATTTTGATCCCAAGGAATTTTTTACCTTCGATATACATAGCTATACAAGTTAGGTAAGCTTTTAGTATCATTATCTAATTTCATGTTGAACATTTCCATAACTAATTAAAATGATCATCAAGGCTTGGGTTATACTGGAAAAACTAATGCATATAATTCAATCATGCATATCAATTTTGTTAATTCAAAATATCACAAACCTACAAATTAAACTGAGGTACCAAAGGAACACTTCCTAAGAGAGTAAGAAATACATCAAAATGATAGTGTTAAGCATGTTCCTTCATATGAATAAATTAAAAAAAAAAGCCTCAAAGCATAAAATCATTGAACCTTTCATAAATGGAAATCAAGGATAAAATATCATACTTGACCGAACATATGAATTAAATATATGTACCTAGAAATTATTTACATCTCTGAGATATAACATAAAACACATGAATAAAACTATTGTATTTGATTTTTGCATAAGATCTATTCAGTGTAATGTCACACTTGATCTGAATCAAGATCTATTATTCTACATATTAGTCCATTTTTAACAACATATAATGCAAAACATCATGAAACATGGTTACTAGTATCAAATAGAAACATATATGAAGAAAATGTACCAAATATAGACTTACCAGAAGAATATGATATAGTTCCCAATCCTTCTATGCACACATATGGAACCTGCCATTCAGGGAATGTTATTCAATTACCACTGGTTAAAAATTCACATTATCTTATTTAGATTATTGGATAGCTCATGAAGTTTAAAATTATTCAAGGGTAATTAAACATTCTCATATTAATGCTACTTAAAAGAAACTGTAAAGTCCTATTACACATACATAAAGTACCATAGATATTACAATCACATATATTACACCTATACATTATCATTGGTATTACCACCAATATATTATGCCATGTTCACAATGGGGAGATATATATGAGCATACTTTATAATAAATCATAGGGTAGTCTCTTCACATATTACAAAATATAAATAACATTAAAAACATTAAAAAAACTAAAAATATTTCAGTGTCTACATATTCTATTGGATCCTTGGTATCTATGTGCTAGTTCTATATTAATGGATATCATACTAGTTACTCCTACATACATGTGTTTCACACTTTTATTCTAGTGTGATATAGGCATACACATATACATGATTTTTTCACTCTTGGATGTTGGGCTTTCTCACTACTTGCATCACTAGGATGTTGGCGACATCCACTTATATTATCATAATCTTATAGGTTATATCATTCTTTATTCAATTTATGTTATCATTTTTGAGCTAATATGTACTTACACATGCATTTATTCATGCTTAGATCTTTCATAGTGTACTTGATATGCTATGTACTTGACATTTTTTTTGTTAACTCATTTTATCCATGGGCTACTATTAAATGTTTATGCTAGTTGCTTTTTATTTGATTTATGCACATCTTTTAGGGTCTTTCCTTGATATTTTCTTTTTCTATGAAAAATTTAAATATGATTCATTAATTTCAAGCCTCATGCCTTTTTTTATTTAATATTTGAATATGTATTTCTTATTTTTGAGGAAAATTGACTAAGTCATGTCCCTTCGATTATGCATCATTTAAACGTGACCCTTATTTAATATCTTCTTAGACGATTACTTTTTTGACTTGATTGTGAGTGATTTTATGCACATGTTTGATTTAATTATTGATATTGTATTATTTTTGATAATATAAGGTAGCTAAACTAGGGGATGAACCCTTACAAGCAACAAAAAAGCCACAAAGGTAACCAACACAAAAGGTGCCTTAAAATAGAACCATCACAATCTTTGACCCAACAAACCCAACAAAAACTGCAACTATAAACTAAGATAGTTATAACAGAGAAGTACAGTATCAAAATAAAAGTAGGAACTAAGGAGCTAGGTTCTCTCCTTGTTTAAACATGAATTTAATAAGGTCATCCAAGTACACAGAGTTCTCATTTTCAGCAATAAAAATAGCACCCAAGTCCTATAGCACAAACATGTTAAGGAAAATAAAATTCTCGAGCATAGTAGAAAAGTTATGTTCTAGTTTCTGAATTCGACCCCTCAAGACTACAATTTTAGATCCTAACCCAGCCTCAGTTTTGGTTTCATCATCAGCTTCTTCCATAACCATATTTCATGCTTTGCCAACATTTTCCACAAAGTCAACAGCATCCTTAGTAGTAACCTCTAATTCTTTAGTCTCCTACTTACCCTCAATATCTTCATAGATTTCTTGAACATCCATGTCCTTAGCCTCATCATCCTGAGTGGATTCATCTGAGGCACTCTCAGAGTAGTCGATAAGCCTAGCCTTGGCAGCAAGTTTGCCAGCAATTCACCTGACCACCTTACTCCTGAGGAGAAACCCTCTTTAATAGCCTTAGTAAATGAATGAGACTTACTACCTTGACTCCCGGGGGTCCTATAGGGATTTTTTGGGGTCCCGAAGTAGTCTCCATAGTGCCCACTTCACCAGTAAATGTCTTCCTCTTCTTGCACTTCATACTCATAGTAGAGCCCAGATTGTCTATGGGAATCTCCTCAGGAGTAGAAAAGGAAACTTATTTGGTCTTAGTAGAGACAGGGGAAGGGCAAGGCTCTTCGACAACATTGGTAGCATTAGGGTTAAAAGAAATTTCCCCACTATCAATTTGAATGGCCTTGGAAGGCTCAAGGGCACGATGGAAATTGTAAAGATAGAAAATAAGGCCCTGATGAAGGGGGATAGGATTCTTATTAAGTTTTTTAGCCAATTTAGCTCTAACCCTAAGGATAGAATGCTCAAGGAAAGAAAGCAGATAAAAAGGAAAGCTAATGTGAGCATTTCACCTAAAATAGTTCAGAAGGGGAAGATGATAGTTGTAAAACCTAGTGAAGTGCCCCTCCAAAGTGAACTTCATGAGGATAAAACACACGCCGTCCCAAGGCTTGAGCAACTTGGCTTGATCAAATCCCCCTTGGTAGGGTACTAGTTCTTTGCCTTCTCCAAGAAAGATCTTGGATTGACATTGTATTGTTACTATCTAGATGTTTCCATGATATTCATCATGAATATTAATCCTTCATGTGATCACATTCTATGCAATTCACTGATACATTTACCTAAACATTTTTTTTGATATGCTACATGGTCCATTAATATTTATATTCTATCTTATCCATTTAAGGTAAGGCAACTACCAACTTATATCCTTCCTCACCTTGTGGGGTGGATATCATTAGGGTCATGTTATATAATAATGACTTCAACACATTTAGAGTTATATATTTAGTGGGAGTATATCATGAGACATGGTTTCCACACATTCATAGTCTCATATTTAGTGGGGAAAATATTTGGAAACATGTTCTCCACACTTATTTAGTATTCAAGATACCCAAATTACAATGGGAAAATGTTTTGGAAATATACTCTCCACATTGGAACTTATATCAATTTTTAGATTCTCCATATATAGTGGGGCCATCTTATTGTAACATGTCACCCACATTTGTTCAAATTTTTTAATTGGCCAAAACACATAATTATGTGATTTAGATACACATTTGTGGTAAAATTATTTACATTGGTACCATTTTTATACATAGTTTCAACATGAGACACATCTAAGCTGCTTATGTTATGCAATGTGTTTCCAATATTAAAAAATCCAAATCATTTTTAGATTACAAACACTTTTAGGGATTGTCACCACCCCTCAAGTTGGAATTTTACATACTATATTGATTCAATCTATTGTAGTTTTTGGTTTGCATTTTTTTAATGGTTGGGATGATTAAATAACTCAATCTTTCTAAAATTTTAGGTTGGATTTGATTTTATCATCCAACCTCACTAGGCTGATAGTGTGATTTGAATGGGTTGCCTCACACTCACCAGGTTATAAGTTTGATTGGGTTACACATTTGAGTTAGTCTAAATTACCAGGTGGTAATTCATATTTCAACTAAGGTTGGGGGCATGTGCCATCCTATCTCTATCTATCTCTACTTCCTTATATATATGCACTTTTCATATTTATATATTTGTCCTAATCTCAACTTTAGTGATTTATTATGATACATATTTCAAATAAAACTACTTAAAGGCAAGATAATTGCATTAAAACACATGTGTACTCATAAAAATTTGCCTATATAAATTTAAATACTTAAAATTTTAGATTATATATACTCATTATATACTGTAACATACTCATGGTTGTATGTCAGTCACTATAAAATCACTCATGTTGGACTCAAGAAAAGATAATGTGTGTCATAAACACCTAGATACACATTCTTTTCCATTAAATTAACAATTTGATTACTAGATTAAAGGGGGAGAGACGCAGATTCTATTTTTTTATTACATATAACCTCAAGTATTTTACACTTGGAAAACTTAGACCTTCAGAATTCCTATCAGTTCTAGACCTTTCCTACTTCCACAATTCTTGCATCTTCAATCTCTTATGGTCGTTGGCCTATTTAGTAGTGCCATTAGTCTTATCTTTTTGACCTAGACATTTTATCTTGCCTATAATTCTTAAACCATATATATCTTGTGACTCTATAAGTTCTATGTTTGTATCTATTTTCTAACTACCCAAGCAATTGCATCCCAATTATATGCTCGCATCGATGCAAGTGTCCTTACTTAACATAATTATCTTGTTCCCTAAAATCCATCTAATTTACAAATGAAATGTATCCTAATGGTTAGCCTAAGTTATCTTATGTGAGATATTATCCAAATGGATTGGTATAAATATAAGATCAACCCTCATTCATTCCTCACCTATAAACTTCTTACCTAATTACCATGAAACTTACCAAAATCATTCAACCAGACATTCAAGTGATAAAATATTTCATACTTTCTTTTATTTATATATATTTCATATGGAAAACACATATATAAGTTTTAAATACTGAAGGAGTAATTGATATTTTCCAAGTTACAATCTAGGTTACTATTGTACTTACTTCTCACACATTACATGATTCACACACAAGCCAACATGTAGGGGATAACTACACAAGTATGAGGTGCTTTTTGAAGTATTGGATATGTAATAAGTGTTCATTGATAAAGGGGTATTTGGGGAAGTTGAACATTGTGTTTCCAATAACAATTATTTTCTCACAATCACTATGAAGATGAAGAACTAGGGTTTTGATCATTTGACAAGGAGTGAGAGTCCATGACCCAAATATGAATACACTAGAATGAATGTGATGAAAAACTGAGAAGAATCCAAGTGGTTCTATCCCATTCTAGCATATATTTCATAGAGGACACCTTTGTCCAACCTAGACACTAGAATTGATGAAATAGTCCTAGGTTGATGCAAGTGTCCATATTCATAAAGTCACTTTATACAATATTTGGTGATTATTCTAGAATAATATTTTAGATTGATTCACACCTATTACATATCTATATCTACATTGGCATCATAAATAATTAAGTATCTTATTTATTTATCATTTGTATATTTACCATATATGTAGTTTTCATTTTTAGCATATCTTAGTATAATAAATTTAGGATATGTTATATCTAAAATTTAAAACTAATTAACATGTTATATATTTGTTTATCACCTTGTGATAATTAGTTTCTATATTATTATACTTATCTAACCATATTAGGATCCTCATTTAATTAAGTGTTAAGCAACATTTTTGTGATGAGAAATTATCCACATGTTCACATGATTATACATGATTACATCTTTATACATGGCACAGTATATATAAATTTTATTTTATTCTAATTGATTTGTATGATACACCTTTCACCTTGAAATTAGGGATATTATTGGTCTCTTTAAATAGATATAAGACTAAATGAATACAAAATCATATTTCGAAAACATATAAAAAATGAAAAGAGTCTAGAGTCATTAAAATATAAAATGACTTCAGATATGAAATATATATTCACACATTGATGTAGATCATGATGACATTTTCCATCCATATGCACTCACTTCATAGAGACATGATCTAAAAATTACATATTCAAATACACTTAAGTTAATATACCATGCAAGTGCACATGATTTATAGGTACAAAAATTAAATTATTTCAGCAATAGATATATTTTATAAAAATGTTCTAAAATTTATCATATATATATGCATAACATTATATATCAATTGGTACACACACTTAATGATTCATGATGTTAATTCAGGAAATTTACATCTATTTTACTAAGCACTATTTTAGTTGGTTATTTTAAAACACAATTCAATGACACTATAGGCAAGAAATTTTAATAATTAAGTGCTTTAAAATATTTATGCTTGACATCCTTACCTTTCTTGATCACTTTTCCATTTTTATAACTCATAATAAATAAATAGAGGCTCCACTATCTTGGAAACACTTACAACATAATACAAACATCACTATTTCAATCTCATTCATTTATATTAAACCTATATATTCTTATTATAATTTTTTTTAAATATTTATCCTTCTAAGACAAGTACATGGTAAGTTGAATAGGGACACATTATGACCTTATCCACTAAAGTGACCATTTTCCCCACACTCCAACAGTCACTTTTCAAATATCTACATTTCACAATTGCTCTCTTTCACCTTTTTTTAATATTGGATACAAAAAATATTTCACATATTTTATTATATAAGAACATTAGGGCCTATACAAATACATATAGTAATCAATTTACAATTCTACTGCACACTGAGTAAAAAAACACTATTTTTTCCAATTTCATTTTTTTTGCATTGTAATAGTCATAGGTTAAGTATGAATATTTTATATTTCAGGTCAAGGGAAGTCATTGTCAATAATTTTAATTAATTTTAAAGTTACATTAATATAGTTAAATAATTACATATTACACAATCACTCTATGAGGGATAAATATATTGGCCCATGGTCTATTTAGGCTATGTAGGCATCACTCAGATTATGTATTTTTTTTTTGAGTATGGGTTAGCTCTTACCTTAATCCTATTCCCCATTTTCAAATTTAATATCTATTGTGGCTGTTGTGTAGGAGAAAGGGTTTATGCTTGGTAATTATTATGTGTCACACATCAGCACAACAAATTAATTAGTAAACCATCACAGATAATTACATCTATCCAAATCATAAAATTAAGCACAAAATTAACAAGGATGTAGCCACAGTCACTAGACAATGAAATAAAGTGACCTTGTCCTTCTTATTCAAAATTTTACAGTCATAAATTAAATTAATGCATTCAATCATGACATAATCCACATATTTTTGGTCAATTTTAAGGCACAAATAACCTACATAATATGCACAATATAGTTTTTAGATAGGTTTATATATATGTAGGCATATTTACTATTTCTACCTATTTTATATTTATTTAAATTTTGTTTCTTATTATATTATAATATATACTCTTGTGTATAATTTTCAATAGTTTATATCTAATAGTTTGATTCATTCAATAAAAAATATATTAAACATACACTAGGAAGTAGAAAATCTTGAATCTATAGGTCATATGCAAGTCATGTTCCCCCATAATATATGTCAATGTGCCAATATCTATTATTTGTTTTATTTTTGATTTAATTTGAATCAATGAAAACATGTAATTCATTATAGAATATAAATCATCATTAATCTGAATCCTTGAAAACATGTATTTTTTTTATACAATCTATTAATACATTACTTTCGATCCTTGAAAACATGTACTCTATTTTATAATCTGATTTTACATTACATTGGATCTTTTAAAACCTATATTTTGTATCTTTAATCCATGTACTCTATCCCAAATCATATTTTAGTTTATTCATGTAGGATCGAGTATTTGATACAAGATTGCTATGATGCCTGCTTTTTCATATGAGGGATGTAGCATGTAAATCACACATTTAAAAATAAGATTCAACTATATCATGTGATAAATATATAATCATGTAGTACGTGTTCAATTATGTCATCATAAAAATGTAAATGCCATTCAAGCATGTATGTAACAGGTTGAAAATGATGCATGCATGTATTTTATATTGATAGATCTATCAATGAGGTATTTAATTTAAAATATGTTGTAATAGTGAAGTATATAAATGAAATCACTAATCAAGCTAAAAAAAAACAACACATAAATTTAAAAAAACTCATATAAGAAGGCCAATGGACACATATAATGGAGATATTTTCTCCAAAAAATGTAAAAGACATTAATAGTGTTACAGACAAGGCACATATAAAAATATCATAGAGATGTTCAATCAATTTATATGCAAGGAACAAGGGACACACAATTTAAAAAAGCAATGTATAGCCTATCACACAACAAAGAAAAAAATATTGAAGGAGCATAGAAAAATTAAAACTTTTTTTATATAATATTTAATTAAAATATCCATATAGCATAATGCAAAATATGAGAAAATAGCAAGACACTTATAATATATGTAGCTCAACCTTATTTAGAGGTCATAAAAATATATAATCCATTATGATGGAACTTGCATAATTAGATGCCCACATCACATGCATGGCCACTAGGTATATGGAAATCTAGCATCTAAAAATCCATGTATAGTATATACTACATCACACCCATATTCGTTGTGAAATGTATGTGTTTTTGAAAAAGAGTATTCTATCTACCAAAATATGTGAAAAGTAATATAGGTACTTAAATAAAACAAATTTTGTCATATTCAAACATCATATTTTTATTTTTGATAATATTTTGAATATTTTTTAATTTTTAAAATACTTTTGTTTGGTATTTTATATATATTTAAAAGGAAACTAGTCTACGATCCCATAAAGGGAGGACTATAGTGTGATCTTGGATCATATATGTTGAATATGAATTTTATGGGTGAATAATTTATATATGTAAATGAATCTAAATCTTATAATGCATAATGTTCTATAGTGTAATTGTCTTTATCATTTCTTGTTTAATATTTTATAAGATGTGTAACTTGAGAAGGTGTAGGACATGGTGGAGTTAGTTATATGGTTGCATAATATCTTAAACTTCATTAGTAAATTATGGATAATGTTGAACCATTTGAGTTACTACCTTAGGGATTAATGTATAATATTTATATTCATTTCAACCTTCAACAACTTTCTTATATGAATCTTGTTGTTAAGGATGGTATACCACTCACCTTAGAACTCACTATATATAAATATTATGTATATGTTGAAAAAAGAGTTCTACACAATGTTCTTGATTAGGTTACATAACTATACTGTTAATATTATCTTAAATATGTTAAATAAATAATTATGGTGGTGAGCGGGGAGGAGCTACCTCTAAATATATAGGTTACTCATATTGATTTACTTGATTTTTAACCACTTTATTAAAATGTATGTAGTTGAGACAATATCACACTTTTGATGATAATACATGGAGTTTATATATCCAAGGACATCCTAATAAAATTTAAAAACCCATGTAGTTAATAATACTACAAATGGAGTATCCTTTATTGTTAAACCAACTTGGAGAGGTAGTATTGTATTACCAAGGGTATTTTATGTATGTCCATTGAATGCTTTGGTTGTTATTGATGTAGATTATAAATCTTTATCTATGTATCTAAAACTTTGAAGGAGTGTATTTGTACATATATTTTAACTTGACCCATCATCACCCTTGACACTATGTAAATTTTATTTTGTTTAAAATAAATAATGCATTTTTATTTGAATCATCAATATCATTGATTCAACCATCATCAAATTGATTAACAGATGTATTATGACGTTCCCATAAATGTTAGTGTAGGATATTAATTATTAAATTTAATTATTAAATGGATAATTCCTACACTTATAGATTTATCTTACTTGGGTGTGATAAGAGGTTAAGTGGGTGAGAGGGTGAGTTCCACCTAGAGTTGAATTGAGTGTCACTGTGAGTTCTCCTATGAATTCCATAGTGAGTTACACTTAGTTTAACTCTGAATTCTCTAGTAAGTTAACTCCCTTTACTCCTTTACATTCCTCTTCACCATGCTATTATAATTAACCAAAGAAATACAAAGCATATAATATAGAAGGCAATTATTGCACATATGTTTATGAATATAGACAAGGTCATCATTATTGTATCATACTTGTGTGCTCACTCTATTAGAAGATCACCTACTAGCTTATTATAAGATGGTATTAGAGTTAAAGTAGTAATGAGCATCAGGTTATCTATCTAATTTCTATTATGTATTCTTAATTTTAATTTAAATAAAAATTTACATGTTGCCCTTATATGAATTTGCATGTAAGGTTTTGATACATATTTGAAAGGTTTGATCAGGTGGAAATGCTTCTTAGCTTGCTTTCCATCCATATACCACTACCCTACATCCTCTACCTCAATGATATTTTAATCCTAAGAAGAAACACAAAGCTCCATGTTGCACTTGTCCTATTGACACTTTTGAAAAATTATGAGGTGAAATAATTATCAGTGATTTAAGATTGAAGTATGTGAAGGTTGGGATGGTATCGTTAGATACTTCCTCCAACTTGCACATTATTATCCATTTACCAACTCCTCTCCCTTAAAGAAATTTACAAACACTCAGGTGTTGATTGATGCCATGATTATTGTTTCATCTTTGAGGATTATAGAAAATTTATTGTGGCAAAACATTTGAGGTAATTCAAATCCTCCACCATTGACTCTAACTATTCCTTAGCTCACCTCACATTATTCCATCCTTTACACCACCAATGCTAAGAATTTATATCCATTATTGTAGCTTCTAACCTAGAGTTTGAAATCTTAACCTTTTGAAACCAAGAGGGCTGAAGCAGTGAGATCTCGGTAGTGGAATCATCAGAGCCAATATAGTAGTAACAAAGTAGGGTGGTGCTTTTGGATATGTGGTAGTTGTTGAAGTGATTTTAGACTTGGTTCATTGCATTAACCACTTGGATCATTGAAGTGATTTTTGATAGAGAGGACCTCTTTGTCTAGGATTATGAGATTTTTGAGGAGTTGATAGAGGCAGGTTTTGGAACATTGGAGGTAATATTTTTTGGACTAGTGCCAATTGTGAGACTTGTATCCAATAAAATCAAATAATGATAGTGCTAGAGACTCAATATTATATTAATGTCCTTAGATCATAATATCATCTACATTTAGGTTGCATCCCTCCTTACCCACATAAAATATACACCTATAAAGGTAAATAAGAGGAGAAGAGAGTGGAAAATAAAGACCTATGAGCAAAATTAGACCTGTGCATGTGAATGTGCTATACAACTCCTAGTTATCTCCTTGCATGAATAATGGGGGTGCTGGCTCTCTACGTTCTAAAAGTCAAACTAATAAATATTTCCTAAAAGAATTTAAGAATAGAAGCATGTTTTATTTCTTTTTGAAATATCTTTGCATAATTTGTTTAATTAAAATTCCCTTGTAAGAGGATTTTACAAAAACGTTCACGTAAAGGTGACTGGGTAAGTGTTTTTTAAATTTTGTGGACATGATAAGTTTTGTGGTTTAGTACAAATTCCAATGGGTGGTTAAATGACATGCTTTGTGTTTGACCTTGATGAGTATTTAAACTTTAAGTGCAATTTAATAAAATAGGCTATTAATGATGAAAAAATTATTTTGTTATAACTTTTGATTGGTAACTCAAAATTGAGTGCCACTTTTTTCAAAAGTGCATATTTTTTCATCTTATTTATATTGGTCTAAGTTTTTTTAAAAAATAACTAAAGTTATAAAGTGCCATATTTAGGGGGGTTATGGGGCCACCTAATTTTTGTAGCATACTTTGTGTACTGATTGATCTCATCTATATGGACTCATTTTTGTCTCAATATGAAGTATATATCTAGAGAATACACCATTTTTACCCACTTTATCATTGATTGGCCATTTGGATACATTCTCAGCTATGCCTGACGTTCCTTTCATGAACATGCTGCAAGAGTTCATTACAGAGTATTTTGTGAAATTATGCACTTCTCTAGTGTCTTTTCTCAGTCATGTTGACCCCTAATGAGAGGCTTTATATGAGGAGATTTTTTCATCTCTAGTGATCCTTATTGGGAAGGATAATTATGCTTTGTAGCATGATTACATGGAACACATAATCACACACACAAGAATTGTATTCCATTCTTATACAAACAAATTCTTGCACCCACTGATCTTATTTGGTTCAATAAGTGGGATAATACTTGTGATAAGGCTTTTGACACTCTGTTACTTCATTTTTACATGGATATTAATTTCACTGTGGAATATATAAAGTGTCCATGTACTATTTAGAGTATACTATAGAGTCTCTTCAATGATCTTACTGAGATTTATGTCACACCTCCTCCTCTGCTTCCTATTATCTATTTTGAGACTTTTATACTCTCTCCTCATGATTTTATTTCTTGTGATGATACATCTATGGTGGATAATTATCTTTATTTTGTTAAGCCCCCACTACAAGATGGGATTTTACATACCTTAGTTGTCTCATTATAGATTCTACATTCAATCCTATGTCTATTGTTGCTCTTTTAGATCCTTCACACACTTGCCTTTAAGAGGAATTTTCTAGTGAGAGTACACAAACTGAGAGTATTGATGATTTATATGTTCTTTTAGATGTTTATCTTATAGATTTGACTGCTTCATTTACAGACCAGTCTTTAGTTTTGATATTTGTTGAACCTTTCTCTCCTATTCTCATGGATATTATTTAAGTGAATGATCCATGTCTATCTTCTTCTCTGTTTGTTCTCTCCCCTTTGTTGTATGCTTATTCATTGCCATATTTTACAATTAGTCATATGGTTTTTTATCAGACTTTGGTACATTTGAGTAACAACAGGGAGGCACTTCAACATTTTTCATAGGTCTACATCATAATTCCTACATGCATTATACTTGTGTAGGAATTCAATAGTTTGATATCTCATAGTTTATTTCTTCCATAATGAAGAGACAACATTTATTGTATAGGGACCTACTACAAAATTAACCATTTGAAATTATATGTATACATTCTCTCTCTTATTTATTGAGGCACACATCCTTCATATTTTGTAGGATATTAGGATCATTTCTATGTACTTGGGTACCTCATTAGGCCTCATTTTTAAGACCCAATTTTACATCCCACCTAAGCTATGCTTAAGGGTGGGGGGGGGGGGTGTTGGTGTGGGTTTTTTAGTACCTTCTTTTCTTTGTCTCTCTTTTTTTTTGGGGGGGGGGGGGGGGGGGGGAGTATTATATCACTAAGTTTTCTCCTTTTACTAGGACACATATTTTCTTTTTTACCCACCTAAACTACACTTAAGTGAGAGGGGAAGGGGGCGGGGGCGGGGGGGGGCGGGGTGGGGGGTAGGGCTATTGGTGTAGGATATTAATTATTCCATTTACTTATTAAATGGATGATTACTACACTTGTAGATTTATCTTACTTAGGTGTGATAAGAGGTTAAGTGGGTGAGAGGGTGAGTTCCACCTAGAGTTGAAATGAGTGCCACTGTGAGTTCTCTTATGAGTTCCATAGTGAGTTACACTCAGTCTAACTATGATTTATTTAGTGAGTTAACTCTCCCTACTCCTTTATATTACTCTTCACCATGTTATTGTAGTTAACCAAAGTAGTGTATAGTAAATAATTGGTAAGCAAGGCTTTTAATACAAAAGGCAATTATTGCACATCTTCTTGCGTGTTTATGAATATAGACAAGGTCATCATTGCTGCATAATACTTGTGTGCTAACTCTACCAAAACATCACCTAATAGATTATTTTGATAATAAATGTAATAATATTTTCATTGATTTTATTCCTTTATTTCTTAAGAGGCGGATATGCATTGTATGCATGATGTAATTTTGAATTATTTGTATGCTCTATAGTACCATGATTTAGGAATGGATGTTTTAATATTTTTAGCAATACATTTTTTTTGTGGTTTCTCTTCTTATGTGGGTGAGCCTAGATCAATATTATTAACATGGATAGGATCTTATATATTATGACTTAACCTAAAATATTTATTTCTATAATGCCTTAGACATATTTGGTAGTCAAAATATTTATTACTGTAAAATCTCTTAGGTCAAGGCTTGGTAAAACCAATTTTTAATGGTAGAGGTAGAGATATGATATTACAATTAAGTAGTTTATATAAAAAAAAATATGAGGAGGTTGTGGTAACCTTGAAAATTTACTCCTTGGTGGAGAAGTCAATAAAATTTTATATGTTTGTTGTGAAACTACATTAATTTTTACTTTTGCTTCATTCTTATTTTCATTATATTTGACCATGTATATTTTATTTCTTTGAAAATTGATATTTGAAGTGGATGGAAAACTTGTTGAATATTTTATCATGATCAATAATATGAGATTGACTTATCTTTATTTTTATATATGTCATTACTCATCAAAACATTTTAATTTTATAAATATGATGGACTCATGGAGTGGTGCTAGTAAACTATGTGTGAAGATATACTTTGATTCATTGTCTTCCATATAATTTTTCATGTTATCTATCATAATTTTGTACCAAATAACATATTAACTATATGTATTATTTGTACCTTTTTTGAGTTTTATAATTTGTGCATAAGATATATTTTCACCAATGTTGACAAATAAGTGTTCTAAAAAATAATTTTCAAAAGGATTAAATGTTGTAACAAACTAAATTAGAAGATCATAGAACCATACTAGGTATAGTATTTGTGTATTCCTAGAAAATGATGGTTTATTAATTTTTCATTGCAAATAGAATCCATGCATGATACATGAAATAATCAAATATGTTTACTAGGATTACCTTTATATCCATAATGTGGTAACTTAGGATATATAAAATCTTTTGGTAATAGTGAACAGGCTATCTCATGTCCCTGATTGTGATAAAATGTATGGGATTGCATTGAGTGACTTGTTCTAGAAACACATTTCTAAAATTAAAACACTTTAGAATGTATCTTTTTTTATTAATCTATTTTAGAGACTATGTATAATTTAAATTTGGTGGTGGACCTTGCATAGTAATCAAGATATTTTGTATTATGTCATTGTATAAATAGTCATATGAATCTTTCTAAAACCATGTGATGCCTTCATATCTTGCAATGTTGGTACATATGAATCTATATGTGTTGATATATATGAATATAAGCAATAATATTAATTGGAAAATTTGAAGTAGAAGTGGAAGCTTGAGTTGATTTATATTATTCATCTTTTACACTTTTCTAGATTGCATCAATATAATGTGGGTTTTTATTAAGATATTTGGGGGATTGTTTGTCATAAACTCTGTCATGAGAAGTCCACCAATAGGGTATGTATTATGTCTTATATAATTATAATTGTATAATTTTTATTATTCCCAAGTCATGATTGAATTTAATAATACATTCCTTAAAGACACTTTTATTCTAGGACTATTATTTAAATAATGTGAGTTTATTAAGGGTTTAGATTGTACATTATTCATTTTACCCATTTTATGATATTTTAATTTGATTAATTATAAAATGTATTCAATAAAAATTACACTTGGAAAGTTAATAGAAAATGTAATGGTTAAATGTAGAATATGTAAGGCAAATACATTCATTAAATCCATGATTTGAAGTTTAAACTTTGAGTAGGAATGTAACTAGTGAAGTTGTGTTTGCTTATTAGGCTCTCATATTTACTCGTCTGAATAACAAATAATGAACATATTCTAAATGTCACTAAATATGATGGATTAAACTATCCCATATCCTCATTATTATATCTCTAGGGTATATTTATAGTACTTTCATTAGGATAACTACCTACCAATGCACTACAATAATAAATGTTTAAAACCTTTATATGGTTAAAATTAAAAACCTAAGGTGTTTAAGATATACAGTGAGGTATGTGTAAACTAAAATTAATTTAGATTTATGTCTAATGTATTTAGTATTGGGGAAATACTGCTCACACCATGGATCATGTATAATTTAATACCACTTTACCCAAGAAGGTAGCTTCTATGAGTTTCAAATCCATAGGATTATAATTTATAGGAAAAAAAGAGAAAAAGAGAAAATATATAATAATATGAGACTATATAAATAATAAATAACAAGATAAGACTATGCATGCACATGATTAATGACATTAATTTAAAATAATCAAGGACAAGTCCAACCTAGTTGGTCTATAGTGAAGGCTGCCCAATTCCATTAACCACATACTTGTCCTAGTTGATTATGATTGAATATCAAAAAATAAATAAATAATAAACAATAGTGACAAATCAAAATCAATATTAGGGAATAGTCATAGATATGATTGTTGTAGGTAGGAATCAATGCATGTTTCTCGAATCCTTTTATCATGGAATTATTCTAGTTGACCGTGAAAAATAATTTGAGTATTGTGTATTTTATGACTGTCTTTCAAACAAGGTTTGATATCGATATAGAGTCCAAACTTACAGAGTCCATAAATTTTGACCTGTAACTCTATTTAAGCTATCATTTACACCAAAAAAACCATATCATAAAGTTAAATTCAGCTATATGTGACCATTTTAGGGTCTAAATATACATTTCATTAAATTTTATGAGATTTTTCTATTTTTATAAATAGTGTATTCTTATCCTCAGATTTGAATTTTAGCTGAAATTTATCTATTAGGTTAATTTTAGTTTTTTAGAATACATGTGGATATTTTTAGGACTTTCTAAGCTTTCATGAAAAATTATAAAAATAGTCACTAAAGAATCACTGGAAGATGAAAGTTACTAAAAAAAAGTAATTTTCTAAAAATTGTATGGGTTAGTAAGTTTTAGGTGATTTTTATAGATTTTGATTTATTAGAGTTTTTAATTACACAGGTAAAATATAATTTAGATTTGAGATTTAATACTCTTATGTAAATGTTTTATTCATTCATTGTGAAATAAATTTTTTCTTACTTTCATCCAAATTTTGAGTTTATACGTATTAATTTTTTCTTATCTAGTCTATTTTTTTAGATCGGATATATTGATTCAAAATAATCCATACAAAATTGATTATTGTACTTATTTTCTATTTTAAACCCTAAGGTCAACTTGAGAGATTGAAAAACTATAAAAAAATATGGGATTATAATAGACTAAGATGACCTCAACTACCCCTTAATTATTGACCATGGTCTATATATCTAATATTCCAAGGAAGTAAATCAATTCCACATAGTTATCTTACCTAGAGAGTTTGTGAATTTTTTATCCTTAACTATGTAAATTTAGATATAAATATAGGTTTGATAATTGAAAATAATTATTCTTGACTTGATTTGAAATGATCTAGACTTGGCTTGCGTTATCTCCTAATGAGTGATATTTAGTTTAGAAATAATATGACAAATTTGAAATATTTTGTAAGCTAGAGACCATGTGATGAGAAGTGGGGATAATGAATGGCCTTTCATGTGTATTTATAGGATTGGGTGAGTCTTTTGATAATTTTATTTAGTTGATATTATGAAATGTGAAGGAAGACCTAAAATATTAATTTTAAAAATTGAGTCTAGAATTTTTTGTATAGGATACGACCACCCCAGGTGGACAAGAGTGTGATAATAGTCCTATATGCATAGCATAGATATGTCTTGAAATATCAAGGAAAACTATTTATATTTGAGGATAGTTTGAAGGTGATATTAATAAATTTTATGATTTAAATTTGAATGTTCTAGGTAATAATGATGGAAAAAAAAGTAATTATCACATATAGATAAAAGACTTGGAGGAATGGAAAATAAGAGTTGTGTATTCATGGGCAAGTTATAACAACTTAGATATGTCAAGAATTAGCATTAAGAATCACTTATGATAAGATTTGTGTGTCTAAATAATTACATTCAACTTTATAATTTAATTAGGATTGTACATTCCAAAATAGGTTAAATAAAATATTTTATGGAATTAAAAATAATCAAGTTATACTTGAATTATTATTATTATTATTATTATTATTATTATTTGATAGATACATGGTTTTATTAGGGCCCCCATCTGAAGAAAAAAGTATTACAATAAGCCAAAAAAAATTGAAACAATACTGACATATAACAGCCATCAAGAACCCTAGAAAAAACCAAGGGAAAACAAAAAACCAACTCCAAATACCAAAAGACACAAAGTGAAACCCAACCAAGAACTAGCAAAGCTAGAGAAATAAACACAAAAAATGCATGAAAACATCAGAAGTTTATGCTAACCTAAACCTCATCATCAAAATTTTCCAAAAAGATGATATCCCTACCCCTGTAGACATTTTCTTCAACTTACCCAAGGATTTTGCATTTGTGGTGCGTTTGTGGCCCTTTACTAACTATTTCAGGAACCAATGAGTTTGTGGAACTAGGTTTGTATAGTACAAATTCCACAATCTTCATCTTGTAGAACAAATGCAAAACTACTACCTAACCAAGAGTGACCAATTTCACTATATTTTTGATTGCTTCAACTCTTGACTTATCATGGCAACTATCCTGCCATCAAGAGATCTTTAGAATCAAACTTTTTAACTATGCCATATGTGGCATGGTCAAGAATTACCATTCTAGAGGGTCCAATGAGCTAACCTTTTTCTTTAGATCATCCATAAAACACAAAAGAACCATGAATTGCATTTCTAAAGCTTGAAAGGCTAACACAGGGACAAAACCTAAACCGTCTAATCTTATAAATAAAAATTTGGGTAGGGGTTAGGTAATGCATTATAATAGTTTTCACCAACCCAATGCTATGTTTAGGTCTTACGTAGAAAGAAACTAGATTTTCCACTACCTCAGAATCTACAACCATAGCCATCAAATTAGATGTAAAGACTACTTCCACCTTCGAGTTAAATTAGTAGTGAGCACCCTACACCATACATTCTATATCTAGGACTAGTAAAACCAAATAAAAAAATCTTCTGATGGAATCCAAAATATATTTTTCAAGAGGGCCCATGAAGTCAAGCCTTCAAATTCCATCTCATACACCGTGATTCCTCCATAGAGGTATGGGGTGGAAATAGGAATATCCATGATATTTTACTTTCATAAAGAAACAAAGCCCACCCACATTATGAAATAAATAGGATGAGAGCATGGTGAAATGGTAGTGAAGAACCAACATTCACATTCATCTCTCTAAAAATAAGAATAAAGGACAATGAGAGATCAGGAAACATAAAGGAAGGCTCTTGATTCCTTGGTGCCACATATAAACCATTAGCTAGACTAATTAAATCCACCATCTCTGCATTGAATATTTCATCCTATATACAATGATCATTAAGGGGGATAATAATGAAATATTTAAACAAGATATGCAACACCCACTAGGAATGCTACAAAAGAAGTTAAATTTCCACCAACTAGGCCTTCACTAAAACTTCATCTTTTTTTAAATTGATTTTAAGTCTAAAATAAATATAAAAAGAAAAAAGAAAATCAAAGATCAACCCAGATAAATAAGGGGGAAGGATGTTAAATCCTCATAGGCCTCCTTTACATTATCCACTAGATAAACTTCAACTTGATCAATTTTGTAGTTTACTAAAAAATCTGATATTAAATTTGCTTTACGATAAGAGTGGTTAGAATAAATAGAAAATCACCAATCTCTCCTCGGTGCTTGAAAATATTTTTTATAAGTGCCATGAAGTGGCAGCCCTCTTATGGAATTTATATATAATTATTTTTGAATCACCTTCTACAATTAACTTCAAAATATCACACTAGATTGCAAATTCAATCCCACTAGCAAGTGCTTCAGCCTCCACTTCATTGTTTATGTTGTCTTAGAGTTTTATTGACATTTCTAGATTAGATATACATTTCAATAATATAAAATACATTCAACCCATAAAACCATAGTATTACCCCTAGAATCCCCATAGAAAATAAGTTTTAACTAACCTGTAGGTGGAGGATACCATGCACATTTGCCTTTTCTTCCTTTTCCCCAAGAACTGTGATTGACCCATTAATGTGGGGAGGGGGAGAGATACGTTTCCAATTTTTGGTCATTCTCATATCCTAGCTTGAAATAAGGCCATTTATCCTTTTGACGTGAGAATAAATAACTTCAAAAATTGAGACCTCAATTTATTTTAAAATCGATGGGAGAGACTTTTCTTTGCCTTAAAAGATGCGTTGATTTCTCTACTTTCAAAGAGACCATATAAATATGGTAGGGGTGACCTGCCACAAATAAAAGAGAGAATTTTACAATCACCAATAGGCCAAAAAGAGAAATCTGTATTCAGTGATGGTGGCCAGGCCCTTGACCAATCAAACCTACAACATAGCCAAATCTAGCACCATGTTGTAAAAGGGTAGGAAAATAAGAAATGATTTGTCATTTATTCATAATTTTTATTAAAAAAACACCAAAATAGACTAATGAAACTAATCTTAGTGAGTTTATCTTGAGTTAAGATGTGATCTTGAACTGCAAGCTAGGCAAAAGCTCCAACTTTCTAGAACCCAATTTTGTCCTAGCAGAGGTGGCATGCCCATGACATCAAATCATCAGTGGCATTATCCATTTGGTAACCAAGATTGTGTTTATAAATCCCTAATTTATCCATAATATAATACAAGGTATCCTCCTTTTCACTTAGAAAATTTTTCCTATTTTTCAGGCAATCAGATAATCTTGCCATCTGCTCCACTAGGATATGCACACCATCCATACATTTCCACCCCAAGAATGGTAAGCCATTAGTGAGAGGCAATTCAACATAATTTATAATTGAGGTTTCCTACGTGGGAGAAAGAATATGATTAACTTTAGCTAAGTGTGGAGTCTCAGTGATAGGCTTATGGCCATTCCAAAAATCATCCTAGAAATTAGCAATCCTTCTATTATTTATTATCTAGGAGATATGCTCAGCAATAATAAGTCTGCATTTTAAGATAAAATTCTAAAATTGTGAGACTTTTGGGGGATTAGTAACATAAATTATGATTCAAGGGTCATCTAGATATAAAAACTTTCTTTCTAAAAACTTGGATCATAAAGCATCAGGGTTAGAAATCAAAGCCAAACTGATTTTTCCCCAAGTACCCTATTCTGGAGATTCAAATCCTTAACTCCAACACCTCCCATTTTTTTGAGTTTATAGACCCTTTCCCATTTCAAAAGTGGGTTTTTTTTATTTGATTCTAAGATCCTTTCCACAAGAAGTATTTCATAATAATATTCAAATTTTTAACAATATGATTAGGAAGTTCTAATAATGAGAAGTAATAAACTAAAAGGGCACTTAGGATTGATTTAGTGAGCATGATATAGAAAACCAAAGTTATCCATCAACCTTGCCATGAGACCAATTTTTTTTTGAAGGATTGGACTAATCCATCCCATTGATCAGAGCATGAGAGGTTAGAGAAAAGAGGGACCCCAAGGTATTTACAAGGAAGTTTGTCGATATTGAAACCCAATAGTAAAGAGATCACTTGCTGTACTTGCTAAGAGAAGTTTAAGAAGATTTTTATTTTATTTTATAATATTTACCATTTGGCATAAAGTGGCTTCATAAATATTAAGAACATCTTTGAAAGTTTGGGATTCCCTAATCTACGCTTGACCAAAGAGGAAGGTATCATTGATGAAGTACTGATGCATTAGATTATCAATCCCTTCAATAACTTGAATGCCACAGAGTGAGGAAGAGGCTTTGACAAATTTCACTACTCTACCTAATGTTTCATCCAATAGAATGAAAATAAAAGGTGATAAAGGGTCACATTTTAGAATGCATCTTGAGGCTTGAAAGAAACTCTCTGGATTGTCATTTACTAGGATAGAGTATTTTGGACTAGATATGAAGCTAAAAACACAATTGCACCAGTGTTTTTTGAACCCAAATTTCTCTATGATCTTTAATACCAATTTACCCTATCATAAGCTTTGCTGATATCAAGTTTTAAAATCATTCCATTTCAATGAGTGACCAAAAAGGAATGTGAAATTTCATGTGCAATAATCACTCCTTCCTGAATATTTATGCTAGGGACAAAACTTTCCTACTCCTCCAAAATAAAATGCATAAATATTTTCAGAAGTCTTATCGCCATTACTTTTGTGATGATTTTATAGACCATATTACATAGAGAGATAGGCCTAAAGTCACTAAAATTTTCTTTTAAGTCTCCCTTAGGAATAAGGGAGATGAAGGTTACATTTAACTCAATGAAAATGTTGTTTCTCTTTCTAAATTATTCTACCATTTATAACACTTCTTATCTAACCAAAGCTTAGAAAGATTGAAAGAAATTAGCTAGAAATCCATCAGGACTAGGGGATTTATCCTTTTCCATGGAAATAAAATAAAATTTGTGACTTATTGTAGATGAAAAGGGGCCAGTAGCCTTTTGTTTTGTTCTAGAGAGACCAGTTTTGGTATGAAACTTAAGTTGTGGTTCTAGGATTCAATATCTAAAAAAGTATCACTATTTAGGAGATCAAAAATGAAATTGATATCCTCATTCTTGATGTCATGCTAATTGATCAAAATATTACTATCTGATGATATTATCTATGAGATGTGATTTATGTTCCTTCTGATCTTGACTGAGTTATGGGAAAAAACCATGTTTATATCCCCTTATTTTAACCATTTGGTTCTAGACTTTTATTTCCAAAAAATGTCTTCATGCTAGAGTAGCTCTTCATATTCAACAAGAAGAACCTTTTATTTACCCTACAAATCCTAATCCATGATGACTTGGAAAATTATTTGAATAAGATTTTCCAAGTTAGCTTCCACTCTCACTTTTTCCTAGAAAATATTTTTGAAACAACTGATGTTAAATTGCCTAAGAAGACCCTTGATAAACTAGAGCTTTCTCATCATGCAAAACATGGGAGAGTGGGATTCAATATGATAGTTAATCTACCAATTTTCAATGATCCCTACCAAAGATCGATCTTTGAGCCATATTTTTTCCCACTTGAAAGGACAATGTGGAGGTGTCTAATCATTATTGATGGATAAATCAATAGGAAAATTATTTAAACCAACAAAGGATATAATGAAAGATTTTGACATCTTATTTTGAGACATCTAGGTGTTTGATATTATAAATCTATCTAGTCATTCAAAAATATTTTGACCCCCACATCTTTTATTGGTCCAAGCGAAACACCCCACTTTGGGAGGTAAATCGAAAAGATCATTATTGGTAATGAACTAAGTGAAATCTATATTACCCAAAGTTCCAAAGCGTTTACCCAAGCTTTTCCAAGGGATGTAATATTACATTAAAATCTCCTCTCAAAATAATTTTAGTAGTAGAAAAATGAGAAAACAAATTTTTTAGTTCAAACCAAAGATTTGATATATTTTGTGGATCATTAGGTCCATAAACATTACACAGGAAGAAAGACAAGTCCAACTTAAGACAATAAATTTTAAAAAATTACTAATGTAGACTTGCTTCAATAATATCAACCTAGACTCTATAAAGAAACCAAATAATTGGTAAACCACCTGAGGCCCCAATGGCTTTCACAGAAGCGTTGTTCCAATTTTCCATCCAAAATGCATCAAATTTCTAACATCCTCAAAGCTTAACTTGTTTTATTGAATCAACAAAACATCAAGACATTCTGAAGAGATTATATGCTTAACCAAACATATATTGTTAGGGGCATTAAGGCCCCTAACATTCCAAGATAAAATTTTTATAATACTTGAGGGAGGATTTTCACCTTTTGCTTATCAGGGCTAAAAAAATTAGATATAGTACCTTGTTTGCCAATCAAAACTTCCTCAATAGAATGAGTATGCTTATCTTTCCTTCCTTTCTTTAGAGCTAGTCTATAGTTTATTTTTTGCAATGATATTTAGATTTATGTGATGGACAAACATTCTCTTAAATTTAGGTCCTCTTTCGAATCTGATTCTTCAACTTCTAAGTCACTTATCAGGGCCTCAATCATAGGGTTTTCATCTTTCAAATTTTGACTATTTATGGGAAAAGTATTTCCATTCTCCATACTATGTTCAAAATGTTGGATGATATTCTTAACATTTTGGGATTGTTCAAATATAAAATCAAACCCTTTGATCATAGTATTTGGGGATAGGAAGTATGGCTTACCTAACATTTCCATTAGGGCTTCCATTCCAGGAATATTTACACTCTTATTTTTTGGAGATTCGTAGCTACTAAAGGGAGAAACCTATGTAAAAGGAAATGCCTTTTTCTATGGCCTTGAAGAAGGGACACCTTTATTTTTAAGATTATCCAAAGAATATTTTTGTCATTTATCTTTTACCATAGTCTTTTGCTAGGTAGACCAGAAATTCCTAGTATTTCATAAATGGAATGTCATTGAGGAAGATAGAACTAGTTTCTAGCTCCAACAATTTTTTTTGTGGGTGTCCTGGCACCCATTCTTGGGCAATGTTTTGAATATGACCAATTAATCTGCATTTGAAACACCAAAAATGGATATTTTCAAAATCCATTGGTTGAATCCACATTCTACCTTGGACTATGATGAGGATGTTTATTGGGACCTCTTCTATTAGATTTGGTCAAAACCTAAATCCTATTATAAAGGCCAGGAATCCCTCCTCTATTTTTAGGTCAATTTCCATAAAGTATTCGAGCAAATTTCCCAAGGCCATGAGGTAATCTTGACTCCAATATTTCATCATGAGACCATAGAGCTAAACCCAAGTGGGTTATCTACCTAGGTGTTATAAAATCACATCAAAATTGGGGTTTTATGGTTGGATCCAAAGACATGATCCATGTATATCCTAAAAGGATTTATGAAGGACTAGATCTTGACTATCTTTATAATGGAAAAGTACTGTAATAAAACCTTTTGTAGAAATTTAAACTCCATATTCTTACCCCATTTTTTTACAACCCAAGATTCGATTTCCCCTATGGCTATCCTCTTCCTAGTAAACTTACCTATCAGATCTCTCGTCGCCAGGAATGAAATAACTTATGTGAGCTCAATGGAGTCCTAAATAATTTATTTATTTTTACCAACCTTTGAGACCTCATGAATTTGTGATTCTAAACCCACATTTTATTCCTCACAGGTTATATATATGGGGCTTGGATCTTATTTCCCACCATCCAAGTTTTCAAAATATTTGGGGATTAGAACATCGACCAATGTTTCTGCAGCCTCCCAAGTCTCAATTTGTTTTTGAGTCTCTATCTCCTTTGGTACTACTTTTGATGAGAAACCTATCCATTTATTAGTCATTCAAACATCCTATTTTGAGACTTGGATACCTGCTTTGGATTGACAGTGGCCTAATCCAACAAAGAAAGTTAGGGCTTCATGTTTTTTCTTCATGCACCTGATCCTTAATAATAATAATAATAATAATAATAATAATAATAATAATAATAATAATAATGTTGTTGTTATTATTATTATTATTATTATTATTATTATTATTATTATTATTATTATTATTATTATTATTATTATTATTATTATTATTATTATTATTATTATTAAGATGAATACTTTTTTGCTTGTAAAAGAGATTAAAAAATCGAAAGAATAAGGTTATTCCATGTGCACACCATTTAATATTGAAGATTCAAGTAAATTGGTTTGCCTCCTTAAGACACAAAAAATAATCATTTTACCAACATTCAATAAAATAAATGATCAAGTACATTAAATGAGTGGGAAAGTTTTTAATATTTTTCAAACTTGTTGGGTAGTAATGTCATGATTTAAAATCTATTAGTTAAATTTATTTTTGACAAAAAAATCTTACATTGTTAAAAATATTTTTATTGTTTGATATGACTTGAGTAAGATAATATGTTACATAAAGGCTAGTATTAGGGTGTTACTCCTAGGGGGGGGGTGGCGGGGGTGGGGTGGGGTATAGGGTAATCAGGGACAAAATGGTTAGGGAGGAGGGTCAGGGGCTTAAAGTGACACTATTATTGTAAAACAAATAATACTTAAACATTGAGAGGGTTTTCGAGACATTTAAACAAAGTATTTTATGAAAATATAAGAAGATGTTTTATAATAGTTTTAATGTAATTTATAAATTTCTTATTACCTAAATGACAAAAGTATGGAAAATTGATGTATTGATGAAAGTGTTTTGAAAAAATAACTAAAGTACATATGTAGAAATACATCTTTTAGAGTAAACAAATAATTTTATTTGTAAAAGGGAATATATGAATACCCTTTTTAATGTTAAACAAAAAATTCAAATGCATAAGTATGATGTGTATCATTAACAAGCTTCACAAATATTTTCACATTCAATTCCTTTTATGCCTGATACCTCCCGCTATTATTGTGATATTTTTTAATAAGGATAAACGGTGGGTTTTGAACTCGGGCTCCTTAACTTAGAAGTGTTACACAAATATGAGGCCTCAGTAGTCAAATAAAACAATATTCTTGGTGGTAAAATAATGATTGAAGAAAATTAGCCAAAAAATAACAAAAAAGAAGAAAGAAATTGGCCATTAATGCAAAGGTTTTCGACAAGAATTTCTACACAATCAAACAAAACAAGAAAGAAACCATCAAAGATTCTCCCATGAGAATTAATTTTTTATATCTTAGAGACATTGTCATGGGTTTCAAACCATGATCACCTTTGCCTTTCTTTTTATTACTAACAATTTTCATTTTCCTCCCACCTCAAGGTTTGACAATATGGGGATGGAGATTTCCATAAATTCCACTTGATTATATGTTTGCTCTGAGACAAACACATCTTACCTTTATTTGGAGTCTGGGTTGATGTATCTGCTCTAAACTCTTCCTTTCCAATAATCTTCTCTTATGACATAATAGTCCCGCCCCTCCTTGGAAATAGCATCACCACATAGTGTTTCCAAATTTTTATTATGCTCCTCTACTTCCATAGGGATCTATGAATCCTATCCCTCATTATCACTTATGGACAATGCCCATTTTCCAATTATAGGACTTGAAAATTGGAAGGAAGTGATTACATCTATGTATTTAATTTTTTTAATAGGACAATTTAGTGAAATGAGAAATAAATAATAATTGAAAAAGCATATGCATGGCCATATAAAAAAATACTCTCTAACATCTAGGTTTTACTCAAACATTAAGTTAATTGGTCCTCTTCACTATCTTATTCTTCCTTTTCATCTATTGATTTGGTATGTTACTTTAATTTTCCATGGGAACCATTGATAAGACATCTATTCTATGCTTTCCATCATTTTGGTATAATTTTAAGACTCTTAATCAATAGATCTCAACTCTTGCTCACAATGGTAGGGTCAATTCTAAAAAGAATTAAATGGCATGTTATTTCCAACATAACAATCTATTAAATGTAGCTAAATATCTAAATTATGAAAGTTTGTGAGTTGGCATGTTATTTCCAACATAGCCTTCTAGTAAATTCAGCTAAACCTCTAAATTATGAAAGTCAAAAAAATTTAGGGTATGCATAAGCATGGAGAGTTATTTTGTAAACAAACTTGAATCCCTAGATATTTACGACATTGATGAAATCATATCAAGATTTATAGGAACATATGGTTTCTTGTTGAAAAATGTTCTTATTTTGATTATTCTATTTTAAAATGACATCATTTAGATGTCCCACTAAGAAGAATGTATCTAAGTAAAAAACACATATCATAGTGCTCATTTGGGATAGTCTAATAGATAGGTAGGGATCTCGTATTCGAATGTTTTTTTTTATGTAGATGTTAACATGTGGCATAAATTTCAATTAATTAGTTGTATGGGTTAAATATACTAGGTCAAACAAGTAATTTTTTAAATTAAATTAACATTGGGTAATGAGTCTGGATACATTGGGATTAAGGATGTACCAATCCATTATTAGTAATAAATGTTTATATAAAAGAAGATGAATATAAATGTGAAATTTATCATATAATTTTTAAGTAATCAATTTGTTAGAAGCATATTGGAGGATAATCCATAGAAGTGGCATTCCCAAATTGGTAGATATTTTAGAGTTATTTCTCCCTAAATATTCTTTCTGGATATTATCTTATTTTAATGATAATTATTCATTTTTTGAATTTTTTTTTTGCATATTAAGACATCTTCGACAACTAATATCTCATATGTTATGTTTTATAATATTATATTCTACATGTTTTATAATTTATTCTCCTAATATATGTGAATATCTTACTAAGTCCTACTAGAAGTTTGATTTGGGAAAAACTCTAGTTGAAATATTAATTTTTAAGAATCAACTATATCTCCAAAATCATTATAAATGCTTTAAAAAAACAATAAATGGAGTTGGATAATCACTTAAGGAAGCTACGATAAAAATATTGGAATTACTTGATCATTTTGAGCATGTTAATATAATTTTAGGGACTCCCCTAATTCATTTGTATGGGTTGTAGTTTAAGAAAAAAATTTATATAGTTCTTTGACATATGTTCTATAATCATAAAGGAAAGCCAACAAAAATGGATTTTGTGATTATTTTTGAGTGAATTTTTATGATTTTATGGATTTTCATAAATTATATCCACATGAAAAAAATAGGATTTTTTCCTACTTTGTTCCCATTTTGGTAATGCTTACAAAAATAGAAAATGGTTTTTTTATTTTTTTTTTAAAAAAATTTGAAGCTAAAAAAACTAACAATTTTTTAGTCCATGTTTGGTGAAAGGAAAAAATCAAATTATCTATGATGGAAAAAAAAAAGAAAAAAACAATAAATACCAATGTAGTTGAAACCTAACATTTTTTTAATTTTATATCGTGGGTTAGAATTCTTCTCCTGAGATGTTGACATTGTTTATATGAGAATGGAAAAGAAATATTGTGGCAATTATCTCTCTCTTTATTTCAAGGGCTTTTCATGGAGTGGGTTTGTTTCTATAGGAAAATAAACAATGTAGTTTTCATGGTAAGAAATGAAAGAGCTTTTCTTAGATTAATGGTACATGAATGATAAAATTGCTAAAGAAGAAAGGGAAGTTAAATAAAATACTGATGAATATGCAGATGTGGAAAAAGAGGATGAAGTGGAAGAAGAGGAACATAATAGGGATGATGAGGAGGCTATGCACAATGTATAAGGAGAGGTAAAAGATCATGATGATAGAATAAATAAATATGGATGATAAGGGTTAAAATAGTTTAGCTTCAAAGAAAGATTATTCAATATTTTAGTTTTATGGATACATTTCAAGGAATATTATCATTATGATAATAAATTGTAGCAGTAAGTATAACTTTATCAATATTGATGTGGCCTAACATTTACAAGTGCAAGCAAAGAATATAAAGGAAACTCAAGTAGATGGTAGGAAGGTTCAGTTATTTTAAGATTTAGAGCTTACTATGCACAAATTTATTTTACATTAAAAAATATGTTCTTTAGATACAAATTGTTCAAATATTTTTATTGCATATCTTAGGTTAGAATTTTTTCAAATGATCAGTATTAATATCTAGAAGTTGTTCATGATGCTTTTGTACAAGAGAAATATGGTCTCTTTGAAGAATATCACATTTGTCAAGGAACAAAGAAAGGTCAATATGCCAACATGATAATCTATATGGATTTGATCTCCGAAAACATTTAACCAAAAACTTTACTTCTATAATATTATGTGCCTAGTGAATTGTTTCATGTCTTTACCTTGTTTCTTCTTGAAGATTAAGTATGAAGCGACAATATTATAGAATTATTTATATAGTGAAAGCAGTAATACATCACATAATATAATTTGTTTTCACATATTCTGTTGATTGCATGTTCTTTTTAATTTTTAAACTTCCTTAAATTACTCTTGCACTCCATATTTTTTTTATTAACATTGTGACTTTCTAAGTCACATGGAGTGATAATAGTCTTTGGAGGACATTAATATAATTATCTTATATTATAACACAAACATTATATATAAAATATTCTGCCTTAATTTTATATTTAATATCCGAAAATTCACGATTAATCCATATAATTACTTATTACAGAAAATATAATGTTCAAAACATAATCAATTCTGTTAATTTTAACAATATTGAGATGCAATTTCCTGTTATCTATTTTTGAACGTCCCAGATTAACATTTTCAAACATAAATTAACGATACTTACATATTTATACAGACAAATTGTTTGACATAACGTCCGCCCTCAAGATGTCTTCCTCGGTTGTTCATTACTATGTACAATGAAAATAAATCCGTAATCACCAAATCCACAGAAAAAATAATAATCATTAAAATAAGAAATGTTGCTTGTTGCAAAACAGCTTCAGTGGGAAATAGGATTGACGCCGAGTGAAGTACTGCTGCTGATCAATCTTTATCTTTAGATTAAAAAAAAAATACTACAATTTTCTTCCTAACGGAACAAGCAAATGGACACACCATCGACGAGGTTAACTATATCCCTCAAATATTGCATAAGATTGATACTTACTCTTTGTTAATGTTAAACGAAAATGCAAATGCATAACATTGATGTTTGCCTTAGCAACCTTCAAGAAATTGTTCACATTCAATTCCTTAGGGACGACGCCCCATCCAGTGAAACAGAACTTGGAAACTGAAAGGAATGGATTACATCTATGTGATTTTATGTATATCGAACAATTTAGTGCAAAGCCACATAAATAAGAATGGAAAAAGCATATGCATGGCCAACTAAACGACTTACTCTCTAACAGCTAAGTTCCATTCAAAGAGTAAGTGAATTATTCCTCTTCACTGTCTTATTCCTCCTCTCCATCTACTGTTTTGGTGGGTTGCTTCCATTTGCCGTCGGGACCTTGGACAAGACCTTTGTTCTGTTCTTGCCACCATTTTGGTGGAATTTCAAGACTCTTAATCAATAGATCGCACCCCTTATTCACAAGGGCAGGGTCCCTTCCAATAGAATTAAATGGCATGTTCTCTCCAACATAGCCGTCTAGCAAATGCAGATAAACCTCTAAATTATGAAAGTCAGAAAGTTTGTGAATGTGCTTAAGGAAGGGAGAGTTGTTCTGTAAACAAACCTCCATCCCAACATGAAAGTATGTCCAAGGAAGCCAACTTAGCCATCTGCCGAGACATCCCATTTTCTCGTTCATAAAAACACCGGGGACGTTGGGAACGATGTCACCTTTGTTCACAAACCTCAGAACTTTGACGCCAATATCCTCCACCTGTTTGGCAAATGCAAGATTCCCTACTCTCGGGGAGGCAAATGAAAACACTGTTATTGGAATATCATGAAAACGGTTAGTGTTAAGAATATTTTTTATATCATACGCACTCAGAGTTGCAAGAGCGGCTCCCAAGCTGTGTCCAGTGATTGTTATGCTTAAATTGTGAATCTCGTCATGGAAAAGATTAAGCAATCGTCTTAACTCACAAATTAACACATCTCTTGCACTTATGGTCCCAATGTTTCCCGCAGAATCTTCATGGTGACAGATGGTTGAAGTATAGTAGCTCAGGAATCCTCTCTCAATTCGTACTCCTTCATTTACAGTTGCAGTGGCTTGTTGATGGTCGCGGTCTTTGCATTTTCTTTCCAATCTGTCGGGAACAAGAAAATCCCAGAGATTTTGTATCCACTCTTGAGTTGTTTGGGTTCCTCTCCATGCAATCACTATGTCTCGTCGTCCAAGCCTTCTTATCTCATTTGCGTCCGTAGAAACTGCAATAAATCCTAACCAAACCGCTTTGTCTTTGGATTTCTCACGAAAAAATGAGCCGAACACATCAGTATTACCGTATATATATTTAGTGACTTTGTAACCACACTGAGGCATGCTCGTCTTGTCGAACAGAGTTTTTTTACTGTACTTACATTTGCCGTAGTATTTGGAATAACTTTCACCGTGGAATGCATCGTAGCAGAGCTGTGCCAGATTACCGTATCGGAGTGCTTCAGCTTTCAGGATGGGATGCATGGGATGAAGCCAATCATTCCAATTGTTGGCACGTTGTATTTCTCTCCAGATATCACACAGCTGAGGTTCACTTCCATCTTTACTATTATTGATTTGGGGTGGAGATGGTGATGATAAGCTACTGTTGGACGTATTACTTGATGAATTATCACTCTCTACTGAGTGCAATGAAAATAAAGCCATAATCACAAAATGCACAGAAAAAAAAGAATATTGGTGGTTGCAAGAACAGCTTCTATGGGAAATAGTATTTATCTCGCAGATGGAATTTTAACCATACAGAGGTGAGGTATAAATAAGATGCTGAGAAAGTAACAATTAAATCTTTTCTGTGGGAGTCTCTGTTCACACAAGGTTTCTGGCAACATTGAAGATGGGAGTTATACGTCTGACATTTCCAATCACATTTTGACCCGTAAGTAAATTTTTGGTTTTAGTGTGTCGTGGCTTGTGTAGAATCTCGTGCGTTTTGAGGAAAATGATGAGTGATGACAAACATGTTATCAAACTCTTATCTTTATGGCAGTCTTTGGACTTTTTATTCAACATTTCTTCCTCCCACTGCGACATATTCGACATCTCTTCTCCAAGTAGAACATGCATGCATGAGCTAGCATAGGTTATGTTCGTGTTGATCAACATCTCAACTAAATCTATCTAGATGCAAGCGGACATTTAGGACATTGGGTGAGAATTGTGAGTGGTGGTCTTCCAGTAGAATATGGATTTGCTGCAATAAATAATATTCTCGTACAAGATGGATATGCCGTATGGATTTTGCTTTCAGTCGAATTACGTTTTTTTAAATTTAGAAGTTCACATATGGTACTTTTTACAGAGTGTATTGAAGCTCTCATATGGTACTTTCGATATGTTATTTTTGATAGGTTGAACACATTATTATAGTGATAAAATTTCAAGGGTTAATCTTAATTTTAAGTTGAAAGGTATTTAATTATTTAATTTTTCCATGATAAAAAGTTGTAAAATTATAAAATATAGTTGTATTTTTATTGAAGAGAGCAAATTAAATATATATGTGTCATTAAAAATATGTTAAATAAAATATCATTTTTTTACATTTTAATAAATATTAATTTTAAAAATATTTTTAAATGTTGTAAAATTATAAGTTCATTAGATATTTTAATGAAGAAAAAAATTCAAAATTACAAATAAGACCAAGAAACCCCCCAACAAAATTATAAGTTTATATATTCTAGCAAAGTAAGTTTTTCAAAATTACAAGATCAATAATGTCCCAACAAGCCTCCAAATTTAGATATTCTAACAAAGTGAGTTTCTCAAAATTACAAAGAAGACCAAGAAATCCATAGCAAGCATCTAAATTTATATATTCTAATGATGTAAGGTTTTCAAAATTATTTGAAAGCTCTTTAAAACTACCTCAACCTTTCAAACTTATAGAAGTAAGATTATTCGGATGTTATAGATGCAGATGAAGATCTTTACCTTCAAGACGACATTTACGAACCAGTCCTTGCAAATCTTCCAGATGAAGCATCCGATGATGACCAAGATGCAGCAGAGTTAGAATCCTTAGCTGATGATCTTGAGCAACCAATGTCAAATATGCAGCGAGGATCACGTCCCTACAGACCCCGAGGCTCCAACCATTCATACGAAGCATATGGACCCTGGTCTAGAGCTCATCATGAAGTTCCAGAACGCTCAGAAAGACCCAGAGGAAGAGGTATTGCAAGAGGAGAATCATCCAGAGGGAGACAGCCCTCTCAGCCACGACAACCTCCGACAATGCACAGACCACAGCATCCTCCTGTGCATTTTCCAAGTCAGTTCAAGCCAAGCGACTCCTGGATTAAGAATAAATTCACCAGCAGAGAGCCGCCGAAAGAAATCAGAGAACCCATTTGGGAACAGATCATGCCTGCTGAAGAACCTGTCCTAGCAGCAGACCCAAAATGGGATGATGGCTATGAAGAGGATGAAGTCGGCAGTATCTTTTACTCCGACCAAGATTACTGTGTTGGTGAATGCAGTAATCAACAAGAAGAACCTGAAGAAGAAGAAGCAGAATTGCCAGAAGACATCTACACAGAGCCTATCATTGTCCAAGATCCAGGAAGACAAAAGCTGGTATGTACTAGCATCCCTTCACTGGAGTTACCACAACCTGCCTATCTCAACCATCTAATCAATGGAAGATTTGCGCAGTTCTTTACTCTAGCAATCAATGGTAGATATGTAGATGCACAAGTAGATACTGGAGCTTCTCTTTCTTTTGCCAAGCCACAGCTCATTAGTGATTGGGAGACACTAGATGAGAGACTAGCTTATAAGAGCATAGATATCCAGGGGAACAGTTTTACCTGTAATAAATACAAACACCAGCAACCCCTGAGAATCCAAAATAAAATCTTCCACTGTGATTTCTTCGCCTTAGAGAAGATGCCAATAGATATCCTCTTAGGGGGATCATTCATTGATAGGTATACTCCCTATGGTGCAACTGCTAAGAGCATAATGTTCACCATAGAAAATGAAAGGCTCAGAATACCTCAGAGCATTTATGCTACAGAACAATTTCCCAGTGCCATGACTCAGAGTCCTGTCCCTGCTGAAATCCTTGCCATAGGAGAAAGGATCAAGTCCTCTATCTGTTCGGATAATCCGCAACAGTTTTGGTCCAAGACCATGCCCGAGATGGAGATTAAAATAATAGAAGGCAAGCACATGAAGATTGGGAAAAGAATTCCCATCCCCGCACAGGACTACACTGATATGGAAGAACAGATTAAAGATCTGGAAAAGAATGGTTTTATAGAAAAATCAACCTCTCCTTATTGTTGTTATGCTTTCATGGTCAATAAACATTCAGAACAGAAGAGGGGAAAAAAGAGAATGGTCATTAATTACCGACCATTGAATGCAATTACTGAACCATTCCCATATCCAATCCCTGATAAAAGTTACTTGTTAGAGAAAGTTGCAGCCTGCAGATACTTCTCTCAGTTCGATTGTAAATCTGGCTTTTATCAGATAAGAGTCAAGGAAGAAGATAGAGCCAAGACAGCATTTAGTTGCCCTTTTGGCCACTACCAATGGACTGTCATGCCCTTCGGCCTAATGAATGTGCCAGCTTATTACCAGGCGCATATGGATACAATATTTGAAGGCACTTCTCAGTTTCTATGTGTATATATAGATGACATATTAATTTTTAGCAATTCTTTGGATGAACATGCTGCTCATCTCTCCAGATTTTTCCAGTTGGCTACTGACGCAGGAATTGTATTATCAGAAACAAAGATTCAGTTGTGTACGACTGAATGTAACTTCCTCGGAATGGTGATCCGAGATTCAAAACTTCAAATCCAGCCACACATAAAGGAAAAAGTCATCGGTTTCCCTGAGCAATTAGATAAGTCTAAATTGCAAGCTTTTTTGGGATTATTAAATTATCTTAATAGCTTTTATCCTAACTCTGGTGAAGACAGATTTTTGCTGCAAGAGCTTCTCCAGAAAAAGAAAGCTTTTCATTGGGAAAAATGACACACAGAGGCAGTTCAGAAAATCAAAGCCAAAGTAGCTGCTCTGCCAGAATTACACGTCCCAAAATCCCAAGAAATGAAAGTATATACCGATGCTTCTGACCTCTCATGGGGAGGAGTACTTGTTTGTGTTGTAAATAGTGTTGAATTTGTTTGTGAGTTTGCTAGTGGTGTGTTTAGTTCAGATGTACTGAAATGGATTTCCTCGGATAAGGAAATCTATAGTGTCAAAAAATGTTTGGAAAAGTTTATGCTAAAATTGTTGCATCTGCCACATTTCACTGTTGTAACTGACTGCACTCGATTTTTAACCTTCCGAGAAAAGGATCATGGTAGGAAGGATGGTCGAGGAAAGTATGTCAGGTGGCAAGCCTTTTTCCACCAATTTAAGTTTTTAGTACAGCATATAGATGGTAAAAGTAATGTAATAGCAGATTGGCTTAGTAGAAATCCATCAGCTTCCTTGATGCATCAGCCTGCACCAGCACCTGGTTTTAATTTAACCAGAATTTTGAACCAGGCATTCGAATCTCTGAATCCCTTGATTCAAGAACAGATTTTGAGAGAAGGCATGCATCCTCGGTATACCAGGATTTCATATGCAGCAGCGCAAGACCTCCAGATGTCTGCAGCAGTGAGAATACAGGCTAACCGCCGAAATAATACTAGAGTCATCAGTATAGATAGGCTGAATAGTGAATACTTGTATGAACGATTCACTGATCTATTGAAGAGACCACTATGGACATGGCGAATCCAAATCAGATCTGCACATAATGAGCATCTTTACAGATGGATTGCATGGTTTGGTCCCCATCGTATTCATGAGGAACAAAACCACAGTCAAGACATGGTAGTACATACTATTATCCGTAGACAGCTTGAGTGGGAATCCCACTATCATTGTACTCCGTGCCATTTGCCATGTGATACCAACAGATGCCGACATTGGTATCTCCAAAGCACATTTCAAATCAGGTGTCTTTTTCAGCCAATAACTGAAGATGACTTATTTAATGAAGCGAAAGACATGTTGGGCCCACAGCCCATGGCCTCCTCATCATCGTCACCGACTCATCAATCAAGTGGTGGGTCCAATAGCATCTCACTGTAGCCATTAGCTGTAAAGCATGATGAGATAGACACCGCCTTGCCAATGAGCAGGCAGGACCTCTCAAAATGCTATAAATAAGCCTCTCTATCTATGTATAATCATCGAAAAATTTTCTGTGTGAAAATCTAGTAGCCTTATTAAAGAGTATGCTCTTCACTTGCCCTTTTCGAAGGATCTTGTGAATCAAAAATTTCTCAAGAATATTGTAAGTTTGTTATAAGTTTTGAGTGAATATAGAAGCCGTAGCCATTCGGCCCCTGCCTCCTGTCGCAGGTTTTATCCAAGATCTATTTCACAAATCCGCAGCAAGGTCCGTCTACTGACGCGATAAAAAGATTGGTATCAGAGCCATTTTCTCAATATAAAGATTCCCAGTTTCTCTGTAAGTTGTGATTCATTTTCCTTTTTCGTGGATCAAATCTTTTGGTTTCTTTGCTCTGCAAATTTCTTTGGGAAGTTATTGCATCGAGTCATAGGCCGTTTTACCCATATTGTCATAGGCCGTTTTATCTCTGCATACCTTTTTCCCTCACCAGAAATTTCTCGCACACCAGAACCAAATCTCCCCACAATGGAATTCAGAAAAGTACCTTCCACATCTACCGTAGAAATTATCAATGAGTCTGAACTTGAAGGAATGTATGAGTTGCCTCCTTTTATCCCTGAACAGTTGTCTGACTGTCCAGATATTGAAGTTACAGAAACAGATCTTGAAAAAGAAACCCTTGCATTTAAGCCACTGGCTCTTAAGGCTTCCAGCGTGTATAAGCAATCTGAATTAGTTAAGTCTAAGTTTTTATACAATAGTACTTATATGTCTTTTGTCAAACCCAGGATTAAGTCTGTCGAACTTACACTTTGCTATAAGCCTAAAAGGACTTTTCAGACAAATTTACTTCCTTTATTACCAGAACAAGAAATCTTGTATATTCGTTCTCATAAGGATGTAAAGTTTGTCCATTTTGGTTTGATTAGGATTTATATTAAACCTTTAATTCCATCCAATATAAAACTAGTTTTATATCTAGCCCTTTGTGACCGTCGCCAAGTGAGTTTCAAACACTCTTTCCAGTTATCCAGTCTTGGCCGACTCAATGATGAGAATGTTATTTGTTTTGAATTTTGTCCTAATTTGTCAGTCACAGTCCACGATAAAGGATGTAAAGAAGTTAAGCATGGTTCTCTAGATTGTTGGGGATTGTTCACATCTTTGTATGGTCTTGAGATGTTTGGTGAATTCCAGTATGCTACTGTTAACATCTTTGTGTTATATAGTATGACCAATACCAACCACCCCAAAATCTTAGAAAATCTGCCTTTGGCCCGAAGACTCAGTGGTACAGTCCAATTATAGAAAGGACATATCGAGTCTGTTGAAGTTCCATCTGAATGGAAATTAGATTGGCTCAAACATGTCTCACCTAAAATGAAAGGCCAAGCCACTGTGCATCAAAGTGATGGCAGATCTGTAAATATTTTGCCCAGATCTTTATCCATGCAATCTTCTAGAACTTCTCCTACTAGACCATCTACGTCCTCATCCCGTAGATCTGTAAAAATTGTTCATATTTTGATAGAGGATGAAGAAGTAAATCTTGGTACAGATGTACCCCATACACTAATGAGTCTTCCTAGAGAAGAAAGTCTTGAATTATACATACATACATACATACATACATACATACATACATAAATACATATATATATATATATATATATATATATATATATACATATACATATACATATACATATATATATATATACATACATATATATATATACATATATATATAAATACATATATATATATATATATATATATATATATATATATATATATATATATATATATATATAGAGAGAGAGAGAGAGAGAGAGAGAGAGAGAGACACACACACACACAAAGAGAGATATATATTATACATGAATCTTATCAAATGGAGGAAGTATTCTCATGTTGTTTGGTGGTCCATGAAATTTTCAAATAAACCAAGAAATAAAGGGAAAATCATACAATAATTGATAGATATTATGGAACTCTTATGAGGAATAAAAACCTAGTCTCAAACATGAAGATCTATAGTATTTCTACTCAAGTCCACACAACCTCTTCTTACAAAAAATGTTATTTAGTCTAGGTCAAATGACTTCTATTTGAGTATCATATTCTTTTAGCATATTTAGACATATGGTTACTATTTTTTATTCCATCCCATCCAAAGAGAGTTCTACATTTGTGACTATATAAGGCTTCAAAGGATTATATACATATGGAAACTCTCTTTACTTAAATATTCTAAACATTCTTTACATTAGCCTTTGGCTCAAGGATAAACTTTAGCTCATCTTGTCACCCCAAATAGATGTTAAAAATGAAAGGGTAAATCAAGTGGTGAAGGACATGCTAATAATGAATTTCATGGACCACCAAATAAAATGAGAATATTTCCTCCATTTGGTGGGATTCATGTCTAATATATATCTATGTTTGTGTGTGTGCGTGTGTCTATACACACACACACACACACACACATACATGTGTGTGTGTGTGTGTGTGTGTGTGTGTGTGTGTGTGTGTGTGTGTGTGTGTGTGTGTGTGTGTGTGTGTGTGTGTGTAGACACATGCACACACACAAACAGAGATATATATTAGACATGAATCCCACCAAATGGAGGAAATATTCTCATTTTGTTTGGTGGTCCATGAAATTCATTATTAGCATGTCCTTCACCACTTGATTTACCCTTTCAATTTTAACATCTATTTGGGGTGACAAGATGAGCTAAAGTTTATCCTTGAGCCAAAGGCTAATGTAAAGAATGTTTATAATATTTAAGTAAAGAGAGTTTCCATATGAGAGATGATAACTTTAAGGAATGTACGAAGATGAACCACCTCTTTAAAAAAACATTTTAGAAAAAACCAAGGATTATCAATAACATCTACAACTTTACTATTTTAGCTACATTGGTGAGTTCTTAAACAAAAAACAAGATGATGTCACTCATACTATGTGATTTATATAATATAATATATAAAATACACATATATGATTTCTCATTTATCCTTATGGACATCATGAAAATATAATCATCCTAAAATATTAATATGTTATTTCTTCATTGATTGTCATACCATGTATCTTTCCATTAAATGTTAGCACTATTTTTCATCCTTGTCAAAATTGAAATATCTTAATCTTATGTGTTATTTAGTGAAAACTAGATGGGAAAAGTGAGGATATACATGAAATTAATCTAAAATATGATCCCAAAGGTTACCTAAAATAGGTAAAAATAATATTCCATTACACATGAAAAGACCATATGAGTCTAATGAAAAACTAGAAGATATGTTGCTTATTAGGACCTTTGTCAATTTGAAACTAACTTGTGTTTAGAATTTATTACCAATTTATCAATTTAGTATTAAATATTTAAAATTGGTCCTATGTTTAGATATGGTAGCAAAATATGTATGTATACTATGATCATAAACTACCCTTTATTATTTTCATTTTCAAAGGATATATCCATGTGAAAATCAATAATAAAATCAAGCCACCTCCACTAACTAAATTTCATATTTCCTTGAATATAAAATTTCTCTAGAATTCGATGGTCAGTTTTAAACTTGAATGGCTTTCCCAAAAAGAAATTCCTCCACATATTGAGTGCATTGACAAGTTCATAAATTGTGATATCATTGGAATGATATTTATTTTAATGATAGTTGAGTTTATGACACTAATAAGATATATTGTATACATCCTAATTAAATATTTATCCAAATCCCTGAAGAGAGGGATATGTCTATACCTCAAAGTTTAATTTTGGATTAGATATAATTATGACTTAGGTAGTATTAAACAAATTTTTAATTTAAAGGAACATTTTTTCATAATAGGGAGTCCAAATAAATTTATTTCCTTTGAGCTCCGAAGAGATTATAGAGTTTTCCACCAATGATAAATTCTATATAAATATAGAGTAATAACCTACAAATTCCATAAATAATTCAACCTAATGCAAACTATCAAGAGTTGGCCACTCCTTGGATTCCTTAATATTTTTTGAATTAGAAATAATTCCATCCTAAGAGATGATGTGGCCTAAATAGTTGATCTTCCTTTGGCTAAGATAATGCGTGGAAATTTTATCAAATTATTTTTGTCACCTCAATCTAAAAAAAGTAAGTGAAAATGATGCCCATGATGTTTCTGATTTCAAAAATAAATACAATTTTTATTTTAAAATACTAATAAATTTGATTCTTATAATCTCAAAAGACATTCATCATAACGTTTATCTAAGAAGTGGAAATGTTATTCAAGCCCTAATGGATGACTGTGAACACATAGTGTCCATACCAAGTTAATAAAATATATTTTATGGACATTACTTTCCTTGATGTGGATTTGGTGGTGACTCAATTGAAGAAAAATATTATAAAATATCATTTCACCTTTCATATAGTCAAATAAATAATCAATCATAGGTAGATAAAACATATTCTTGATGAGGACTTTATCTAGCATGTGGTATTCTATGAAGAACTTAAGAGTATTGTATTTATTCCTAAGGATTATGATAGGTTCACCTAAAAGACAAAAAATAGATATAATCCACCCCTTACCCAAATTTTCATTTAATTTTTACCTTATACTCCCCAAAATCTCTAGCATTCAATAGATGGAGTTCCTTGGAACTTGTATGTATATATAATCACATGTTTGTATGTTGATCCAAACTTGGGAGATGAGACCTTAGATAACGAATGTTAAACCTAGGTGTAGTGGATTAAGAGTTTGTAGGAATTAAATTTTATTTCTATAAAATAAACTCATTACACTTTTTTTAATGTTGAAAACACATTTAAAATCTATCATCTTGCATTAAGGCATGTGTTTCATTCTCAATTTAAAAATTGCATTAATTATTTGTATTTTAAAGGCCAAATAGAACAAAAAAGTGATTTTAAATGTTGGATTATTATCCTTAGTTATGACTTGCATTGGTGATACAATTCATGTATGGTATATATGGATTTATTTTATAAAAATTTATGTTTTAAATTAGTGATTTGATCCTATTTGGAGTTGTATGTGAATAAGGTGATATTGTATTTATTGATGTAAAATGGATTAGGGAGATTAAGAGTTTGTGAGATAAATGGATAAGCTACAAAATGTGGGATGCAATTAAATTATTAGGATGAAATGTATATTATATTATAATTTTTAAAATAAACCTATGTGTAAGGGATATAATATTCTTTAAGGTCACAAAGGACTACTCAATCATTGTGATTGATAGGCATGACCTATTACTATAGCTAAAATGTATTTATGGGTAGCCTAATTTTTATATAATTAATGTGGATATATCTAAGTACATATAAGGAATGTTATATCATTAAAGTTATAAATCATTGTCATGTATTATATTATTTTAGGGAGTTGCATGTTATTTCAATGAATTGATTTTGACACATGGATTCTCTCTCACTCTATCAGTTATTTACATATACAACTTTTATGGAAGGTTAGGGTGATTTCCAAAGTTTTGAATTATATAGGGTATCCATCAGGGTCTGAGTTTAGGAAAAAAAAAAAAAAAAAAAAAAACCTCCAATGATGCTCTCCATCTTCTATATTAATTCAATGATTTCTTTAGCATAGATATTATATATGTGTATATTAATTCAATGACAAGTACTCCTTATTCTAGTTATTTAAATTATTTCTAAGTTGTGTAAATGAATGTAATAATTGAAAGATACCAATATATTTATTGTATCAATATTCATTTTAAAATGAAAATTACATAATTTTAAAAATATTAGACCATTATTTCAGTTGTCTTAGAAAACATAAATTATAAATTTAATGGAAATTATAGATACTAATGAGTTTGTATTCTTGGATGTATAATATTTTACTATGAAAATGGAAAGATAATATATGTTTGGGAAAAAATTATTGTGCATTTATTCCTGGATCATTTTAAAATATTTTAAACTATTTACTGCTGGAAATTTGAACAATGATAATGGATATTTTACTATGATGAATATTGAAATCATTAGTTATGTGTGCATTGTGAAAATAGAAATAGGCACAATACACTAAAATGAGATAAGTGATACTTATAATATCTTTAAACTAAAAAAATAAAAAGAATGGAATCCACATTGTACATAAGATATTGCATATGTAACCTCATTTAATATTTTATTAACTTAAGAATCTTGAAATATAATAATGTATTTCTTAGTTATAATTTTCTTGTATTATGCCTATGAGTATATATATAGACACATTAATAATTAATTATCAAAGTTGTGACATAATAACATGGGTAAAAAAACCATCGACTACATAAAACATGGGCTAAAATCACCTAAATGTAAATATGGTTCCAAAAATATATAACACATCATAGCTTTGCAATCTAGTAAAGTGTACATCATGGAAAATATACAATAGGTTTTGAATACACTAGTATAATCTTTTATGACTTTTACTTAATCAAATTTTGTTAGGAACATAGAATTAGGGATTGATGTGGAATCAAGTTGTTTTCTCAATTGATGATTATCTATCCATAACCTTTTAAAAATAAAACCAAACACATTATTTTATCATTCAACCTGGAGGTTATTACAAGTGAGTAAAAGAATTCAAGAGTTTAAAAGGAAGATTTATTTCAAAATGAAATTTAATAAAATAGACATATGTCACATTTGATTATATATTTGAGGGTCATGTTAGTGTATAGGTTTTATCCTTACATGGGTTTCTAATCCTCTTTGTAATTTTACCTAGCTTAGGTAGATTTTAAGAATAATAAGTCCAATTAGGCTTATTTATTAAATCATAATGATGTCATTATGACATCATTATGCACATGTGAGTGAATGGGGTCACTTAGTGGGTGGATGGGATCTTCATTCCCCTTCGTCTCCTTAGTTCTTACACCATTAAGGCCTTCAACCCACTAGTGTTCCCCTAGTGCCCTCTCCACACATTTAGAATGAGCCTACCACTCATTTTGTATGGTGAGTCTCCAATCAACTCAACAGGCATATAAATTTACATAATTTCATTAAAATGTTAGGGTGAATGTAATTTGTATTTTGGCTCCTATGTTGTGCAATATTATCTCTTATATATTTCATTTATTTATAACTATTTTATGTGGTCCATTTTCTTGGCTTGTGTGTTCACTCTACTAATGTATTCAACTTATTTGGAAGCTAGACACAACTCTGATATGGTACAAGAGCAACCCTGATAATCATTTGTCTAGTTGATTTGTTGTTAAGCTATTCTTGAAATATTGAAATTATTATTTAAGACAAATTTTTTAGAGGATTAAAAAAAATTAGGATCTTTAAAAATGTTGGGAGGGGGATTTTACTCCTAAAATTGGGTGTATTACACTCTACATGTAGCAGTTTTTTTCTTGTCTCAGTTATTTCATGATTATGTAGAGAGTTTTGACTCAGTTCATAAACTATCATGGCATCTGATCTTTTTCTATGTATATCAGTTTAGGGTTTGAGGTTGTGGTTCACCTTTATTATTTAATGGTCTGGTTATAGCTTGCACAAGGCATCACCCACATCTATTTTTAGTTATTTTACTTTGTCTGTATTCATCTCATAACCTGCTTTAGTCTTAATGATGGCTTGATCTTGATGCTAGATGTTTTTCCCTAATGTGATTAGTTTATTTAGGTGAATTTACTCATAAAAAATTTGGTTTTATAATATCAATTATAAATACCTAAAATTACAAAGCTGAAGCTCATATCCATCTCCTTCTCCAACACACTCTTCCTCATCGACTCCAACATATGAGAGGCATCATAAGACTCCAAAAATAAATCATGGAAGATATTTATTAGCTAAGAAAATGTAGTATTCTTGTGGAATTTTTACAACATATATAGAAATGATGTCCTCTACCTATAGGAATGATACTTTGTAATAATTCATTACCAGGCCTCCATTGGAAAGGTTCTCATTCCTTGCACTCCTAAAGCTACCCATGTTCAATGCAAGATAGACAACCCAAATGGTACCCATTTCTCTCTATCTTATGAGTTGACACCATTAAGTCTACCTTGACCTAAAAATATTCTATGTCATCACTCTTTATAAGTCTCTTTTAACTGAAATACCTTTTTTATTTGAAATTCATTGTATTAGGTGTTAATAGGTGGTTTTGCTTTTTGCATGGTGGGAAATAATTTGAGTTAAATTAATTTTAATAAAGCATAATTTTGATCTTTGAGTATTTTTATGATAAGTACCCTTTATTAAGTGATTGATGATTTTTTTTTTTCATATTTTTCCCTTTTAAATAAAAATAATTCAATAAGTGTGGGGGTTCATTTGTAAGGTCATTCTATTTTTTTAATAAAAATAATATAATAGTGTGTGCAATGGGGGTTCATTTGTCTTTGTGAGAACTTTATTTTATTGATTTTTATTTTACAAAAAAAAACATATTGTAAATGTTTTTTAATTGTTTTTCCATATAAAAAAATATTACATTATGATTTCTTAAAGATAGGAAATTGTAATTGCCTAAAACCTCTGATATTTTTGTTAGATGAAGACTAGAGGGTGAGGTGTAGTTTGGTTGGTGGACAAACACCTCATATTCAAAACAATTATTTTCTGTCTATTGATAGTTTTTGGTATTTTCCTTCTTTGGATGCATTATCATAGAGCTCAATGTCCTTTTTATTTGCAAAAAATCATCTTTCTTGACACACACTAATTGATCTAAATGCACTATCAAGTGTGTCTAACATATTTTGAGAATGAATTTGAAACATTTGAGGGGTTCACCATTTCATAATTCATGGGTGTGTAATTTTTTGTTTTGAGTCACTTTCCATTATGTTCACATTCTCTATTTTCTACAAAAACTACTATAACATGGACTACTGCTACTCAATTTTTGTACTAAAATGGATTCAAGTTCAATCAGCTCACTCACACCCTTTAACTATCGTGAATGTAAAATCAAGATGATAATCATTCTAAGGAGTAAGGGTTTGTAAGGGATAACCATGGGTGATGAAACTAAACCTAGCACATATCTAGAGATAAGTTAAGTGTTATAATCATAGTGACAAATCCTATGGGTTATTATGTCTTTCTATAACACATGATTTCTTATTTCACTTAGAGCTTGACATTCACCTCATGTTGTGTGCCCCATTCTAGGTAAACTATTTGGAAAGTAAGATGCGATGAGAGGTCATGAGCTTCAAAATAAACTCATTAGTCTAAGTCCTTGCAGCTTTGACACCCTTCAAGATTTATACACTAAGTTTAAGTCCTTGATATTTTAGTTGAAATAATGTGAGATAAATAAAGAAGATGACCAACTTGTTCTTTCTATAATCTCTATACTAGGTCCTAACTATTTAGTCTTTGTCTTTAATTTTCATGCCAATAAAAGTGATTTACGCACTACATAGAAAATACCCTCTTTAGATGCTTTCATTGTCGAATTAATTAGGGAGAAAAATAAGTTGATTCAGATGAGTAGATTGAAGTCCACAAAATATCAATCCCTAATTGCTGAGAATTGGAAAGAAAAGACTTTATATAAAGAGAAGAACAATAATTATAAGGATCAAGAGAAGAAGAAGGAATCAACCTCTGCTTAAACAACAATAAATCCTCTTCTTCCAATAACAAACCTAAGAAAGAGAGGGTTAAGTGTGCCTAATGTAAAGAAATGGGAATAATGAACACAAGAGCATGATGAAATAAATAAATAACCTAACTCATCTCCTAAAAAAGAACAAAATGAATGTACCTAAGTCCATTAAGCAAAATTCATATACCCAATATTCTACTAAGGCAAAGGGAAATGGGAAAGAGAAATAAAAGGGCAAGGCTCTTGTATCAGTTTCAACTTCAACATCTTCATGAGTTATTGACTCAAGTTATTCTCACCATATGGGTTATTCACTAATTAAGTTTTATTCCTTAGAGCCTTCTAGCATGTGGTATACCATTTTGAGTAATAACATTATTGTGCTAGTTGTAGGGAGAGGGTTTGTTGAAATAGAAGGATAAATATTCAATAATGTTTTATGTGTTCCTTATCATTCATCCAATCTCCTATCCATGCATCAAATCACTCATATAAACAAAGGCATGACTGTTGAGTTTCTACTAGATTTAGTTATGATCAGGGAGTTGTATAGTGATTCCATATTGGTAGTGGGTAGAGTAGATCACCAAACTAAGTTATTCACCTTCTCATATTTTGTACCTGATTCTAATTTGACATAATTTTTGACTCATTCAGATGGAGTTATCAAATTATGGCATGAGTGGTTTGGCCACCTTAACTATCGCTACCTTGAATAACTTAGCAAAATTAACAGGGTCATAGGCTTGCCTCAAGTCCAATTATCTAAGGAATCGTGAGGTTTTCTCTCTTGGAAAGCATCTTGAAGTAAAATTTGACAAAGGAAAAGCTTAGAGGGCTTCACAAGCATTGGATTTAGTATATAGTGATGTATATTTACCTTTTTCTAGTCTATCTTTTACAAAGGATAAGTCCATTATCACTTTATATGATGATTTCTCTATATATACGTGGGTCTAGTTTCTTAAGAAAAAGTTTTAAATGTTTGAATATTTAAAAAAATTCAAGGAACCTATTGAGAAACAATCTAAAAAATCCATCAAGGTTCTTCAAACTAATAATGGAGGTGAATATGTTAGAATTTTTTTTTAATAGCTTTTTATAATAGAGGGGATTGATTTGTACTATAAATTTGTTTATAATCCTTCACAGAATAGAGTTGTAGAACTCAATAAAATATCTTTGAAAGAGATAGCTAGTTGTATTATTCCCTCTAAGTCTTTGGCAACTTAGTATTGGGTCACAAACATTAATTATGCCTGCTATTTTCAGAAAAGGGTTCCTCAAAAATATTTGAAAGGCATAATTCCCTTTTAATCTTGGCATGGAAGGAAACCTGAAGTTCATCACTTTAGGGTTCTCAAATCTCTAGCTATTGCATGTGTACCAAAGAATAAATTTAAAACTATGGAACCACAATCCCATCTTTGCATATTTGTAGGTTATTCAGATGGTGTCAAGGGATACCACCTTCAATATCTGATCCACATGATTTATTCATATAGATAAGTTCTCACTTTTAAGAGAGTCCCAAAGACTAAACACTTGACACTTCTTTTCCTTCATTGGATTTATTTGGACTTGATGATTCTTCTTTTAAATCAGATCATCCAAAGTAGGTTCCTGAGCTAGAGTCTTGTTTCTATTATAGTTTGATAGTGAGGTTAGTGATGGGGAGTATTTTAAATCCGTATCTAGTCATGTTTTAGATGATGAGGACTCATCACCTAATTCACCCACATCTAAGCCCCTTCTAGTTAGGCAAACTCTTTAGATTGCAAACACTCTAGCAAGGGATCTAAAAGATGATAAATGTCCTCATTTAGATAATTAGAGTGGTCCACATGCCTTCATCAATTCAATTTTAGATCCATAAAAATTCTTAGAAGCTTTTGGTATACATGAGTGGGATAGTGTTATGCATGAAAACTATTCTTCCTTAATCAAAAAAAGCACTTGGGATTTGACTTCACTTCCCAATGGAAGGAGTATGGTTCAGACCAAATTTATAGTAGATAGGTTGGTCAATAAGTACAAGGTACAATTATTTTCATAGGATTTTTCACAAGTAGCTAACATTGATTACTCAGAGACATTTATGCTTATCACAAAGATGACTTCAATTTGACTCATACTAGCTATAGTCATAGCACGTTGGAGAGGTGTGCACCATATCAAGGAGTTAGTGTTTAGGAGATAGTTTTTTAAAATCTTACATTGAAAGTATTTAATAATTTTAAAGATTTTAGTATTGAACTTAAGGTAATATATCTATAACGTTTTCACCCACTATATATATATTTGAAAATCAATTGCTCTTTATATGGTTTTCGGCCTTCTAAATTGATTGTTGATAGTTTTAAGAGTCAAACATGTACCAAAATTGATTTTAAAAAACCCCATATCTATCAAAGATAGTGAGTGTTGAGAGGATATTGAAATATGATCTCACTAACACCCAAATTAAATGAATTTCAAATGCAATATTATTGACATATGAGGTTATATAGAATTATTTAAATTAAAAATTTAGTTGACATGAATTTGATAACCCCAATTTAGCCTTTGATACCACCATTTTTATGGTGATCAAATGTCATTATTTGAGTTTTTTTTACTAAACTAAATCTAAACTAGGTGTAATCAATTAAAGTTTAATATATAATCATAGTCTAATCGATTATAATTTTATAAAATATGGTGCAAAAACATTCTTAATTTTCTCCAAATCTACCTTTGTGTATCTAAAATCACCTAATTAGAGCCTAATTGTGTAATTTTTTCTCAAATAATGATATTTGATCATGAAATAACAAAACATGGTGTTTAAATATGACCAATTTTCCTTAAATCTACATATATTTACCTACTTATACCTAATCTACCATAATTTTTAGGTAACATTTTCTTAATTAATGACATTAAATCATGAAATTATATCAAATGGTACTCATATATGACATTTTTTTCTCAAATCTAACTACATATATTTGATTGCACCTAATTATGGCCTAACCTAATGAAATTTTATCAAATAATGAAATTCAAAAGTAAAATAATGACAAATGGTGCTTACATATGCCAAATTAACCACAGATATTCATAACTCTAAGTAATTTCACTCAAATAATGCACAATATAGAAACTTAATTAATGTCATTCACTCAGAATATAACCATGAATTGTTCTCATATATACCCAAATTTATACAAATCTATGTTCAACCATCTAATCACATATAAATAGGGCCCAACTTTATCAAATTTCCTTACATAATGACATTAACTCATGGGAAAAATGACAAATGGTGCTTCAATTTACATAATTTTTTAAACACCTACCTACAGCTATTTGGTTTCATCTTATTAGGGCCTAATACTATACCCATTTTTTTTATAAAGATAATTTATCACACAATTATGACAAATGATGCTCCAACATCCATGATTTTGGATTTACCTTCATGTATTTGATTGCACATAATAGTGACCAAATTTTTTATTCGAGCAACAACATGTAATCACAAAATTATGATAAATGTTACTCATACATACCCAATTTTCCACAAATCTACATACATATATCATCTCAAATATAATCTTGTCTAATTTTGTCAATTTTTTTTAATTAAATACTTTTGATAATGAGAAAAAATATAGATGGTGGAAAAATATTCCCAATTTACACCGAATCTACCTACAACTATTTGATTACACCTACTTGATGCCTAGACTTGTCAAATTTCTTGAATTGGCAACATTTTATCACTAAATAGTTATTAATGTTACACATATATGCCTAGACTTCCCCAAATCTACCTACACCTATCTAATTTACCCTACTATGGAAAATGTTTTTAAGAATTTCTCAAATAATGACATTTTATCACAAACTAATTACAAATGATGCTCATATTTCCTTTATTTTTGCCAAATCTTACTACATTTATCTGATCATAGCTAATTTTTCTTATCTTTCTCAAATTTCCTCAAATAATGATACTTGATAATTGAATAATGATAGATGATGCTCATATATGACTAAATTTCCTTAAATCTATCTATATCTATAAAATTAACTCATGAAATAATAAAAAATGGTGCTTATATACACATCAAATATACCCAAATATACCTAGATATATAACATTTCCCCTAACATAATCCTACTTTCTTAATATTTTAACAAGTTATGACATTCAATCATGGAAAATGATAGGTGGTGTTCAAATGTGTGTAGTTTTGTACAACGCTACATTCATATATTCAATCACACTTAATTGAGGCCTTAATAAATGATATTTCCAAAATAATAACACTCGGTCACAAAAAGGACATACAGTGCTCTAATATTCAAATTTATGCCAAATCTATTTAATTTTTTTATCCTAAATAATTTGGTCTAATTTGTCTAATTTTATCAAATAATGATATTCAATACAAAATAATGATAAATGTCATTTGAATAGGACTAATTTCCTGCTTACCTACCTTCATGTATATGATGCACATAATCAGGTTCTAGTTCAAGCAAATTCACTTAAATAGCATTCAATGATGATATAATGACAATGGTGCTAAATATATGTATAATTTCCCAAAATTTACCCACATCAAATTGATCACACATGATCATAGAATATTTTTTTTAATGATCTCTAATAACAATATATTATCCCAAGCAATTCAAAATAGTGATAAAATATGGGTATTTATTTGAACACTACATTCATCTATCAAATAAAGGTGCAATCATATCATATTATCACAAATAAAGACATTAAATCATAGAAAGATGTCAAATTATGATTAAATACAACTGATTTACCACAAAATAACATTTATCATTATGATTTCCCCTAATTTGGTATTAATTCAATTTGATGTGGTCAATGATAAAATGATAAATGGTGTTATCATGTGATCAATTGAGGCTAATCAAGTCATGATTTATTAATTTATATTAAAACATTATATGTAGATACTAAATTTATACTTAAGGTGCATTCAATTATTGTGTATGTAAATTTTTAAATCCATATGTTCTCATCCCTAACTATTTTTGAGAGATGCGAGGATTGTAACATTTATTTTTTTTACACATAGAATTTATACCAAATTTTAAAAATCAGTTTCAAAGGCCCATAAAAGTTTAAAATGACCACTAGTTTGCCTAAAATAAATTTTAGGTGCAAAAATTAAATTAACATTAGTTTAAGTTCAATGCTAAAATTCTAAAATTGACTTAGGACTCACAACTTTAAATTTTGAAAAATTATTTTGTAAATGGTAACTCCCAAAGTTATAAAATTAATTTTAAAAGACACAAAATGGTCCTAATTTCTTATATTTAGGAAAATCGTATTTAAGGAATAAGAGTATAACATGTGGTATAAATATAATTTAAAACTCAAACTAACATATGTATCTTAGATAAATCTATGTAAAAGACACTGAGAGATATCATTATTGAGGTGACTATCTTATATTCGATTTATGACATAATTATAATAGGTGCTTTGAGAATGATATCACTCGATGTATTTGACATAGATTTATCTAGATAGGTATGCTAGTAGCACTTGTGCATTTTGTGTATTTGTTTGATATATAATTTCAATTTTTTCATCAAATTAAAAATGTATATTATACATTACATTAAATCATACAAAACTATAATACACATTATATTAAATCACTTGACTTTAATTTACATAATTTAAAATTCTCAATCTAAATAGTTATTTAGTACTCATCAAAATGTACCATACACAACACACAAAATGTCAAATAATGAATAAGTACACATCACATAAATTGTCAAATAATGAATAAGTACATGTTTTTTTCATAATTACATGAAACAATTTTTCCTATAAGAGTTTCCATCTCTCTTTTTTGGATTTCTATTTGCAAATTTGTTTATTCCATTTTTTAGCTTTTCATAACAGTCATATGTAAATGGAGGTAATATTATTAGTCCTTTAAAGGACATTACCACAAATGTTATTCTAGTTATTTATCATTGACATATATCAATTATGGATTTTGAAAGGGTCAAACCATGTGAATTGTGTATTATTAATGCCCAAGCTAGTTGTAAGGGTAGTTAGGTTGTACATCCCCTTTGTATTTGTGTAATTGGTATTGCATATATAGTTGCATATTTGAATAAAATTCTCAATTAATTATCAAACTTGACCATAACATATGTTGGTGGTTCTAGTGGGTCACTCCTAGGTTTCTAGATTATACTTCTGATATACCCTAGAGCTCTATTTATAAGAACTACTTATATCTAAAGATTGGAATTTAACATGACCATTGCATCAATAAAAATTAGTAAATTTACATCAAGTTCATCATTTGGACCTCCCAATGGTGCATTAACACTTCCTACTTTAGTTGAAATGTTACATTCAACCAGTCTTTTCAAAGAATATAACTTTATTTTATTGTGGTTACACACATTATCATTTATGGCAAAAAATGAATACAATTGTCAAACTCTTTATTAGTGGCTCTATCTATTCCAACATTTATTTTAGTCATCTATTATCAGATTTACATCTCTTATATTTTTTAGTAGCTGACAAAACATTTGTTGGTCATCACTTTATCTTTTCTATCGAGATATCTTGTCTAAAATAAAAACTATTTTGAATTCCTCCCATAATAGTTTAGCTCATCTATTGCTATCGTATGATAGTCTATCACTAATAAGAGGAATCTAAGCCAAATCTCCAACCAAACTAATAGATATACCACCAAAACTCATGTTTGCATTTTTAGGAAATGCTTGACGGAGCCTTGAGTCTATGTTTGATAGCAAATTTTTCCCAATGAATCTCATTTCATCAATCAATATGTATTTTATGTTTCAAATAATCTCTTGGAAACTTGTAAGTATTGTTCCTTATAATTAAATAAAATCCACTATTGGGATTTGAAGTTATGCATGGATAGTTAAGGCATTAATATTGAATGTTGAAACTCTAGTCAGTACAAGTAGTAGAAGTGGAGATCGCTCTAGGAATGTTGCATCTTAAAGAGCTCAATGAATGGCATATATTAGATATGATTTTTGTATTCCTATTGTTTCTTGGACTACCATGCTTAAGGGGGAAGTATTTTTACCTCCATGAAAATATTTCATAACCATATCAAGTGTTTTTTTCATTTGGCATCCAATGTTTCATAATTCATCTCTGATGTTATATCATCATCTATAAGTAATATATTATCTTTCATGGTGATTATGAATTTGATTTTTCTTTTGTGTATTCTTCAACTCTATAAGCATTATTTTGTAATGTCTATCTATCAATATCTCTTCTTCCAAACATATCTATCTCACTCACTTCCATAACTTAGCCACATTATATCCTAGATATGATTTCCCACTCATGTTCCACTGTGTTTTCTTGAATAAGTGTATTATCCTCATCTTCAGTATCGCCATGACTTTCAACATCTTCTAGAATTATTCTTCTCTCCACGTGTCAATAGTTATAATTGAATTAATACCAATTTGATATTATTTATTCATCATTAGTTCCAATATCTCTTTGTATATCATGAAATGGATTGTAAAGTAATAACTTTGACCAATAGAAATCAATATATTTATTTGATTCATGTATAGGAATGAAGGAAATCCTTATAAATACACTCATTATAGCTGCAATACTTTTTGCATCCCATTTGTTATATTTTTTTCACCGTGTATTATATGTCCAAGATCTTTTTGCTTCAATAAGTGATGTGCTTTCCATGGAAAAATGTGTATTCTTGTATCCATAAATGAAAGACATTGTATTCTCTTCATGATCATCTCTTTAATTTTTGTCTATAAGTTTGAACATGTGGCATGAAACATTCAAATTCATAAATACTCTACTAATCTCTACTAACGAAAGATCCAACAACATGTGACATGTTTTTTGTGCCCCAATGTCTCTTTCAATAATTATCTTAGTTATAAGTCTTCTATATGTTTTTCCTACTAATTCATCAAGCTTTATTTACTAATTCACCCATGTGTTATTGAAATCTTTATCTGTAATTTTCGTTTATTTTTTTTATTTCTCTCTTTTTACATCTTTAATTTTTTGTTATCTTCATCTACGATATTGTCTTTGTTTCTCTCTTTGATATTATCTTCATTCTTCTTCATTTTCAAAATTCAATTTTGGTCAAGCCATATCTACACAATTTTTATGTAACTCATATTACATAATTCACAAACATATTATATTTAATCACTATGGGTAATGTAAATCATATTCATAATGCAAAAATGTATAGAAACATCAAATAACATAATTCAAAAATATATAAGAATATCAAATAGAATATGAATGATGACTTATAAGATAATATGAACTAAACTAAAAATTATGCATAGCACCATAAATATTATATTAAAATTAATATAACAATAAGTATGATTATTAGCTTATAAATGAAGGAGTTAACATAAATATATTAATGATATTTAGAATAGTGAATATTTTAAATAAATAAATACTTCGTACATAAATAATTTAACCTTATAATAGTTAAATAAATATACCTGTATGATAGTTATGCCATAATATAATATATAACTATTCTTAGCAATATTCTTATGTATAATGAATATTTAAAACCATGGTTATAAATATTTATCGAATAATCATATAATTATATATTTTATATATCAAATGATATTAAAGTTAATTAGACTAATTAATAGTTATAATTTATTTAACAATAATTACAATAATAAACTAACTGTATAGAAATTAATCATATTATATTAAACTTATATAATATGATTATCTTAATTTATAAATTATCATAATATGCATAGATTAATTCATATTAGTTCCTAATATAATATTATATCTTAATATCATGCCGATATAACTTATATTGTCTAATTGGATATTGTATTAAGGTATTCCTAGAAATATTTTATAGGTTTATTAATTTATATTCATATTTAAGTAAAATTAATTGGATGGGGAATATTTTATATTTATTGTTATTTAATTATAATTATGCAGAATATTTAATTGGCCAATTATATGATTTAAATTCTATAGGAATTTTCTAGGTTGAGGGTTTGCTAGTAAACTCTCAAGCTGAATCAACAAACACAACTGGAGATTCTATTGGTGAGACAGGGGCCAACTCAATTAGTCAGAGTTTAAATGAATAAAATAACATAATAATTAACGATGAATCGACCATTTTTTAATTTAACATATGAATAGATAGGCATCACAACAATTCCAATATAATTCCTAAGTTTTAGAGTAATAAATTATATGATAGTATGATAGTTTAAATGAATGGGCCATTTTTAGATGAATCAACAAACTCAATTGGTGACAGTTAATAATTAGAGATGAAGAGAACTATTAAAGTAGGTCCTAAATAATCATTCAATTAGTTTTGATTAATTAGAGACTTCATTCACTGATTGTTCTACATATGTTATAATAATAATAATCCAATGACTATATAATTACAATAAATAGTAGTGATATTAATGAGTCAAAAATATTTTAAAAAAATCTTTGTGATTTTCCTCTGTGACACTCGCATTGTTGGTGTGCTTTTTCTTTGTTGCTATGCTATTTATTTATGTTTGATGTTTTTTTTATTTTTATTTTTATGTGTGTGTGTGTGTGTGTGTGTGTGTGTGTGTGTCTATATATATATATATATAGTTAAATATTATGTTATTTTTATTTTTCTCTATTTTGTAAAAATAAATTTATATTTAAAGTAAGATGTTGGTCATTTTTCCTTACACGGCATAACATCAGGCTCTCTCCTTCCCCCTCTTTCATTGTAGAACACCTCTCAAAGAAATAAATAAAATTAAAGTATAAGAATATAATTTTTTTTTTTTTTTAAATTATAAGTTTATACATGTTTATTTTAATGAAAATAATACACATCAAAAATGGATATCGACTTTATTTAAAATAGATATCAAATTTAGGTTTTTGTAACATAACTTAATTATATATATATATATATATATATATATATATATATATATATATATATATATATATATATATATATATATATGTTAGTCATGTGACGATAAATCCATATTAATTTGTCACAGATTCACAGGAAAAGGTCACTGCTCGAAAACTAAGTGTAGTAAACACTTAGTACAATATTGATAAGAAACTCCAGCGACACTTATCTAACCACTTAGTGGCAAATGGGTGAATAAATCTCATCTCTCATTCAATTGTTGCATTACATTTGGAGTTTGTTGCACTTCAAACCAGGCATGTTATGTATGTTTTGAGTTCCCTTCACTTCCCTTTCCTATGTTTCACTTATATCTCCTGTGTTTATTTTCCTTTCCTCTATGTTTTTAGTGGTTATTATCTTTTATTTTCCTTTACTACTTTTTTCAGATATTGATTAATTACTTGTTTGTTCTTTATATATTTTTTTTTCTTCTATATTTCATTAATATTGTTTAATTATTTACATGTTATTCTATATTAAATATTAATGGTATCCTTCTTTTTAATATTGTACGTTTATGTTTGTGTTGTATGTTTATGTTTAGGCATTTCCATATTACAAGTTAGAGGGACCATGGGGTGGTCCTGGTGGAGGTGCATGGATAGATAGAACGTATACGGATATCGAAAGCCTCACAATAAGGTATGAAGATATCAATGATTTGATTCAAGATGTTTATGATCTTCGTGGTAAAAGTAATGTGCACAAAATATTTGCCCCTAAACACTAGGAGTAAGTTCTAATAGCTTATCTTCTAAGGTAATGATAACTTTCAAAATAATTATTACCAACTCAATGCACTTCTTGATCAAGGAAGTAGACAGTTTTAATCAAATATTTTTCTCGACACCTACCACCACTTAACTACTTTTTATTATATTATAAATAAAACTAAATGTTTTTACTCAAATCATATTTTTTTGAAAACTCTTTTTCTCAAATCCCTCATGCTCAAGCTAATTTTTATCAATCATTTAATCTACTGAAAGTGGCTAAAAATAACTTAATGATTTCCAAATTTTGCTCACTCAATTTTTTTTAAAGATTCTAATTTTAAATGCCTTGATGCATGCCCCACTTTTAAGGTGAGGGGTTGAATAAAATTATGCCTAAAATCACTCATCTCAAAATAAACAATTAAAATCATAATGTGTTATAAATTGTACAAATCAAGCATTAGAAAATCCTTGAAAATTGTACAAAATAGTTATAGATCATACTGCATGATCATGTAAGTTCAATAATACGTTAGATATGAAAATAATTGTCCAGATGAAATCACATATTAAATATAATATTGTTTAGGCTTGATGGTTAATGAGGGGAAAATGCATGTGCCCTTACATAACTCTATATGCATCATAGGTATTTGTCATAGTCGAGATCAAGGAGGTACGTTATGGGTATGATTTTGCAAAGGTGAATAAATATGTGTAAAATGTGAAATGCCTCAGCTCCAAGGCATATGTAATATAATATTATGCAAATCTCAATGCAAGGGTGCCATGCCACTAAAGGAGAAGTTGTGTATGCCCCAATGTATCAAGGATGGATATAATAAAAATAATAAATCAATGTTAAAAAATAATGATACGCATGGCCCTAGGAGTTCCAAATATATCATTAAGAACATATAATCATTTTTTCTCCACATAGATGCATGGTAAGAACTGTGTTAACATAGGAACCAACAAACTGAGCCATAGATATTAATGTGAATGATATGGATCATGGTACCATAAATAGTATAATAATAAATATGATAAAGAAAATGGAAATAAAATTAGTAAATCAAAAAAATCACAAACACATGTTATTAAAGGCATACAAGCTAGTCACACAATATCAAAATATAAAGGAAACTTTAAGAATTACTAAAATTATCAAAATGCATTGAGGTAAATATCAATAGATGATGCATAGGCATCAACATCCTCATCATTACCACATTGTTTTCCAAACTTTCCCCTTCCCTTAGCCTTCTTTGATATATTGGTTTAATTAAATGTCTAGTTTTTATTGAAAAATTATTGATGTTTTATAAGATACCATTAAAAAATATTTGAGCTGCATTTTCTCAAGAGTGCTTTCATTACAAGAGTCTGATATTTCATGGCATTTGTTTGATGTTTTATTTGATGTTTTAGTAAGAAGGGTTAATAGGATATGACCAAGAAATTACTCATTTTAATGACTCAAGCTATTATATTAAGCCTAAAAAATGTACTTAATAATTAATATTATCCTGCTTGTTAATTTAAGTAGTCTCATAATTCCTTCTTATTTCCATGTTAATCACGTTCAAAATGCAACACGTAAATCCAAATTAATAATAAAGTTCCACCAAACATTTGATTTTGCATTACAGGAGATACATAATTTACTTTTATTAAGATGACTTCGATGTTCCACTTAATTACTAGGTGTTTTATTTAATTGACTCAACCTTATAATTGGCTCAACATAATAAATAGTGTAATTTCATTAACTTAGTGTTGCATATAAAAGATAAAGCTTGCATGAACATTTATAACTCAACATTAAATAAATCAGCATTATTATATTATAATTAGCTTTATATTTGATTAATCTCAATGCTATACTTTATAATCATGCTCAGCGATTCAAAAATTTAGCATATATAACTCAACTATAAATATCGACTTATTACATGCAGCCAATTAAATTATAACTTAGCTTTTCAGATTATATTTATTTTTACCCATTCAATATATTCATTTTTAGCGACTTAAGTTATAAACTCAGCATTGACTTGTTACCACTATTAGAATTTAGAAGGATCAACACTAAAAACTCATCTATATCTATTTAAAGATTTGATCTTCATATTATGACACAAATATATATATATATATATATATATATATATATATATATATATATATATATATATATATATATATATATATTATATAACATTATCATTCAATTACGTTGTGTTCCCATTCATAATTCAAGCATTCTAATTTTATAATAGGGTGTATCATGCTAATAACAAGGCGTTTCACTTTTACAAAGGGAATTTTATTCTGACCTCTATATTATAATTTTATGGATCAACATTACAAGCATAAAAAGAATTAAGATTCAAAGATAATAAATATATCTAAAGTATTCCAATTCTTCAAACAAAACAAGATATGGAGCACTGTATTTTCACATATTTTACGTTATCGAGTACTAAACCTAATTTCTAGATTAAATCAATCAATATTACATTTAGTGTAATTCAATTATTTATTTATTTATTTAGGGGTGGAGGAATGAATTTAAATAAATTATTAGTGTAGGTTTTTATTTTTCCCTATTTATTAATTAGGGAAATTGTATTTCTTATGCATACATGGAGTTCTTTTACATTTGTGGGATAGGCTAGCTTATGTGGAGGTGTGTGTCATAGATGTGTCATAGGTGTCATAAGTAACTCCCTTGATGGGAGTTACTTCTCTATTCTTAGCATCTTGTCACCACCTTTCATGGAGGAGTTACTTACTATTCTTGGTGTGTCTTGTCCACATTTTGTGGAGGAGTTACTTTCGTACTCTCCTATTTGTAGTCCTTATTTTGGCCATTCCATGCTAATCAGATTTTGGTTTTCTCTATTTTGTATTGTGCAATTTCTCTTATTGTGTTAATTTCAAATTGCTTTAGCATCTTGTGGTGTGCACTTGTTCATCTTGTGTGATCACGTCTTCATTGCACTCGCGCTATCTAGATTCTGGGAACAACTCCGATATGGTATCAGAGTTTTCCTGATAATCTTGTGTGTGATTATGCTTTTAGCTTATTTTGGAATCAAGAGGAGTGGAGTTCTTTTTTTTATTTTAGATTTAGTTTAAAATTTAAAAAAAAAATCTGTCAATATCATTTCCTTGGAAACCCTTGGCCTTTGGGTGTTTTTTGGTTGTCTTCACTTCAGGGAGCAGAGGGAGGAGCAGCTCAAAGCTCTTCTAGTCAGCAGCACTCTTCTAGTCCAGGGGCCAAGCTTATGTCTTTCACCAACATCAGCTTCAACGCCACTTTTGCTGCCACGTTTCAGTCTTTCTAGCGCCCTCAAACAACAGTCTTCTAGCAAAGCGCCCAGCGTCTGGGTTCACTTCTGCGCCAACCTCCTTTCCAGCAAGTTCCAGCAAGTTGTAGTCAATTCCAGCCACGTCATCTAGCCGTACGGCATCATTTTAGCAGGTCTGTTGTCTTTTTTTTGTTGTTTTTTGTAAAAAAATTCAAATTTGTGCCCTCCTTTTTAGGACGCCACTCCCTGTTGTATCTGCTGTTATACTTCTAAAACACAAAATTATAACTCTTAAAACTATAAAACTAATTTTAAAAAACACAAAATGATCTTAATTTTTAATATTCATAAAAACTGTATTTAACACATAAGAGTAAATATTAACGTAATGTAATTATTATATAAATAAAATTAAAATAAATTTAATTTTAAGTTTACAAATATTTATTTTAGTGAAAATAATATGCATCGAAAATGGATATCCATTTTAACAAATATTTGTTTAAAATAGATATCAAAGGATAAGTCTATAAATAGTTATTCCTCACACCTCTTTGTGTCGGCCACTTAAAATGATATCATGTGAAAAATTGTATCCATCTGCCACCCGATTTGACAAGTCCCCGTCCTTATCTACTTAATAAACTATGTGACGATAATTCTGTATTAATTTGTCAGCCACATAGCACGATATTGATAAGAAACTCCAGTGACACTTGTCTAACCACTTAGTGGTATGGTAACCCCCCTAGTTAACGCATGGGCAAAGGCGTGAATCAATCCGCTCCGTTCCCTATATAAATCTCATCTCTCATTCAATTGTTGCATTACATTTGGAGTTCGTTGCACTTCAAACCAAACATGGTATGCATGTTTTGAGTTCTCCTGCGTTTATTTTCCTTTCCTGTATGTTTTGAGTGCCTATTATCTTTTATTTTGCTTTCCTACTTTTCCCTGATATTTATTAATTATTTGCTTGCGCTCTCTCATATATATATATACCCAAAATATCGTTTAATTATTTATTTGTTCTTCTACGTCAAATAATAATGGTATCATTTTTTTTAATGTTGTATGTTTATGTTTACATTGCATGTTTTTGTTTAGGCAATTCCATATTACAAATTAGAGGGACCATGGGGTGGTTCGGGTGGAAGTGCATGGACAGATGGAACATATACAAATATCAAAAGTATCACAATAAAATACGGAGATATCATTGATTCCATTCAAAGTGTTTATGGTCTTCGTGGTAAAAACAATGCGCACAAAATATCTGCCCCTAAACACGGAGGCAATGGAGGTCAAAAACATATTACGGTAAAAATAATTTTATATGTTCTTTTTGAATTGCATATACATACTAATTTTATTATATAATCTATATAAATTAATCATTAATTTTAAATTATTATTTTCTCTGTTTTAAAACTTAAAAAAATAGATATGAAGAAGTATTAAAGTTTGAATTGATACTATATTTTTATAATAACATGTTTTTCTCTTATAATTTTTATCTTTGTAAATTTTATGAAAAATGTAAAAACTATAAAATATAGTAATTATTATTTTATTTGAGATTAAAGTATCTAATATTATATTTATTTATGATTTGAGTTGCAGATCAATTTTCAAGAAAATGAATGTTTGATAAAAATATCTGGGTATTTTGGGAACGATTCTGCAGTAACTGTCCTCCAAGCTTTGACGCTCACCTCTAATCTTACCACTTATGGTCCTTATGGTACTAAGAATGGCACTGCATTTAACTCTTCTGGCACTGGTAAGATTGTAGGTTTTCATGGACATGAGGGAAACTTCTTGGACTCACTAGGAGTATTTTCTATCAGTATTTAAGTGTATTAAGAGGATGATAACACATGGTATAGCTGTATATGACCATGTCTTATTAAATAAAATAAAATAATTCTCCTTCCCATACCATATAGGTACAAGGAGCCACAATGTTATTTTATCTATGTAAGTTATTTTTACTATAATATTTTATATGATGAGGTATATTATTAAAAAAATTCATATAAATTAAATTATTATAGGAAATACTTGTAGTAGAAGATGTAATTATCTTACAAATTAACACTCCAACAAAAATTTATATTTTTAGTAAGTTATTTAAATATCATCCCACATCATCTTATACATCCTATGAATATATCTAAAATTATTTTGAAGGTTGGATAAACTCTTAAAAACTAAAATTTAATTGGATTACTAATTTGTGAGACAATGACTAGTATAAATATTATATGTTTAACTATGTAAAAATGACATGATTAACAAAAATATCAAAAAGTGGACATACAAACGACAAAAGTGTTTATAAATGATACTAATGTATAATACACCAAAATACAAAGCACTTTTTAGGTGGGATAGTCAACCACAACAAAAAAATGTGATTTTTTATTAAGTTGTTACAAAGAGCCACATTGTTGTTTTATCTATATAAGCTATTTTTACTATAATATTATATATGTTGCGGCATATTATTAAAAAATAATATAAATTAAATTATTATAGAAAATTATTGTAATAGAAGCTATAATTATCTTGGAAATTAACATTGCAATTTTTTAATAAGTTATTTAAATATCATTTTACATCATCCTATATATTTTATGATTATATTTGAAATGATTTTGAAGGTTGGATAAACTCTTAAAAACTAAAATTTAATTGCAGTATTAATTTGTTAGACAATAACTGGTATAAATAAATAATATAATTTTATCATAATATGTATTTATTATATATCTTTAATATTATTTCATCATTTTAAAATTTATCATGTATAATTTTAATACAATATAAAAAAATTATAAGATAAATTTACTATAAATTAACGTAATATTCAAACATCTAAAATGATATGTACTTATGGTTTGATTTATAGATTGAGTTTCAATAAAATGAATATTTGACAAAATTATTTGGAAACTATGGGAGATTGGAAAATTCATATGTCCTACGATCTTTAAACCCTTAAATATATGAATTTTAAGTGGCCAAAACAAAGTATTCATTATGATATTTTACTATATATATGGATGTTTTCATGTATTTCTACAATTCTAATAGTAAACAAGTTTAAAACTTGGAACTCCACACACACACATACACAAAACACAAACATGGGATTCACATGGTATTCCAAGAGATGTGATAAATTAATATAAAAAACTACTGACTTTGAATAATTATTATCATGTGGAAATATCATATTAAGCATCCAATGTAGTGTCATGCATTAACTAGTAAAGATATCTTGCCACTATGGGGTTCAACAAGTGTTATTAGAGTTTTCCACCATTAAGTAAAATTTATGTGTCCTAATTATTTCTAAGAGATGTGAGTTTTGTAATATTTAATTTTTTTACACCTAGAATTTATACAAAATGTCAAGAATCAATTTAAAAGGCCCATAAAAGTACAAAATGACTACTAGTTTACCCAAAATAAATTTTAGGTGCAAAAATTACATCAACATTAATTTAGATTCAATACTGAAATTCTAAAAGTGACTTGAGACTCACAACTTTAAATTTTGAAAAATCATTCCATAAATGATAACTCCCAAAATTATAAAATTAATTTTAAAAAACACAAAATAATCCTAATTTCTTATATTTAAGAAAATTATATTATAAAATAATAAAAAATTAATTATAAGTTTATAAATGTCTATTTTAATAAAATTAATACATATCAAAAATAGATATCCATTTGCAACAGAGATTTATTTAAAATAAATGTCAAATTTAAATTTATGTAGCATAATTTAATTATACATAATGCATACTTATTCCTGACCAAAACAGAAATATGTGTTTCTTCTTGTACTTTATTTCAAAAAAAATATCTACTTATTTATCTTTTTTAAATATTTATTGAAGTTTTAAATAATACTATTAAATTTTATTGACAATACATTTCATAACTAATATACTCATTACAAAAACTTCATATTTCACTTTTTTTTCTTTTTCAAACAATTGATAATAGTACAAATCATATATACATTTATATTAAAAAAATAAAAGAAAAAATTGTCTTCCAAAATATAATAACCTCTTCTTTTAATTTCACACTCCCCTTAATTTAACCTTTACATTGCACCTCATTGGTGTAATTGCTATTGTTAAAGTATGAATGCCAAAATTTATGGAATGAAGATAAATTCCATACATAATAATAAATGGAGCATGTCTTTCCACGTCGGATCAATAATTCTTCCAACACAATAATGCCGTATTAATTTCTCACACCTCTCGGAATCCCATGTTAAGTGAGACTTTGTGGCGACCACTTAATATGATCCGGAAATTCTAGCATCCGGAGACTTTGTGGCGACCACTTAATAACATTGATGAGTATAGTATTTATAATATGATCCGGATTGGATTAGATTGCCTTTTTTCAGGCTAAAATAGCCATCTGCCTCGGGATTTGACATGTCCAAGCCATTATCTAGGTGGTCCTAAAATTGGTACACGGCTACTTTTTATATATATGTGTTAGTCATGTGACGACAACTCGGTATTAATTTGTCACAGATTCACAGGAATTAGCAATCATAGTATGACAGCCTGTTGGTTCCATAGTACGTGCATCCTCCAGGCTGTAATTCACTGACCTGTTTGTACGAGAGGGCACCTGCCTTAACTTTGCCGGCAGCAAACTAATCCAATCCATTTTCCGACTAGGAAAGGAATGATTCAGCTGACGTGTTTTATTTTTAATTCATCATTTAGAGTTTTAATGATTATGGAGGTTTCGTTATTTATAAAAAATCTGCCTTTTGAGCTGTGGAAACTAATTGAAATTCGATACAATCTATGAAATCTTAGTGCTGTCAGGGGGCAGCTTTTGGATAAAGTTACATACTAATTTAATTTAGAGAGTGTGATTTTTTTTTTTGGTTAATATCTGTGCTAGATTTTTATTCAATATAGATGTAATTTTTTAAGAATTTATCTAAATGTCTCTACAATAATTAATGAGGGTCACCCGTACAATACCCTATAAATAAATTAAAATACTAATTATCAATTATTTTTTATAAAAATTTTCGTGATTTTCATAATTAAATTGGATTTTTTTAATACAAAATATGATATATATTTTGAAAATGTAATATTAATTCTTATTAAATTTATTTTTGAGCACTGGAAGAAAGTCAAAATTTCATACATAATCGAAGAAGAATTAAACAAAAGAAAGAATGCATGGATGAAACAAAATAATAAATGGATGAGTAAATGGGACATCAACATGCAAGAATATCCAAACATTAAAAACGAAATAAATAAATAAATATATGATAGAAAAATCCAGAACAACCATATGGGCAAAATAGTTGGACGGAAGAAAGCATACTACATCAAAGAGTTTAACCATGTTCCCTGATGAAAAGAAGATTTAGAGAGTGTTGTTTTTCGTTTTTCTCAGCAACAAGGGGAGAAAAACACAACTTTACTTGAAGTGAAGTAATTATTAGGTAAATACAGGGTGCCTTGGGATTGAAAATATGTTGTATAACTATTGATGGTTGTTATTGTATATTTTTATATGTTGCCAACAACATGTTGTTTATAATGCTACCTTTAAAGTTGCGTCCTTTGTTGCTCTCTTGAGCATTTAACTTTTTTTTTTATCTAATGCATATTTTCAATATATATATATATATAAAGTTTTAATCCCACATGGGAACATGAAGGAAAAATATACCAAAGGCATAAATCAAATGGAAAGCAAAGATATTGATTGCATAATTAGAGACTAGATTGCATCATCTTACGTGTGAAACCGGTAGATGGATAATACCCAAGGAAAAATGGAAAATGAGAATTTGTATATTTTATGATAAGGGGGTAATGGAGACAGGGGACACTTTATTATAGAATGCATAACCTATAATAACATTGCACCAAGTGCTACAAAGATAATTTAAGGATCGAAAACTTTGCCAACTTGTTTATGGATGAAAGGTTAGATTGTAGTACAAGTTTTCTAATCAAAATCCACAGTAGAATCCCATGTGAAGTAAAACTCAGTGTCAGCCACTTAGTACGATATTGATAAGAAACTCTAGCGACACTTAGTGGTAAGTTAACTAATTCCTTTGCTTGACGCATGGGCAAATGGGTGAATCAATCCACTGCCTTCCCTATATAAATCTCATCTCTCATTCAATTTTTGCATTAAATTTGGAGTTCGTTGCACTTCAAACCAAACATGGTATGTATGTTTTGAGTTCCTTTCCCTTCTCTTTCTTTCGTTTCACTAAAATATCTCCTGCGTTTATTTTCTTTTCCTGTATGTTTTGACTTCCTTTCCCTGCTTTTCATTAATGTATCTCCTGCATTTATTTTCCTTTCCTCTATCTTTTGAGGGGCTATTATCTTTTATTTTCCTTTCATACTTTTTATTGATATTGATTAATTACTTGCTTATTCTTCTATATTTTATTATTTATTTGTTTTTTATATTTCATTAATATTGTTTAATTATTGATTTGTTTTTTTAATAAAATATTAATGGTATCCATTCATTTTTAATGTTGTGTGTTTACGTTTATGTTAAGGCAATTCTATATTACGAGGTAGAGGGACCATGGGGTGGTTTTGGTGGGCATGCATGGACAAATGGAATGTATATAAATATCAAAAGCATCACAATAAAATATGGAGATATTATTGATTCCATTCAAGCTGTTTATGATCTTCATAGTAAAAACAATGTGTACAAAATCTCTGCCCCTAAACACGGAGGCAATGGAGGTCAAATAAAAATGGTATAAATATTCTTTTTAAATTACATATATATACTAATTATTATATAATTTAGATAATTTAATTATTAATTTTAAATTATAATTTTCTCTATTCTAAAACATACAAAAATAAATACGAGGAAGTATTAATGTTTGAATTGATAATATATTTTTATAATACCCTATTTTTCTCATTTTTTTTTCATTGTGAATTTTATGAAATATATAGAATTTATAACATATAATTACTATTATTTTATTTGAGATCAAAATATTTAATATTAAATTTATTTATGGTTTGAGTTGTAGATCAATTTTCAGAAAAATGAATATTTGAAAAAAATATCTGGATATTTTGGGAACTATCATGGAGTGACTATCCTTCAAGCTTTGATGTTTACTTCTAATATTACCTCTTATGGTCCTTATGGTACTAAGAATGGCACTGCATTTAACTCTTCTGACACTGAGAAGATTGTAGGTTTCCATAGATGTGAGAGAGACTTCTTGGATTCGTTGGGAGTTTATTTTGTCTGTATTTAAATGTATTAAGTGGATGAAAGCACATGGTATATCTACAAATGACCATGTCTTATTAAATAAAATAAAATAATTTCGCTTCCCATGCCATATAGGTACAAGGAGCCCAACTAGTATTTTGTCTATGTGAATTATTTTTACTATAATATTATATACGAAGGGTATATTATTAAAAACATTAATATAAATTAAATTGTTATAGAAAATACTTGTAGTAGAAGTTTTAATTATCTTCCAAATTAACACTCCATCAAAATATTATATTTTTAATAAGTTATTTAAATACCATCCCACATTATCTTATACATTATATGAATATATATAAAATAATTTTAATGTTTGGATAAACTCTTAAAAATTAAAATTTTATTTTTAAATTTTAATTAGACTCTTAAAACGTAAAATTTAATTGACGTACTAATTTGTAAGATAAGAACTGATATAAATATTATATGTTTAACTATTCAAAAATGACATATAATTAACATAAAACTCAAAAACTAAACATACAAATGATAAAAATGTTTGAAAATGGTATTAAAACTTAAAACACCTTTTAAATGGGATAGTCAAAATCACAACAAAATTATGTGATTTTTTTTTTTTAACATATACATTATAAAAGATTGTTTTGACAAATTATACCTCATACACAATAATAGTAACTTAGCAAACTCTAAAAGGCATGTTAAGGTTGTCAACAATTAAAAATAGGTCTTCAAAAAAGACACGACATGTGGATATTCCTTTCCAAATGGTTTTCTTACTTAAACTAATAGTTCTCACATCTATAAATGGGTTGTTCCAATTTTTATTAATTAATTTATTTTATTAAATAGTTTTATTATATATTTACATTTTACTAAAACATGATAATCACATTTTATTTAATATAATTTTTATTTTATTATTTAATAATATAGTAGTTGTTTGAGACTTAGAAAAATAATAAATTTAAATAATTTTGAATCTTGACAATTCAAAATAAAGCTTATTCTTAACGACAAATATTTTATAATACAAAGTACAACTTCTATTAATTTTATCAGTGCTTTTTTTTTGAAAACATTGAATATATCTTTTTCATGTTTTTCTATTTTTATTTCATAATAATTTTATTGATCTTTTTTGGTTTTTTTGAGATGGATTTCTAAATTCGCTGCCTAGAAATGCTTGGATCAATTTGAAAGAGATAAACATATTATTTTTTTGGTTATAATATTTATTATGAAATATTACATATTTAAAGCTTCCAAATCTCTTAAAGTCAAGGAAAGAGAAATCATCCAAATTCTAAATGTCTTCCAAATATCTCTTTATGTTATAATATTATTTCTCACAATAAATCAATATTAAAGAACATAAATATTTAATGATATGTGACAACTAAATTAAGATTATTTAAGATTGCCCTCATTAATAATAATTTGGGGAAACGACACCACTCAATGACTAAGTAATATGAATAGGGACCCGTCATTCTATTCAAGGTCTTGACACCCACATTGACTATGGAAATTGTAGCTATTGTATATAGGGGCCCATTGACCTACTCATTTGAATACACATTTTATAAACTAAGACTCATCAACTAACTCAACCAAACTATTCAGCGTATCTAGAATACATCTTGATATATTTATTATGATCTTAATATATCATTATAATTATAATCAAAGAATATTTAGAAGCTTAACAGAAATATAATACCATAAAAGAAAAATAAAAATGAATTATTTGAAAATTAAGTCCTCATTATCATCATTTATAGCCTTTATCATTGAATGGTGTCATTGATTATAATACCATAAGTAACTAGCACTACCACTGAAAACTATCTTCAAATTAACCTTTTTTAGCACAGATGTTAGTGCCACTATTTTGATGTGTGGCCTCATCATTTTAGATTAAAAACTTCTTCATATAACTATTACATTAAATAAAATGACATCAAATTTATCAAAAAATGAGAATAAATATGTTTATATTTTTAACACTTTTAACAACGTATAATAATTATGTTTGAGCTAGTTTCAAACTTAACATAAAAATTATAACTCAAAAATATATAATAATTATGTTTGAACTAGTTTCAAACTTAACATAAAAATTATAACTCAAAAATAAATAATACACCCTATTAACTCAAATTAAACAAAATACAGTTTTGATGTGACTTGTAATATTGAAATTATGGATAACACTCTAATTTACACATCTTTATGACTTCAACTATTATTGATTCGATAAATAAGGCTATATACATACAGGTTATAAAATAATCAAACCAACTATAACATAATAAGACAAGATTAAAATTCAAACAACCCTAAACTATATACCTCGATTATAAACCTAAGGACAGCATTTAACGAAATAGGCATTACACAAGGTACAACATCATTGCCGCATAGATTTGGAAGAAAATTAAAATGGACAATAGTACTTTAACAATATAAATTCTGGGCTTTATCATATCTCCGTCATAGCATGGCTTGTATCATTCTGCGAAACTGGATATACGACTGTGCGCTGAGCATTGATGCTGCTACAACTGATTTTATACGATCCTTCTCGGGTTTTGGTGACCCCAACAACTTGCATAGTTCTTGAAATATAAAATTACATCCTGTGTCACTTGTCCATCCACTGCCTATTCTGACAAAAGGAAATCTACTCTTTCAGACCTCTTCTTTGCTAACCCTCATCGAAGAGATCGATCTACCCATCACTAGATCGGCATACGCCAAAGAAGAAAGTAATCGTTGTAAAGGTCGTAAATATTTTATTCTAATTCATCACTTAACCCAATGTATCCTCTATTCCTACTATTTACCATATTAAGACATGGAACTACAAATTTGTTTCTTTCACATACTATTGTTAACAAAGAAATTTAGAACATGAATGGACTTGTATAAAAACAAAACTCTAAAAGGAGCAATAACATAACCATAGATGTGGAAGAAAGTGTAACTCCAAAATTTACCATGATCGATTCGATACCTTGAATTTGGTATAGAGTTTTGCAATTGATGTTGTTTAAGGTGAAAAACAAACATAATAAAACGATATGACTGGACTTCTAATTTTACCATAAAATCTAGTATACATAGCAAAATATATTTCTAGCAAATTAGAGAATAATTACTAAAGTATGTGAACAATCAATGTCTATGGAAGCACATATTTTAGGTGTATTCATTTACATGTATGACTACTTTAAACAAATCGAGATATAGTTTTAGAGAGGTAATGAAAATTGTGCTACTTTAATGGAGTAATATGAAAAACCTTGAAAGTATTTGTTTGACTTAACAATATAAAGTCATTTCTATAGAGATTGAAAATAAAATAAAATCTAGCATTCTTCCTACTTATGCCAAAGTTTGGAACTTTGATGAGTATAGTGCTTGTCATGAAGGAAGAAACATAATTTTAAACCCTTGATTAGATTATTCAATTTAATCAATCTAAATATGGTATGGGTGAGGATAAATTGAAATAGATGAGGATCAATTTATAGTGAGTTAGATAAGTTCTCATTGAATAGAATTGATAGTTTTGATCTAAAACGTATGTCAAGAATTTTATGAAAAACTCCTTGTAAGCCTATATTTTTTAATAAATATTGTTGATGAATCAAATATATATAATCCAAACAATTTGATAAGATCATCTATACCAATATGTAGTTACCTAGGATGGTGGTGGAGAGGAAAATTAAATTACTTAGTTAGTAATAAATCATGTTATAATAATAACTTACTTAAGAAAATAATCTACATTAATCTATTATACATTCAAAGATAAATAAATAGTAAATAACGATCCTTTGTTGAACAAGGAATAAATAAATGACACACATGCATACACATACCTATAAAGTTAAGAATGAAGTTTCACATAATAAAATACGAGAAAAAGCATTGTAAAATACATTATTATACTCGAATGTAAATTTCATGTCTGTATTGACCTTTGGGGTCAAATGATCACATGCATAGAATTACAAGAATGTAATTACAGAAGGACATAATTTGTGAAATGTGCCAACTTACAGAATGGATCACATTTCATCTTTTTGTATGTGTGTCAGATTTATGTCTAAATGTGCATAATATTGGTGAGGCTACTTATGTGGTGTAATCCCTATGAGACTAGTATGACATGTTATGGCATGGATAAAATGTTCCATGTGATAAAATAACTTAGCTCAAAAATTGATCTACATGGTATAATTCTTTGGTTTGTGGTAACTCAAGATGCTCCGATAAAGTTGGGTATCTTCATGAGAGTTATGATGAACTATTAGATCATCGAGTGAATGTTTAGAATGATAAAATTTGGCGTTTAGGTTTGTGCAAGTTGGCATAATATGTAATTGCATGTAACCTATTTCAAACCTATAGAGAGTGTCCAATGCAACCAAAGGGAGAGTATAGATTGAATTTATAATGCTTGGATCATTCACCATTTTATATGTATAAATTATGGCCCCCATCACATATTTGGTTAGTCATGTGAATTTAAACTTAAGTTTATGAATATTTTATCACTTATCCCAATCAATGTAATACGTTATCTTTGACTTCTTTGAAAAAATTATTTATGACTTGGAAGGTGCATGTAGTTTTAGTTTCAAATATCTAATCCTTTATCTCTGGCTACATTAGATTTTACACATTGGTCGATGACTAAAAAAAAAAACTAAAAAATTACAAAGGAAGACACATATAGTTCATGGTATTATATAAATCTAAATAATAATCAACTTTCAAATGATAAACATAAAATGGTATAAAGGGAAATAAACAAATAACACAATAATAGGTTTATGGTCATATGCACAAGGTACGTCTAATATTTAGCAATAAAAGAAATAATTCATATCTGTAATAGTAGGTTCAAATTATAAACAAGCATAAATGAAGATACAACAAGAAGCAATGATAAATAGAAATATTGAAAGTTATGAAACAATAATAATTGTGTGATAAACCTAAAATCTAGAACTAAATCTAGGTTGTGCAAGTGAAATCAAAGCTCTAGATGAATTATAAGTGAATTAATGTCCGATATGGTGTGTTCTTTATCTTTGAATTACTTCTCTTGTTATATGGAAAGGAAAAGATAGAAGTATTTGATTCAGGTAGTCATTTTTCCAATACATATCATGCATGTTTGAATAAAACCCCATGTATTTGTTTTATAGTGTAAATAGAATGTTGAGTGAGACATAAGACATCCTGTTCACTATAGATGATGATGAAATCATGTAGAAAACATATATTGGTAAAAGGTAAATAATGAAAAAAAATCAAGATAGAAAAATCCTCATGTGTAAAAGATATGATAAAAAATAAAAATAGGCTCCTTGTAGGAAAAAAGATTATTTCTATTAGATTGGCATTTGGAATATTTGGTAGTAAATGCCCACTTTAGAATACAAACTTTGTAAAT
>JARHVA010005873.1:1030000-1032500 GCA_037957365.1 Torreya grandis
AGAGAGAAGAGAGAGAGAGAGAGAGAGAGAGAGGAGAGAGAGAGAGATGTGACATTACCATTAAAATTTTGATCTAATTTTTAAGTTATTTTTTTCTTTGAGTTTTAATAATTGATGTGATGTGATATTTTCATTTTCATTAGATAGTTTCAACGAAGATTAGTTGATGTGAAATTATTCCTTTTATTTATTTAATAGTTTCATTGTGCATTAACATTTTATAAATAAATATATATGTGTGGAAATGTTTTATAGTCTTGGATGTGCCTTGTCATTAACTACCTTTGATAGTTACCATTTTTCATACCACTCTAGCATACATTTTCTCCACCACCTCCTTATAAGACTTATTTGTTTGACTTGTCTTTTGACCAACTTGTGTTCCTTTGATCTATATTATGTCCTTTATTCATTCTTTAAATTTACTATGTTTCATGATTTGAATATCTATGATATATAGATCACATTATGTACACCTATTGCTAAAACCTAAAATATTACAACAAACCATAAATAAAATAAATCCTAAACTGCATTGTGATAACTCAACACTCACTCATTTTTTGGTTGATTTTTAGAGATAAATGATGATATAGATTAAGCCTACAACCATTCACCCTTATTGGATAATGGTTCCTTGAATGTCTATTAAGTATGATAGTGCCTTGCTACAACACTTCATGAATAATAAATGGACATTTCCATATAATGCACCATTGCCCTTGGTGTGCTTTGAATCTATTATAATAACATAAAACTTTTTGATATGATTTAATTTCCTTTAATCATAGTTTGTGATCATTCCTATTTTTTTTTACTTCATTTATTAACTTTTTGTGTCTAACTAGCCCTATGTCTTATTTCCTCCATCCTGGTTTAATCTAACAGGTGTTCTCTAAAGTGATTCTTGATTTCCCAATCACATTATATATGATATTCAGTGAAATGGAATCATCTATTCTATTGTAATTAAAATTTCCATTCTATACACTAACTAAAATGGTGTGAATCTCACCACCCATTTTTAATTGGTTATGTAAGACAATATGATTGAAAGTATGTAGTCTTACACATCATCCATCCACACAGTACATATTTTTGTAAGATTTTTTTTCCAAAACCTTATTTGAAACTTATTCATATCCATTTTTTTGGGAATGATAAGGTGTGATTTTATGGTATGATATCATGAAAACTTTCATACAGTTTATTATTGTGTTATTAATAAAATATGTTGTTGAATCCTTGATTAGCTTTAATAAATAGCCACACCTTATTATAATATTTTCATAGAAGAACTTGGTTGCATCTCTTGCATTTGAAATTAGTGTTGCAAAAAAAATTATAACCACACTCAGAATAAAATTTTCACATTGATTATATATCTTTCATTATTTCACTTAAAATGAGGATTAATGGATCCTATTAAATTAATAACCCATTGATCAAAAAGTTTGTGCAATTATAACTAGATTTGAGGGCATTTTATCTCTTTAATTAGGTCCTTTCTACCATTTGATAGACATCATAGTGTTTTGAAACTTTGTGTGGATCAATAAAACATAGTAGGCCATCGTAGATAAGTTTGAAATATTTTTATCACAATATATTCTCATGCAAAATGTTTTGTTGTGGTTCCTTGGCATGCTCTTATAATAATTTATGGTCTCTCATGATTGAGTGTGGACTATGTGTAACACATCATATTTTATGGGCTTATACAAATTGATAATTCTAAACAAAAAGGTTGGTGTGACTAGATAACTTTTATCTTTTTTTTATTTAATATGCAATGAAAACTCCATACTATAGAAATCTTACAATATCCTCCATATTTTCAAAGCACTCAATCATGCATAATAAAATGTGCATCTAAGGGATTCATCTTATAACTCCTCCATCTCTTTGACATTATAAATGTGTCTTAGATGATTAGGTTCTACATTATTTTAAACTAGATTAAAATTAATATTGAATTAAAACTCCTTAAATTACTTCATCCACCTAAATATACGCCCTCTGAAAAATTAAATTATTCACTAAGTATTACGATGCCTAGTAATCATGAATAAATCTAATGGTGTAGCCAATAGATAATGCCTAAACTTTTGGAGCGGGGGAAACCCATAGCTAAAACTTCCCACTCTGAGGTGGTATTATTATTTCATATAAGGAAACATTGTTCCATTTGAAAAATGGATGGGGTGATCTAAGCCTCCATCTCCAAGTTGAAATTAAATGGCTCCCACTTCTACTCTAGAGGCATCAACATGAACATGAAATTGGTTTTTCCAATTGGAAAAAGAATGAGATAATTAATGTAACTAGCTTGTAATTTAGATGAATTAAAGTTGCATAAAATTTAGAAGTCTACTCAAATTTTGTGTTCTTTTTTACTAATTTTTCTAATTGTGATGATATAATATCATATCACCTAATAAACTTGTGACAATAGCCTATATAACCTAGGAATGATCACACTTCAAATTATTTCATAAGT
>JARHVA010005873.1:1040000-1067500 GCA_037957365.1 Torreya grandis
AATTATTCAATAAAATGAAGTATATGGATGGATAGCTCCATTTACTTATCCAAACAACAAATAATAGGGTGTATTCCCATTTTAACATAATAATATTACTAGAGGGTGCATGGGCCTAAAATTATGTGGAAATTAAGAGGGACATCTTGCTAGACTACATCAAGAGATGTAGACTTTAGTGGTATAATTTACAAATCAAAAAAGGGAGGTTTTCTCCATTTTGAAATATATGAGGATCACTGATGTGAGCACTTAATTTTGGAAGTTAGTATTTACGAAGTCAATTTTTTAGAGCATTATTTGAATTATAGTTGATAACTTTTGATTTAAAATTAAAGGAAGGGTATATATAACCAATTAAGAAATCACACAATTATTGAATTTTTATAAGGACAAAATTATAGGCACATAAACACTCCATACATAAGTTAAAATTTGATGGATTAGCTTCCATAATTGTTCAATATATATTTTATATATTTTAAAACTATTGATATTAATTTCTAGGACATCCATGCCTTTTATTTGTAAATAGAGACAAAAAATTAATCAAATTTAGTACTAGGTGAACCACTGACACTACCTTAGGCCACTCAGTCTCAGTCCCTGATGTATTTATTGGTACAACCACAAACAAGACCTTCATATGTGTCACTTATTATGTTCACTATTAAAAATATAATATTTAGTTTTTTCAAGACTCCAAGGGACTTTTATCTTGCTACGGTTCTAGCTCAAGCTGTACCTCAAGTTGCAACTATCACTCTATATATATATTGGAAATCCTGAATACTCCACCTCTTAGTGTTATCACATAAGTACCCTTATAAGTATAAATATGCATTTTAATGTTTCAACTAAGTCATAATGCTAGTTTTCAATTTATTTTTCATATATATTAGTAAAGGAATTCTATTCTAAGAAAATAATTTTGTACATGCATGTTTTGCCATGTTTAGACGTAGTTTTATTTTTAGAGATGCAAATGTAGAATTAACTTGGAGGATGAGGCTTTCCGCTCCCCAAACCTAAATATAGATTATTCTACAATTATTTTTAACTGTGAGTTTGATTCCTATCCAAACCTATGAGTATTTTAAGTTATGTCATTATGGTATCTTAGTTTCTTGGTTATGTAAGAGTTATTTTTTTATATCATTATTCATAATTTGTTATTGTTAATTTAGATGCCTTTTGTGTACTAATCATAATCTCCCATTGTAGATGTGTTAATGAAATCATAGAAACACAATAACCTTTGATTATATATGCTTAAGTTTATTTTATTCATGTTTCCTTGCACTCTAAACTATGTTTTATTATTTCTTTGTTTATAGTAGCTTGCATAAAACATTGGTTATTTATTTCTTGTCCAGCCTCTAATTCAAGAAAGGAATTAGAAAGGTTTCATCTTGTTTTCTCCACAAGTCTTCTTTTTTGCCTTACCTTTCCCTCTAATTGAGTTTTTATTTTGATCAGACCCACCTAAGGTAAGATACATCATCAATCCACCCATAGTTGAACCCATATGTGGTAAAAAAAAAAATCTTCATTCTCACTGATATTCCACTAGCATGTTGTTTAAAAAATCTAATACCCTTCAACCTGTTCTTTAGAGTGAATTTATTTCACTTATTCAAAAACATTAGAGGCTACATCATAAGTTTACTTGTGTGTATAAAACCCACATAAATACACCATTGAATTCTAACATTTTTTTGTGAAATAGATCCTGGTAATCTTATATAAATTGCATTCCCTCTGAAATTTGTAGATGCATCTAGTAGTCTCTAATGGTAACACTTTTGGTATAAAGTCTATACCAATGTTTTACATTGTCTTCCTGATTAGTTCCTGGTATATTTTACTCAAACCATCCAAAATGGAGTAACTCAATTTCCTTTCCCTTTCCTAATATTTAATATTAGTATTTCACAACTATGTATCTTATGTTTTTTTTGTGATATTAAACACAAAATCCTCCATCTCATGTTTGGGTTCAAAGAATATTTTTAGATCTATATCCTCTTTACTTTCAATAGGTTTTCTTGCTCTGTATTGTGTAGAATCACATTAGAATATTTTAATAGAGATTCTTCTTTTGCCTTTTTAGAATTGTAACTCTTTATGGGTTTGTTGAGTTCCATACTATATACTTCTTGCTAACATTGATTATGTGATGAAATTATGTTCTCCTCTTTTCCATGACATAAAAATATTTAACTTTTTAAATCCTTATCCACATAGGATTATCATCTTAAAAAATGAACATTTATATGGAATCATGGTCAACCTACAACCATTTTTTATTTCCCATCTACATTCCTAATGAATGTATTAGGCACTTGGTAAAGGTGCTAATGTTTACTAAAATACTAGTACCAGGCACTTTGGTTATACCCCTTATGATGGCCATATATATACACTTTTATGTTTGTGCATCTTAGGGCATTATGTCTCTTGATAGAATGGCTAGTCATCTAAGATGGAAGTTACAACCTGGAATCTACCTATCATCATTTCATAGGATTCCTTCTAGTGTATTAGATTATTTTTGTGAACTTCACACCAAGTCACAATTACTCCCTTTAGTTCATAGTTTAGTGTATCAACTCTTTGACCTATATTGATGATATGTTGTTCAATCATAAAGATAATATATGTTAGTATTTAGTTGAAAATTAATGTGAAAATTGTATTTTCATAGCATGGACCATCCTCATGGACCTCACTTAATGGTCTCATCATGCACAATTCAACATGCGTGCATATAAGTCAACATTTACATAAAATGTAACTTCCCATGGTAAAGTCTCCCCATTTGTGGAATCAACATAATATATATCTCTAGAAATTAATTAATATTAAAAATATACTTCTGACCTAGTTAGAGATCACATTGTTTCATACTTGCATTCCTCCATATAGAACTATGTAACCGATTCAATTTTCTTGATAGACCAATATGAGAACTGTTATGTTTTTTTATAGATAAGTGTGACCTAATGTTTTGTACAAGTAAAAAAATTCAATCATAAAATAATGATAGATGTTTCTAATATATACCCAATTTTACTTAAATCTATCTACATCTATCTTCCCAAACCTAATTTTATCTAATTTGGTCAAATTTTATCAAATAACGACTTTCAACCATGAAACAATGAAAAATGGTGTGCATATGTGCATAGTTTTCCTCGAATCTACCTACAACTATTTTATTGCACCTACTCGAGGACTAATATTATCAAATTTATTGAATTAACAACATTTGATCATTAAATAATTATTAAATTTTCTCATATATGCCTAGTTTTCACAAAATCTACTTACACCTATCTAATTACACCTAATATGGCCTATGTTTGACAAATTTTATAAAATAATGACATTCTACCACAAAATAATGATAAATTGTGTTCATATATGCCTACTTTACCCCGAATCTACCAACATGTATCATATCACACATAATTTTTCCTATCTTTGTCAAATTTTCTAAAAGAATGATAAATGAGCTCATATATGACTAACTTTACCTAAATATATCTATATCTATCAGATCTCACATGCTATGAGATTGATTTGGTCGTTTTTGTCTCTAACTATGAAATTAACTCATGAAATAACAATAAATGGTGCTTATATATGTTGAATTTTCACTTAATGTAAGCCTAATTTAGTCATACTTTAATAAAAATATGAAATTCAATCATGAAAAATGATAGGTGGTGGTCAAATATGTGCAATTTTCCCCAACTCTATATTCGTGTATTTATTCACACTTAAGGATGCCTTAATAAATGATATTTTTTCAAATGTAACACTCAACCATAAAAATGACATATGGTGCTCAAATGTTCCAGTTTTACCCCAAATCTACTTAATTTATCTTATCACACAAAATTTGGATTAATTTGGTAATGTTTTCTCAAATAATGACATTCAATGATTCAAAATAATGTTCAATGAAACTCAAATATGATATATTTTCCCCTTATCTATCTTCATGTATATGGTGACACATAATCAAGATTTAGTTATAAAATTCACTTAAATAAAAACAAAAAATAATGAAGTAGTGACGAATGATACTAAATATATATGGATTTAGCCCAAATTTACCTACATCAAATTGATCACACATAATCCTAGCCTATTTTTAAAACATGATCCCATATAATGAAATATGATCACCTGAACAATTCAAAATAGTGCTAAAATATGGACAATTTGACCCAAAAATACATTCATCTATAACATTAAGGTACAATTATATTGACTTTATAATATAGGTAATAATAATAAAGAGAGTTATGGTGAGAAAAAAGGAGGGATTGCACTCCTTTTCTCTTGGTCAACAAGTTGAATATATGGTATAACTAGAAAGAGTTTTTTTATTTTATGTCTTCAAGAGTGAATTATGTTCCATTGGGTAATGTTCTTCATGATGGGAGTATCCAAGGGGTAGAAGAAGTGAAACCTCCTTCCTTTCCCTTCTATTCTTAGGAGAGTTTACATATCTATAAGGACCAATAATTTTTTTAATCCTAAAATGAGTTATTTAAATGTGTTTCTATCTTGGAGGATCATGTGATTATTATTAAATGCATGAGGAAGTTTTCGATAATTAGTGAGGAGGACGTTGGGTTGCAAACAATTGGGGCTTGGATTCAAAATTAAGTGTTGACTGTTTTGACCAAAATTCAAAATAGGTCAACCCCCTATACTAAAAAATATTCATAGGGTTCTATTAGTGTCCTACATGGTGTGGCATGGTCTTATTTGATGTCATCTAATGTGTCATTTACCTTAGTCATATTCATATTTAAGCCTATGTCATGTTAGGGGTCATATCTGAGCCATTAATGGGGTTTGTATGGTTTTACTAAGTATAAAAGTGTTCCAAACTATATTTAAACATCTTTCATGTCATATTCTTACCATTCATGTTAGTTCTAACTAAAATGTGTAGGTTCCCAGCTAAAAATCAAAAAAATAATTGAAAAGGAGGAGGTTTCGGTAGTTGTACGACCTATGAAAATGTGGTTTCACATGTGGAAGGTTTTAAATTGACTCTTTAGATTACTTGATTTAATTTAAATGTTTAATCTTCTTTGGAATCCTAAAAAATGGTTTAATACCATTCTAGTCCTCCATCGCTTTTATTAGTATGCAAAACTAGTCAAAAGGTTCTCTCTCTATATGGCCAGTAGGATAGATTTTAGGTAAACTGATCTTATGGGGTATTAATACACTTAGTATACTTACATTTCATGTTATGATCTCAAAAATTGGTTTCCCATACATTATGAACCATTCTTAAGAAGTTTAATGTTCTTTATTTCATTCTACTCCACACACCATACAAGTTTCCATCTTATATGAGTTGGTCTGTACAAACCAATGGATGAAATTGATTTAAGAGGGTGTTAACCTTTTTATTTCATGGTTTCCATCCTTATTTTCATATTTTTATGGTTTTATATGAGGTTGATATATTTAATTTAATGTATCCCATGTATTTTTTATTCCCTTTCCTTCCAATAATTAGTCTCAAAGGTTTCACGTAAAAGAAATTGTAATCAAATAAAAAACACAATCATCCTTTTGTGTGACTATCATACAAAGTTAGCTGATTGAGGTGTATGAATATTTTGAGAATGTTCATAGAGGGATCATGAAGAGTTTTAATAAATTGAATTAGTTCTTAGAACATGATCAATAAATTTAGTTTTTCCAAATTAAACATGTCTAGTTTTGATAGCTAGCTCAAGCTATATACATAGTCATGCATCATTGATGGACACCTACAGGAACTTCACAGGAGATTAAACATGTTGAATAAGACATTTTAACCTATTTGAAATATGTGAAGGTTGAATTTGTAAATTTAAAGACATTGGAGAGGTCTATAATGCATCTTGAGGTCATACACTATGCATACTATCCACATCTCATCCTCACTTCCCTTATTTGGTACTGTGGACACACCTACATGCTCCCTCAGAGGTCTAAGAATTTGGAGTGAAGAGTTTAGACATGTTTTGATATCCTCATATAGGTTGAGGAGTTGAAAGATTCCATAAAAACCATTTTAAAACCATAGAGTGGAAGATAGACTTAAGGAGTTATGTTCATAAGTGGAAAAGTTTATTTTAGGGACTTGTTACCTTAAAAATCTCTTAAATAAATCCTTGTCCACATTTGATGCTATCATATAATGAGGTGACACGGAGTATAAATGAATGTGAATGATCCTATATTTTAACCATAATATAGGAGTTAAACCTTAAAAAATAAAGTGAAGGTTTGGCCAATGGAGTATGGTGTTGAAAGGTTTCAAAATCATTCATTATTTTACTACAAAAGGTCATTATTATCTGTAGCATCTTCACTTCAAATGGTCTTATTATCCAAATTCACAATATATGAGAATTCCCTCATGGTAAGTTTCATTATTAGAGTTGAGGATGGTACTAATAGCTCAGGTAAAAGTTGAAGGATTTGAAATCTAGGATTTCAACTCATATCACAACCTATAGGACCTCCTTTTGACATAAGAAAGTATACCTATTGGTTTCAAATAAAGGTAAAAAAATATAACCTTGAGGTTGGGTGATTTTTATAGTTATAAGAGTGATATGATTATATTTAAATCATTAAATGGGACCAAATTATTTAAATAATGCCTAAACATGAAAAATACTATGCATGACAATTTATAGATGTACCTTTGCCCTCAAAAGGGTCAGTTGCAGTCAACAGTAGATTGACAGTGTTCTAACATATGGAAATATGTTCCTATTACATGTATTTGAGTATTAAATAAGTTATAATAAATTATAATTTATCCCAAAGGATTTAATACAAGAGAACTGACATTATAGTATACACCTACATGAAAGCTTATTTTTCTAAATGCAACATAGTCATAGTTGACCATAGGCTAACCTAGTCAAGTGGAGGTGGGTGTATCTTGAAGAGACATAAAACAAATTTGAGTGTTTACATGAATGATAGGACCCCACATTAGTATTAACCATCTAAAGGGACACCAATGGTAAATAAATAGAGCATGGATGGGTTTCACATATAACCTATAGTCATACTCACTAACCATGCACAATAAGTAAGTTCTATAGGAGTCTATCTTGGGTTTTGGAATGTTTGAAGGTGATTTAGGTGTGACAAAAATTTAAATTATTTTTTATAGGGTCCCTAGGAACTATTAAATCCCCTCCCATCTTTATATTTCCTCACTTAATAGGGGAAGTTCTATTTCTTTTATCTTAGACAGAGGGTACTCCTCGAGAAGCCATACACTATAGATCTATCATAATAATGACAAAGTAAGGTGAAAAATAAGACTCATATCATTTCAAGGAGATTTCAAGAGTTTTGAAGACATGAATGAACATAGATAAGCCCTCATAGTACTGAGGAGCCCAACATAGTGGCCCAAACCCACATAGGTGTAGACTAAGCATATTGGATGTTGCCTAGGAATAGTATATAAAGGGGGCACAATTCCATTTAAAATATTAGATGAGTCTTAAAAATAATTATAGGACCATCATGCACAGATATAGGGTGTGTGTAAACCTTTAGTTTTTATAAAAATACATGAGAAAGCCATTTCTTGGCTTAAGATTACTGATAGGGTGTGTAGAAAGCAAAAAAGAGCTCGAGAAGGCAACTTTAAAATATCATAATAGTATAGATGCCTAAAATGGTAGTGTAAGAAGAGAAGATATGTTGGATAAGTTCATTAACAAGGTTTAAATGATTTTTTTTTGGGTTTGGATGTCATAATTTGATGAACTATCCTTAATGGTAAAACAACCTAAAACCCTCTAAAACCCTTGATAATGACTCAATGAAAAAGATGAATAAGGATAAACATTCAAATGAGAAATTTTGACTGGGAAATGATATTCAACTTTTATATGACTCCATATGGATCCTTCCCATCAAGTTGGATTCTACCCTACTTGTATGGATAGGGTACATAATGGATTTTCTTGACAAATTTTTTATGTGTGTCAGTTATAGAAAGGTTTTAAAGTATGAGGATAACTTTGGGATGTAAATTGGGACCTAACCTAACCCCTCATATAAATTTATTACTTAAAGAGAGCTCACAATTTTCTCTACTATCACCTTCACTTCATCTAGTCCAGAATGACATAGTGAATTAACAGATGATCACCAAGTGAGAAGGTGATAACTTCAATTGGGAGGCCTTTTTAAGGTATGGTTAATGAATCTAAGGTCATGATGACTCCTTAAAAGTGTCACATCACCTCTTATGTGGATTATATTGAACAACTGATGAGAATTTTAGTGCCAAGTGTGAAAATAGGTCTAAGGAAGGGTGATTATGACTACAGATAATAAGAACAATTGTATATAAGGAGGTTGATGATTAGGTACATATCCAATGCATGTTGGGGCCTTTTTATAACCCCCTACTTCATAGTGAAATGATCTCAATTATTATTAGTCTATTTTGGAGAACTCAAGGAAGACCAAATGATGAAGGCAACTTCCAAACATGTAGCTGAAGAGTCCTACAACATATTTGAGGATTTTAATGCCTTGGAGAGATATATATACGCAGAGACCTTGTATGTTCTATTCCATACTTATTCAATAATTTCAAATCTTTCTCTTAGCCATGGCATCCCTATGGCCATACATTTCCATCTCCATATGGAAATTATATTGTTAGATATCCCTATGAGGAAGGATACTAACAAACCTATCAAGAAGTGCCTTCCTATGAATCCCAATGAAACTCCTACCAATCATATCATGATGCATATCAAACTCAAGAGGATTATAATCAATATTTTCATGAGGAATACAATTATTCCATGTATTTTACATCATGATATCACAAGGCTAGATGTGATTTCCTATAGGCTAAAATACAAAAAGTTAAAGCTGGGTTTAATCCCCACAATTACATCCTCTTCCTACTTTATCCCCATCTCATGTTACATGATTCTTATAACTCATGCCAAGTTTGATAAATATTGAAGATAATATGAGAACATGAGATGATGAGTTTGATGTCTTCCCTAACCATCTCATGGAATGGTTAAGAAGTTTTATTCAAAAGTGGATGAATGTGTTGGAGGTGTTTAAAAATGAAACTCAATGGGATATCAAGAGAAGTTGTACTTGACAAATAAGTGTATTGAAAGATCAATGGATAGGATAAGGATGTGGGAATATAAAAAAATTGAAAATGAACATACTGTTGTTGAAGAGCCTCAAACAGACTATTGGCAAGGTGAGACTCTTCTTGAAAGAAAATTATTTCCTATTAACCAACCTAACTTTTCAATTCTCCATTAGCTTACTCAAGAAGTAATTTTTCCCAAGTCCATTCATAAGCCCTCCACCACACCTCATACTCAATATTCAACCCATTATCCTATCCATTAACCTCCCACCTTATCCCTCCTTGAAGGAGATCCCCTTTTGAGGGAAGCAAGTGTAGAGGAGCAAGCTCAACCCATAACTAATTAAAAGGATGATTTGATTAACTATGATGAAGAAATCACCATAGGGACTCCCTTTGGTAAACAAAAGTGCAATCACACCATATTTAGAGAAGAGAAGAATGTTTTAGGTCTTATTATAGTTTTTCATACAAAATTTGGTCAAGGTATGAAAGGAGAAGTGTTTGAGAGAGACTATATATTTGATCAGTTGGTTGATGTCCATGATGAAATAGACATGAAAATCATGAAGAGGAAGACTTACGAAAGAAGTTTCATGCAATAAATCAAGAGTTTGAGAAGCTAAGTAAGTCAACCTCTTATTTTAATAAGTGCATACCTGATAATATGTTTGTTGATGATGTTATCAAGCATAAAGGAAAGTCCTTGTTAAGAATGAAGATGAAATTAGAGTCACTATTCAAGAATTTGTGATCGTAGAATATATTTTCCTTGAGCAGCACTCAACACCTCAACCTAAAGTTAAACCATATATAAATGTATTGGAGCATAAGTAAGACTAACTTGGTGACCTCATACATCAAGAAGAGAAAGTTGAAGATGTGATGATTCTCAAAGACAAGTGAAATATTGATGATTGGAAAAATAAATGAAACTTTTTCCAGAGCTTGAATATATTTTCTAAGCTGAAATAAAAGTACATGAGAAGGTAGAGAAATTTTTTTACATGGATGAAAATGACCAAGATTGGGTGGAATATGTAGAGCTCCTTGATGATTTTTAAGAGATTATAATTGAAAGGAATCCTAATCTTATTGACAGAACCATGAAAGTCAAGAAGTTATGCCATGTTGAATCACCATTATAAGTTATAGTTGAGGAGTCTTATGAGAGGGTTGAGGCTATTGAAATGAAAGATGAGTTCACTTTCATAAGTGATTTGGTGGTGATTGCTTTGATTTCATTGAATATTATGCCAAAAATATTGTCAAACACCATGAAAAAGATGGAGGCATCAATGCCAAGGGTCAAAAAGAAACATGAATCATTCACTCCTTCATTTCATATATCAATAAATGTTTCAAACTTCCCCTTTGACCTATGAGGAAGAGTTTCTTTTAGGTTAGTTTTTGCTTGAGTTAGTTGGTTTGGTTTTTGTGTGTGTGTTCCATAAATGCTCATGAAGCACAAGTGTGTGGTGTGTTGTTTTGTGTGCTTATTATTGTTTGGTGTGGATTCAATAAAACAATATTTTAAAACTTGTGCACATATGACTCCATGGCCCAATGGATATGATTAGGCTATTGGTCTTGTCATAGCAAGCATACCACCTCTACGAAATCACCAAGAATGTTAATTATTTTGAGAAGTCAAAATATCTCAACCCCTTACAATAATTTTTTTATATGGGTATATTAATTTCCTATAAGGTCTATCATAGTATTATTTGATGTCATTAAATGTGTCATTTACCTTAGTCATATTCATCGTTAGGCCTATATCATGTTAGGAGTCACATTTGATCCATTAATGGGGTTTATATGGTTTTCCTAAGTAGAAACATGTTATAAATTTCCTTTAAACATACTTAATGTCAAATTATTATTAGTCATGTTAGTTTTAATTGAAATGTGTAGGTTCCTAGCTGAAAATCAAGAAAATAATTCAAAAGGAGGAGGTTTTGGTAAATATACAGCCTATGCAAGTGTGGTGGCATGTGTAAAATCTTGTGGAATGAATATTTGGATTCCTTGAGTTCATTTCAACATTTTTTGAACTTTGAAATCCTAAAAAATTGTTCAAAAAGGTTTTTCTCCTCCATCTCTCTTCTTGGCATGCAAAATGGGTCAACAAGTTTTTTATTAATATGACCAATAGGAGAGGTTTCAATTCAAATTCTCTTATAAGATTTTATTAAACTCAGTTCACTTTAATTTCATATTAGGATTTAAAATATTAATTTCCTATGCTTTATTAACCATTATTAAGAAGTTAATTTTTCTTATTTACATGTTAATCCCCACACAATACAAGTTTCATTCTTGTATGAGCTAGTCTATATAAACAAATGGATAAAATTGATTTAAAAGGATTTTAATGTTATTATGTCATGGTTTTCATCAAAATTTTCATATTTTTATGTGATTTAATGAGCTCAATATTTTTAAGTTATAGGTTGAGTACAGTAGATGACTTGCAGTCAAGTTTCAACAATTGTAGAGGGTTCTCATCCTTTTGATGGTTTTAGATGAGGGCTACAAATTTTATTTAATTTATTACATGTGTTTTTGATCCCATATCCTTCCAATATAAGTCATAAAGGTTTCACATTAGTGAATTTGTAATCAAATAAATAACACAATCATATTTCTACATGACTGTCATACATTGTCAGTCAAGTGAGGTGTATGAAGGTTTTGAGAGCATTCATGGAGTTTTCATGAAGAGTTTAAAGAAAATAAATACATTTTTGGAACATGATCCATCAATCTAAAATTTACAAATCACATATGACTAACTGTGAAGCTAGCTCAAGCTATATGCATAGTCATGCACCATTAATGGACACCTACAGGCACCTCACATGAGATTAAGCATGTTGAATAAGACATTTAAACCTATTTCAAGTGTTTTAAGGTTTAAAATGCCAATTTGAAGACTTTGAAGAGATATATAATGGATAATGAGGTCATACACTACGTATACTATCCACATCTCATCCTCACTACCCTTGTCTGCTACTATGTACACACCTACAAGCTCCCACATAGGTCTAAGTATTTGGAATTAAGAGTTTAGACATGTTTTTAGATCCTAATAGAGGTTGAGGAGTTGAAAGATGCCATAATAACCATTTTGAAACCATACAATGGTATATAGACTTAGGTATTTGTGTTCACAAGTGCAAAAGTTTGTTTTATGGACTTGTTACCTTAAAAGCTTCAAAATAGAACCTTGTCCACATTTGATTATATCATATAATGAGGTGACATGGAGTCTATATGAATGTGAATGATCCTATATTGTAGCCATAATATAGTAGTGAGACCTTTTAGTCTAAATTGAATATTTGTCCAATAGAGTATGGTGTTGGAAGGTTTCAAAATCATGCATTATTTCATTGCAGAAGGTCAGTGATATCTATAGCATCTTGACTTCAAATGGTATTACTAACCAATGTGGAAATATAAAATAATGTCCTCATGGTAAGTTTATTTATTAGAGTTTATAATGGTAATAATATCTTAGGTAAAAGTTGAGGGATTTTAAATCTAGGATTTCAACTAATATCACAACCTAAACGTCCTCCTTTTGGCCCAGGGAAGTACACCTATAAGTTTCAAAGAAAGGTAACATAATAAAACATGAAGGTTGGGTGATAATTTATAATTATAAGCATGATATTAGTATATTTCAATCATTAAATGAGAACAAAGTATTTAAATAAGGACTAAATATGAAATATACTATGCATGACATTCTACAAGTGTACCTTTACCCTCAAAAGGGTCACCTATAGTTAACTGTAGGTTGACAGTGTACTAACATATGGAAATCAGTTCCTATTATAGGTATTTGATCATGAAATAAATTAAAATGAGTTGGAAGTTATCCTAAAGGTATTCAAAACTCCTTAAGGAAATAGAATAGATATAACACTACATTATACACCTATATGTAGGCAAGTTTTTTTGAATGCAACATAGTCACAATTGACTATAGGCTAACCTAGTCAAGTGGAGGTGGGTGTATCTTGAAGAGATAACAAAGAAATTTGAGTGTTGACATGAATTAGAGGAACCCAAAATAGTATTAACCATCTTAAGAGAACCCCATGATGTGGAAATAGAGGATGGATGGGTTTCACATGTAACCTATAGTCATATTTACTAGCCTTGCATAGCCAATATGTTCTATAGGAGTTTGACTTGGGTTTTGGAATGTTTGAATGTCTTTTAGGTGTGAGAAAAAAATTAGATATTATGAAAAGGGTACCCAATACCTATTCAATCCACTCATCTTTTTATATTTCTTGAGGTAATAGGGGAAGTGTCCTCTATTTGTCTTAAATAGAGGGCACTCCCAAAGAAGACATACCCTTTAGGTCTATCATAAGAATGACAAAGGAAGGTGCCAAAGAAGACTCATAGGCTCATAAATATATTTAAATATCTATGTTGCATATTAATTAATATATGGAAGCCTTCGAAGTACTAAGGAGCCCAACATAGTGCCCCAAACCCACATAGGTGCAAACAAAGCCTACTAGGTCCTAACTAGGACTACTATTTAAAGGCCGTATAATTCCATTTCCAATATGAGATGAGTTTTGTATATTATTATAGGACCTTCATGGGGACATATAAGGTGTGTGAGAACCTTTGGTTTGTAGAGAAAGACATGAGAAAGCCATTTTATGGCTTAAGAATAATGACAAGGTGTGAAAAAAGCAAAGAAGAGCTCGAGAAGGAAACTTTAAAAGCTCGTAGAAGTATGAATGATCAATATCTAAGATCAAGGATATAATATATGATGGAGAAGGTTCTTAACAAGATTTTAGTGAAATTTGTCTAGGGTTTGAATGTCATAATTTTATGAACTATCCTTAAAGGGTAAAACTACCTAAAACCCTCTAAAACCCTTGATAAGGACTTGATGGGAAAGATGAAGTAGAGGAATGTAAATGAGATATTTTTGCTAGGAAATGGTCTTGGACATGCATAGGTCTCCCCAAGGCTCCTTCCCATTAAGTTAGATTCTACCCTACTTATACCAACAAGGTACATAATGGATTTTCTTAATTATTTTTTTGTTTTGAAGGTACATAAAGGTTTTAAAGGATGAGGATCACATTGGGAGGTCAATTTGGACCTATAATAATCCCTCATATACATTTATTATTTTAGGAGAGATCACAAGTATCCCTAATATCACCTTCACTTTAGCCTGTCCAAAATGGGATAGTGAATTGAGAATGATCAACAAGTGAGAAGGTGATAACTTAAATTGGGAGGCATTTTAAAGTATAATTGATGAATATAAGGGCATGAGGACTCTTGAAAAGTTTAAAATCACCTAATATATGTATTTTATTGAAAATTTGATGATCCAGAAGGATATTGATGATTAGGGACACATCCAATGCATGTTATATCCTTTTTATAACCCCCCTAACTTCATAGTGAAATGATCTCATCTATTCCTAATATCTTTTGGAGCTCTCAAGGAAGGCCAAATGATGAAGGTAGTTTCCAAACATGCAGTTGAAGAATCTTACACTAGATTTGAGGAGTTTCATGTCTTGGAGAGACATTTTTCCATAAAGACCTTGATTGGTATATTATATACTTCATTATTATATAGATGTAACTCATTATCTCATCTTGACACCTATTCTTATGACTCTAGGACTTCATTCTCCTCTTTCCTCTCTCACATTCTGTAAATGCTATCAACTTTGGTTCTTGTTTAATAATTCCACATTATGTATGGGGAATCCCTAATATTTTGATGTTCCCTCTTTGATTTTTAATAATATATGAAATATTACTTTGAGTTCACAAACACCCTGTCTAGGTGTGGAAAGTGATGAATGGCGAGGTCTAGTGATTCTATCCTTACTTCTCCTTATCCTTTCATGTCTAATGCTAGAAGTTCTCATTCTAATAGGTCATATAGAGAGTAGCTAGTGTGTTGGGATCCCTTAAATTGTACAAGTGTCCGTAGAGTATGGAATATGCTCTCTCATCCACTTACCTTGTGTTGTCTCATACATATCATCTCTATATTGAAATAGTAATGTTAGAACATCTTAGGACTTTGAAGCTAGTTTGTAGGTCTTTTTTGTTAGTCAAATAAGTATGATAACACTTTGTAAATCCTTATGGTATATCAGAACCTTTGAGTATTTTATTTTCATGCATATCTCTTCCCCTTTTCCCACAAGAAATCAACTTATGTAGGTTATAAACACTTCAAGTTCAATTTAGGGAGCTAACACTTAAACCTAAAGGTCTGCCTCTACTATATGCAACCCACAAGCCTAGAGGTATTCCAATGTTGCCCAAATATTAGAGGCCTAAAAAACCTCCTCTAAGGTTCAAAATTTGGTGACATTAGTAAGTTTCCTCTCCAAAGGATATTTTTTGGTTATTTGTTATGAATGAGATTCCTAAAAAGCCTTTTGGGCCTATGGGAGAAGTGGGATTATGGATTTATTGTTGCCACCCAAATTTTAATTTAAATTATGATGTTATTAGGCACTTCCCATTTTGTATTCATCTATTTGGTCTTCCCTTGGATTATTAGTGTAAGGATTGTTTTATGGCACTAGGAAATATCTTTGAGGATTTTATTAAATTAGATCCTATCATAGAGGAAGGTGTGATGGCTTCCTATGCTTGTATTATGATTATGATGGATTTAGATGTATAAATTATAGAAAGCATTCACACTAGAATAGATAAGGGTATTTCAAAACAATATTTTGTTATTGAGAAAATCCCCTTCACATGTTTTATTTGTAGAAAGCTTGGGCATGTCAAAAAATTATGCAATTATTTGGATTGATCTTTTTCTATTAATTTGCCTCTTTTTAAGAAAGTTTGGAAGCATAAAGTTAATATTGGACATAATTTTTATAAAAGGAATAATGGGAAGTTTTGGTCATCTTTAAATAAAGTTAATTTGGAAGTTGTTCTAGAGATTGATCTTAAAATTAGATAAATAGAGTCTTTGTTGTTAGCCTTGGATAAATAAGATGTTCTATCTCTAGATTCAATAGGTAAGGATTGTGACTATATTTATAATCAGTCTTTATCCATTTATTATTCTCTTTAAAATTATAATTTGCCTACGGTAGTGGCTTAGTACCCTCTCCTTTTTGAATCTGTAGGTTCAATTGGAGAAAAGGAAGTTATAGATTTGGTGGATTCAGACGAGGGTTCGTCATATGAATATTTAAATTCCTGAGAAGTGTTAGGGATTGATCAATCCCTTAGATATATTTATCAACCCAACTATGACTCTTCTAATAAAAAACATATGAAATCTTATAAATCATAGTTAGTTATCACTATTTTGGATGGGAAACATGGAAGAATGGATTAGTTTTTTATGTTGGTTAGTGAGGGTGGAAATACCATATCAAGGTAAATGAATATCATCTCCTATAATGTTAGAGGATTGAATTCCCCTAACAATAGATTTTTAGTTAAGAATATTAGCTAGGAGAGTAAACCTGATATTTTTCTTATTCAAGAATCTAAGATAAGTCTTTTTGAGGTGAAGAGTTTTGAGATATTCGGTATTTCCCTTTAGAAGGGAAGTTTCATGGAAGTTATGGGAGCCTATGGAGGCATAGGTATTTTTCTTATCCCTTTTAAAGTCAAGTGTATTATATAGGGTTAGGGTTGAATTAGCAACTTTGTTGGGTGGTAAGTTTGAAGTCTGATTTAAAATTTCTTTTATTTAATTGGTCTAATGTTTATCTTATTTTTACTTCCTTTATTGGGTATAAAGTAGTTTTTATATGGGAATTCAATGTTATTATTTTATTTAAGTAAAAATAGGGAGGTTTTAAGGTAATTTTGTAAATCTTAATAGGACTTATCGACTTTTTTCTTTTAATGAACTCCTATATTTGGTTCATAGACAAGGTATTTTTAGTTGGTTTAATAAGAGATTGGGTGAAATTGTATTGCAAAAAGGTTAGATAATTTTTTATTCTCTCCTAATTAGTTTTCTCTTAATCATTTTTTAAATCTCAATTTTTCCTATTTCTAGCTTAGATCATTCTCCAGTGGAATTGTTGATTACTAATGGAGGTGTTCTAGCATGGTACTCATTCAGTTTTGAACTTATTTTGATTAGACATATAGAGTTGTCATATTCTATGAAGTCTTGGTGGCAATTTAAGTTGATTAAATTTAGGTATTTGACATTTAAAATGGATAACCAACTTTATTATATCAAACAATTCCTTAAGTAGTGGAATTTATAGAGCTTAAAAAACATGTTTGAAGAAAAAGTTAGGGTAGAGGCTAAATTAAATAAAATCATCATGGCTACAAGGATGTCTACCTAGTAGTATGTTTTTTAAAATTGGATTTATAAGGAACATCAAGAATCATTGAAAAGGGTATAAATTCAATGGAATTAGAAATCTACGAAAAGTTAGTTGAAAGATGGTGACAAATATACCACTTTCTTTCATAATTTTTCTCAACTCCAGTAAGGTGTCTCTTAGATTTCTAACATTTCCTCTTCTACTATTAGTAATGAACAAATATCCTCATTTTAGTGGTTTCTAACTGATGTTGAAGGATCCAATCTCCTGGCCAATGAGGAAAATTTGATCTTCTTCTCTAAGGTCATTTTAGCCACCCAAATGAATGGCTCTTGGATCAATTTTCACTATAAAAAGTCCATGGGGTGAATTTATTATGGTTAAATACAACGTTCCTAGGCTAGACAGATTTCTAGCATCCTTTTTACAACCATTTTGGGAAATTGTGGGTCAAGGTTTCTTGGATATGGTTGAAGAATCATGTTGTACAGGAAGGGTTCTCCCATATTTTAATGTCACTTTTATTTATTTATTATTGAAAGGAAAGACCCAAACCATATTAAGGGATAGTAGCCTCATTTTGATTTTCAATACTATTTATAAAGTAATGAAAACACATTTGAAGTGTCTTATTAACTCTTCGATTTCCAAAGAACAAGATAGTTTTGTGCTTAGTAAAAACATTCAAGAAGGAATTATTATTTCTCATGAAATTGTTCATTCTCTGGTTAATGATCATATGATAGTTATGCTAATAATTATATATTGGTAAAGGATATGACACAGTCAATTCAAATTTTTAGATTAAAGATATTGAAAATTTTGGCTTATGTAAATATTGGTATCACTCGGTGTTTAGTTTCTTGAGGTTAAAATTTTTGGTCTTAGTGAATGGTAGTTTGGTTGGGTTTTTAAGATTCTTAGGGTATCCATCAAGGTGATAATCTATCTCCTTTCCTCTTTGTCATTATGAGAGAAAAACTAGGTCAAACAATCAACTATGCCATTTTGTATCATTTGCTCTCTAGTTTGAAAGTGGTAGAATGTCTTAAATAAGTCTCTCATAAAAAAATTGTTGATGATACCTTTATCTTTGTTCAAGCATTGATAAATTCTAGGGTTTTCAAATATATTCTATCCAATTAGGAAAGAGCTTTTGGTCAATAAATCAGTGAGATAAAATCAGAAGTCTATTTTGTCAATGGTTTGCTCATTTATAGTATAAATTTTCGTTGTTCTTATGTTTTAAAATTGGTAAATTTCCAAATAAATTATTGGGATTTAATATCTTCATTGGTAAGGATAATATATCTATGTGGAATAAATTGATTGATTATTTGAAGTCATGTTTATCGTCTTAGAAAGGGGAATGGATTTCTCTTGCACTTCATGTCACCCATATCAAGTCTATCCTCGATGCTCTTTCTATGTACAACTATCAATGCTTTACCATTTAGATAATTTATTCAAAATTATGATTCAAGTTGTGAAATATTTTCTTTAGAAAGGATCAGGTGATATGAATAAAATCCCCTCATTAAGTGGGAAATGTTATGTAGAGTGAAAGCTAGTCGATAGGCTAGAGTTAAGAGTTTGGAGGTTCATAATCTAGCTCGTGGATCTAAATTGGTTTGGGGTATGATTAAATTCTCAAATGCCCTATTTATCAGGTTTGTTTAATGTAAATATTTGTATAAGGATAATCTTACCATCATTATTTCTATCACCAATTCGTCATGTGGTTCTTGTGTCTCAAACTTTTTGCTCAAATGCCTCCTGATTATTATTAATCATTTATCTTGGACAGTGAATAATGGAATGATGGTTTATTTATAGAATGATTCTTGGAATTTTCATAGGCCATTGATTGAATAATAGGGTTTAGATGAGGATCAATATATTTTATAGCTAGCCTTAGGGAATAAGATGGGAAATTATGTTGAGCTAGTGGAAGCTTATGGATTTTGTAGTTGGAAATGGAAATAGTGGGATCATATGGTGCTTTAAGATTTGAAAATTTATCTTCTTGCCTTTATTCTTTAAAAATCATAAAATCTTCATCAATCAGAAAGAAGACAAGCTCTTATGGATTGGAACCAAGTCCGGTAATTAATCTATTAATCTTGGTTATTAGATGTGGGTCAAAAATGATCTTAAATTAGTCTAGGATTAGAATCTTTGTTAGAATAATGAAGGTTTGAAAAATTCCAAGGTGTTTTCTTCTTTGGCCTTAGAACAACATTCTTGTAGTTGATAGGTTGGCTAAAATCAATGTTTAGGGTCCTTCCAGATTTAGATGTGTAAAGCCATCGAGGAAACTATAAATCATCTCCTCTTGGAATATTCTTTTGCATATTAATGTCAGGTGTTCTTGTATGGTAAATTTTGTCTTGGGCTTGGCTTGTTTCTCTTTAGGCAACTTCTTTTTCATGGCTAGTTGACAAGGAAAACTATGATTTATTTTGTCTTTGGAGAGTTCATCTGATAATTATGATCTAGACCATTTGGAAAGAAAGGAATATGAGGTGAAAGAATGAGTAGGAGATACACAGGATCCATAGGATCAATCCAGGATAAATAACCCATAACAAATAACTTGCAAATAATATCAGAGAATAAAATAAATTTCTCACACCTAAAAAATAGGTGATAATCCAATAAATTCTCTATATTCTCTCATTAATCTCTCATTATTTTCTCATATATTGTAAAGTATTTATAATACAAATAGTTTGTTTTATGACAACAAACTATTTGTTGTGATTACAAAATAGAGAAAACAAACTATTTGTTTTCACATACTACGAATAAATATATTTTTGAGAGATTCTCAACAATAAAACAAATTAACCTAGGTAAATAAAATTAACCCTAGGTAATAAATAAATTACCCTATTAACCCTAGGTAAGCTTAAATATTCATTATTCTAACACCCTTCCTTAAGTGAAACATAGGGAGAATGACAAACAAATATGGGTCCTGGCTACTAGGCCTGATAAGGTACACATGTACAAACCAATAAAAATAAATGAAAAATAAAGGAAGGAAGGACTTCATGTGAAATCCCCCCCAAGGACAACTTCCTTCACCCCAAGCATCGCTTGAAACTGAAGATAATGAGGAGAAGCCAATGGTTTAGTGAAGATGTCTGCAATTTGTTTAGCTGTAGGCACACACTCCAAAGAAAGAACTTCATCCTGAATAAGATGTTAAATAAAGTGCATGTGAATCTCAATGTGTTTTGTCTACTGATGTTCAACAAGATTTCATGAAATAGTAATCACACTTTGGTTGTCACACCAAAGAGTAGTAGGACCCTTCTGTGTGAAGCCAAACTCTCCAAGCAACTATTGAAGCCAAAGTGTCAACATCATAAGCCCAATCAGAATCAGTGTATCCAACAAGATGTGTAGAACTCTATGGTGTGTAATGTATACCAAAGTGAGTGGTGCCCTGAATGTAGCACAAAATATGCTTGGCTACTTGCCAATGACTCTCATGAGGCTCATGTGAGAACTAAAAGACAAGGTTCATAGAAAATGTGATGTCGAGATGGGTATGAGTCAAGTACAACAGACTACCTACAAGTTGCCTATACAAAGTTGGATCAACAAGAGGAGTCATACAAGTGGTAGACAACACAATACCTGAATGATATGGAGTGGGGGCAGGCTTACAATCAGCCATGCCAAATTGATGAAGAAGATCTGTCGCATACTTTTGCTGTCCAATAGAGACGCCCTCAAAATACTAAAAAACTTGAAGACCAAGAAAATAATGTAGAAGTCCCAGATCTATCATATCAAACCTATCTACCAGCTTGTCTTTGATGTCATGTATCAAGGAATCTGAACTACCAGTGAGGATGAGATCATCAACATACAAAACCAATATGGCAAGCTCCTCACCTTGCTTTAGGATGTATACATTGTGATCTAACTCAAAAAGAATAAAACTAGAACTCAAAAGGAAACTATCCATCTTCTCATACCAAGCTCTAGGAGCTTGTTTGAGGCCATAAAGAGAATAATGGAGTCTAAAAACTAATGATGAGTCCTACACAAATCCTAGAGGCTGCTCCATATAGATCTCCTCATGGAGGTCACCATCCAAGAAAGCACTCTTCACATCCATCTGAAAAACTGACCAAGAATGTGAAGTAGCAAGAGAGAGTACAAGATGAATAGAATCCATCTTAGCTACAAGGGTAAAGGTCTCAGAGTAATCAACCCCTATACCCTATGAAAAACCCTTAGCTACTAATCTAGCTTTGTACTTATCTACTGATCCATCTACAACATATTTGGTCCTATAGACCCATTTACATTTTACAAGTTTTCTTCCCTTAGGAAGAGGGACAAGATCCCAAGTATCATTCTTCATCAATGAAGAATACTCATCATACATACCAACATCCCACTTGGGTATACCAATCGCCTCAGAAAACAACACTGGATCATCTGTACAAGCTTGTCCCAAAAGAGCAACACCTGATGTCTGTGAGTGAGTGTGACAAGAATCAAATGGATCACCAATGAAAGAACTAGCTACCTGTAGAGGGCTCTTTGCCCACTTGGGCAAAGGTGGTGAACAAGATGGCTGTGGTGGCTGAACAAGTGCAACATCATCATCAACAATAGAAATCAAATCCTCACTATCCTCAGTAGGAGGGGGAGAGGAAGAACTAGATTTAAACTCCTGTGGAGTGGGTAGCTCATCAACCTGAACATCCTATCGAAACAACACATCATGTGTGACAGGATCAAAAAGATGGTAGGCTTTTACATCTTCACAATAACCGAAAAAAATGAGTGGTTGGCTTTTCTTCTCCAATGCTTTACGTTTGTCATCAGGAACAAATGCCCATGCTTGACTCCCAAAGATGTGAAAAATTGAAATATCAGGCTTGATCCTAGACCAAGCTTCTTATGGTGTCATATTTTGCACAGCTTTATGAGGCATACAATTTTGAATGTAGTTTGCACAATTTACAGCTTCAGCCCAACATTGTGGACCCAAATTTTTAGAGTGAATCATACAATTAGCCATCTCTTTCAATGTTTGATTCTTCCTCTATGCTACACCATTTTGTTGAGGAGTGTGTGGTATAGTGAACTGGTGTTGTATCCCATGCTCAATACAAATATCATAGAAAGCATTACTGTCATATTCCCCCCCATTGTCAATGCATATCTTCTGAAGAGGAAGAGATGATTGTTTTTCAACAAAGGTTTTGAAAGCCTTAAAAGTCTCAAAATCTTCACTTTTCAACTTTAGAAAATATACCCAAGTTTTACGAGTGAAATCATCAATGAATGTGAGTACATATTTAGCCCCTAAAAAAGAATGAGTTGGAAAAGTCATCAAATCACTATGAACCAACCCTAAGGGTGCATTTGCATGTGTGGTCTTACCAACTAGAAATGGATCCTGATGTTGTTTACCAACTAGAAAACCAGGACACACCCCATCAATACATGAGACCTTAGGAAGGCCTTTTACAAGATGTTTTGTACTCATTTTTTGCATATATCCATAACTCAAATGTCCTAATCTCTCATGCCACAATTTGTTAAGATTATTACCATGTGTTATAAGTGAAGAACCAGAAGACATAAAAGACTAAAACTTATCAAAAGTATAGAGTCTTGCAGTATGGTCTACTATACCTGTAGCAACTATCTCACTAGGATCATTACATTCTCTTATTACAATAGCATGTGAATTAAACTCCATATTTTTACCGGTACTATAATTACATATTTGATATACAGAGAGAAGATTAGAAGATATTTGGGTTAAAGAAATACATTGTTAAAACATCCATCCTGTTTATCAACAGTACCAGATCCCAAAACTTCAATCTGTGAGGAATTACCCATAACAATATGTGATGTACTACAATCTGTAAGAGAAGACAATAGATCCTTAGAATGTGTAAGATGGTGAGAAGCACCTGAGTCTAAAATCCAATGATCATGACATGAAGATATAGCCCTGGCTGAAAACTCTTTCCCTTTTCTTGTAGGAGAAGTAGAAGGAGATGGAGATAGAATGGAAATTTTATGTTGTCTGACCACTGCCTCTAATGCTTCCATCTTCTTAAAACATCTACTTTCATCATGATTAGGACCACCACAAAAATTACATGAACCAAATGTTTTCTTCTTTTGCTTAAATGACTTGTTGGTCTTAGTAGATTTAGAATGATGAGGTGTTTGGGTGGTGGACTCTAGAGGGTTATTTGAAGGTGCTTGCTTTTGTTTAGACTTAGGTGAAGGTTTTCCTTTAGAAGAATTAGCAAATAGAGCATGAATAGGACTAGGTAGAGCATCTAAGGCCATTAATTTTGTTTGCTCCTTAGTCAATCTTTCACAAAAAACTTCAAAGGAAGGCCATTTGAATTCATCACCTAATGTATCCATCATAGTATAAAAATTAGAGGAAAAAAACTATATGGTCCTTTCAAATTTGAAAAAATCATGAAAATGCATTCCTGATCACTTTTATCCTTGTCACTATCTTTCAACTATGACCTTATAAATTTGAATTTTGCCAAGAATTCATCTATTGAAGGGAAATTTGATGGAGAGAGAGTACTCAATTTTGCATCTAATTGCAAAATTTTAAAGTCATTAACTTTTCCAAATAGGTTTTTAAATTTTTCCCATACCTCTTTTGGCATAGTAGCATCTACAATGTGAAATTTAATATTATCTAAGACATTGAGGCAAATCAATCCAAGACCCTCATCTTGCTTACAACCATATGCATATTTGTCTTTTTCAGTGGTGAATGCTGCAGGTGTTGTTTCAAAGAAAAATTTCCATAAGCCCTTTGATTGAAGGATTTGTTGTATTTTTGGCTTCCAAACATGGTAATTTTTAGAATTTATGGGTTCAAACAATTGGGATTCCATTCTCGAGGAAGACGATGAAGTTGACAAGAACAACCTAGACATTCATTTTTCCTCAAAACACCCCTCCCGTTACAATTTAACGTCTCCCAACGAAATTATTTTTTTAGCCTTAGCTTATACAAAAGTAAAAAAATGGATTTATGTAAAAACAATGTAGGGGGATTTGACCCCAAGACTTACTCCATACAATTTTTTAACAAAATACCTCTAGCCACTTTAGCAAAGTCAAATTTGTACTTTTAAAGCTAGAGACTTGCACTTAAACCACTAAAATTAAGAACTTAATAAAAAAATAAGTCAAAATTACTCATACATTTGAGATAAATTCTGAATAATCTTTGGCTTTATCATAATTAATCTCTTGTTCCAGCAAGGCGTGCTGATCAAGAAAATTTCTGAGAAATTTGTAAACACAAGCTAAGGAAAACACCTCTCAGCAAATGCAAAATTGGCTCCACTAGATCTGCCGAATGGACTATATAGCCTGGTCCAAATCCATCCTTATTAGCTTTAAATGAAAGCCTAACAAGTCTGATAACACATAAAATTATTAGATTTTGATTTTATGTAGTATAAGGTGTTCAAAATGGATGAAACCATACAGCTATGCTGCAGACTAAAAATAGTTTTTTAAATTCTTGTTGTAACCTTCCAAAACACTATATAGCCTAGTTCAAATCCATACTAATTTATATGGAATGAAAGCTAGCATAGTTAAATTTCACAAACAAGTCTCAGATTTTGAAAAAGTTGACCGTATGATCTGCCGCATCATAAAAATGTACAGGCACTGTAGTCTGCCAAAAGGAACCAGCCAGTCAGTTTTTGAATAAAAGAGCTATACATCCAGCATGAAATGAAAAAATTCAAGTTGAAATGGATTCCTCACTTGATTTCCTATGCCCTTGTGAAAAAAAATCTAATTTTTGAAATCTGTATAGTCATTAATGAGCATAAAGTACATAATTTTCCAAAAACTTGTAAACATAAACCAGAATTTGAGAGAATAACAAATATCTATAACACATCAATAAAATAATGTTTTTTAATGTGTTAATAGATGAAAAATGATGAAAAATTTTTAGGGAAGAGGATCTTCAACTGGAACTCCAAGCTCTGATACCATGAAAGAATGAGCAGGAGATACACAGGATCCACAACATCAATCCAGGATAAAGAACCCATAACAAATAACTTGCAAATAATATCAGAGAATAAAATAAATTTCTCACACCTAAAAAATAGGTGATAATCCTATAAATTCTCTATATTCTCTCATTAATCTCTCGTTATTTTCTCATATATTGTAAAGTATTTATAATACAAATAGTTTGTTTTATGACAACAAACTATTTGTTGTTATTACAAAATAGAGAAAACAAACTATTTGTTTTCACATACTATGAACAAATATATTGTTGAGAGATTCTCAACAATAAAACAAATTAACCTAGGTAAATAAAATTAACCCTAGGTAATAAATAACTTACCCTATTAACCCTAGGTAATCTTAAATATTCATTATTCTAACAGGGGGATTTTTCAAGGAGTGGAATGCCACTTCCTCTTGGTTATTCATGAGTTGGAGGTCTATATATCTGATGTAGCTTCGGCTTAAGTGAAACAAAGTAAATGTCTTTTAACTTCTTGGGATATGAGTATGGAAGCCAAATATAAGTTTATCAAAAATCCTCTTCTTAATGGGTTAGTAGTAATTGGTAGATGAAACCATAGAAAGGAGAATTCAAAATGTGTTCTTCCCAGTCTAGGTTAGTTTAAATTAAATTTTGATGGAGCCTTGCATGGTAATCTCATTTCCTCTAGAGTATTATATATCATATAGGATTGTAGTAGTTACTTAAGTTAGTTTGATTTGATTAAACTATCATATGGAACTAAAAATGAATTAGAAGCTTTAGATTTAGAGTCTAGTCTAGAGATGGTTGAGCACTATAGTATTTCTCATGTTTTAATCAAAGTGGATTCTCCATTTATTATTCAATATTTGAATAATAGAATTGAAAAATCCTAGAATTCAATCTATATTTTGGTTAGATTTTACACCTTTTAAATTTGTTTGAAGCTAGGAAGGCCTGTCATTGATTTCATGAAGAGAATAAGGTTGTTGATGCATTGGTGAATGTTGAAATTAATCATCCTATGGATATAATTATTGATAATCATAGTGATGCTTGGGTGATTAGATTGGGCATTAATGTTGCCAACTTTCTTTCCCTCCTTCACCACCATATTTTTTTACTTTGATTGGTTTGTTTCTATTTATTTCCTTTACGAGATGAATTTATATCTATGAGATGGTTTTTAACTCTTCATTATTGTAATTAGTTGTTGGTTACAAGGAGCAGTTTTATAGTGGTTGGGATTGGAGCTTTAAGTTTTTGGTTGGATTTTTATGGATTTTGTAGTGCAAGAAACCTTCTTGTATCCTTTGGTTATGGGATCTTGTAACCCAATCAAAATGGATTTAATTGAAAATGTCTTATGGGGTTGGTTGTTGAATGTTTTTCGGGTTCCTTTTAAAGAAGCTTTCAGTTATATCCTTTCGATTATTGGGAATAAATTAATTTATGCTAGTAGGTTAGTCAAAGTTAATTTGATGGCTACATCTATATATATCTGAAACATCATGTTCATTATCTTTGACAAAGAGGACCTAAAATCCTTCATTGAATTCTTCATTAATACAAATTTTATGGTGGGCTTGGATGAAGCTATGGAGGTAATTAATGGTGGTTAAGAGTAATTTATGCCCATCTCTAGTAAGGTCAAGTTTAGGTTACTACCAATGGTAACATTCTGGTAGTTAGAAATGAAATTATCTCTGCTTGATAGTTATATCTATTCTATATTATTTGAGATAAGGGTTGATAAATGGTTTGGATTATGGTTTCTACCTCCACCTTTGGAGGAATATTTGTCACCCAAACTTGATCTAGAATCCACATGCTTTTTTTTTCATTCCCAAGAGATAATTGACGTAGTTAAATTATTGAGAAGGTTGGTATTTCATGGGATTAT
>JARHVA010005874.1:0-10000 GCA_037957365.1 Torreya grandis
TATGTGGGTGAAAAGTTGGTCCTTTAGACAAAAGTACACTAAGTTTCAACAATTAACTAAATTTTTAAATAAGATCTAATGGTCCATGTTTCATCACATCAAAAATCAATGATGTGAAATGAATCTGATCTAAAATACATTATTTGTTTAAGTACAAGAAAAATTTGAGTAAGTAATTTAGTTATGGCATATCTCACACACGTGGATATTTCAGTAGGAAATGGTCATATGGGTTTGTTTATTATTTTGCCTAGTTTTTATGGTTAAAATTTGAGAAAATGTGAGTGAGTGAGGTAAAATATATAACTGTGCAAATTTGACCTTCCAAGGAGATTGCAATGGTTCCCATAGTCATTTTTCCATGATGTTAAAGATCAGGACTAAATGGAGATATAATGGTTCATGGGATTTCATAAATTTATATCTATGGTGTATATTAATTTAAATGAGTTAGAGTGTTCATTTTTTAACAAAGTTAAAGATTGAGCTCTTTACAAAAGGATCAATGGAGCGTGTTTGTTTGAAGGTGTAAAGATGTAGCAAGATAAAGACAAGTGTTCAAAGTTTAATGTTGAGCAGAAGTAAATATCAAGATTTTTATAAGATATAATGGTGATTATATTTGCATACATATACATATCAATGGTGTGTATTTATCTATATGATTTCAAGGTATCCAATGTTTAACACAAATAAAGACTGAGCTATGTACAAGAAATTGATGAAACATATTAAGTCAAATAGTAAAGATGAAGATCTAATGATGAGTGACACAAGGCAAAGTTTGATCTCCTTATAATAATACTGATTTTGCATGACTTATCTAAGTAGTGAGGGTAAGAGATGATATCATAGTGTCTAAGGTTTAACTATGACCGTTGGCATTTGAAAATTAATGAAGGAAAAACTAGTGCTTAGTGTTTGTGGCATAACTTTTGATTTGGGCTAAATTTGAAGATGACATAAAAATTAACGTTGAAAAGGAATCCATGATGAATCCATATAATTTAATTATGAGGTAATAATTTATGTATAGAAAAATATATTGTTCTCCAAACTTTATTGTGTGTTTGGCTATGGATTGTAAGTGACCAAAGAAGGACAATTGAGCTCGTGTTGATGTTGTTTCAATGTTTCATGATGACTTAGCTAGTGGAGAGTGTTTTAGAATTCATAATGATCATATTTTTGGATTTTATAGGTATGATAAATATATATTTAGTATTCATAATTCTTATGAAGTTGACTGTGTGTTCATTCATAGTGTTCCTATGTGCAAGATCATTGTTTGAGTTGATTGAGCATACACAGAGGTGAGTAGAAATGACTATGGTCATTTGAGGATGTTGAAGGGGTAATGTTTAGTGGTCCTATGCAATTATGTGTGGTTTTATTTTCTTTTTTTTCTTGATGAAGTGATAAATGATTGAGTAGCTCTCCATGAGACCTATAAGGGCCAAATTAAAAAGTGTAGCTACTTATGGGTGACCCATGAATTCTATGGCCAACCTTTGAGGATAATATCTAGATCTATCTTGATGTGAGAGAATAATTAAGGGATAATTCACATCTAATGGTTGAAAAATATAGTGATGTTCATCAATGCTCTATAAATAGTGAAACAAAAGATGGTGGTTTATAGACTTGGAAGAGGGGTGTGCATGTGAGAGTTGTGAAGAGAAGGAGAGAGAGATTGCCTAATAGATGAGTTGATAAGTAGAGTAGATTGACTACTATGTGTATATTTTGTTTCATGTTTTTTATTTCATAATAGTTCTCTTATAGGTTGAGGATGAATGAAGAGGTCTAGGTTGATCCAAAAATATGTCGTAGATGTTTTCAGTGTGAGAAAATGATATATGTTATCTATGTGACATTGGTGACTGATCTGAGAGATAGATTAGAGTGTGGAATATGTGTATGACCATTTTTTTTATGTTATTTATGTGGTGATAGAGTTGTTTTTGAGGAGTGCAGAGTGATCCAAAAGTTGGCTTTGGATGAATTGAGTGTGTAGAATTGAAGAGAGCCGCTATACTTTATATCTCCATAAAATTGTTAAGTAATCAGTGTTCAAGAGAGGATTTATTATTATATGTTTTTATGGTTGCTCAAAATATAGGGTTTTTAACCTCATTTCAAGGTTATAACTTGCTAAAATTCTATTTATTGTGGTTGCTTATCTAGACAAGTGTTGTAGCACCTTATGGGATTGTACTCTCACTAAATAAGGAATAGTAGTTACTTGATCAATTGTAGCTAGTATAACTTGGTTATTTTTATTATAGGATAGTCTTCCAATTTTAAGTTCCATTGGGTTCTCTCCCCTAAGAGGTTTTCCCACATATGTCATGTGTTATGTGCTTGATCTTGCATTGTCTCTCTTATTCATTACTATGAATGATATGTATGATACATGAAATGCTTATGGTAACTGAATAAGAGTTTGAAAGGATTGAAATTTAATTTGGATTATTTAGGCTCACTTATTCTTCCCCCCTCTTAGTGATTTTACCTTTATCAAAAAATAATCCATAAAGAAGCCAAGAATGGAGTGTAGGCCACCAAATTTGATATGCAATAAATATATGAGCATGTGGACATGGTTGAACCATCTCTTTTATTTTAAATAAATAAATTATACCTTTAAAATGTCAAAAACATTTGTGTGTTGGTAGATAATATGCTCCCAAGGTTAAAACCTAAGCCGAAATAAGAATAAGAAATAGATCCTAGAATCGTTAGCAGAAAGAGCTAGTTGATAAGTTCCAAGAGGTAGAAGACCACTTCACTAAATTATAGGAGGTAAAGGATGCAATAGATGCCATTTTATTAAGATTATCCAACCAATCCTTAGTTATATATGTGCACCTAAATTAGGTAAAGGAAGAGAAGGAGAAGTTTTTAGTTTAAGTATACTCAATAGGTAGGTTAGAGTGGGCACAAATCATAAGAAGCATCAACGTTCTCAGCAACCAAATCAAGGATTAAGAGTAGAACCTAGAAGCACTATTTAATTTGTATATCTGATAGGGTTTTACATATTTATTTTTATCTCACATTTATTTCTTATACTATATCATTAATGTATCTTGTATTTGGAGAGGGATCATGTGAAATTATTTTCAAAAGGCACAAAATTTTTAGAGGGAAGAGTGTATCCAAGCATGAGGATACTACATTGTAGATATGTGGAAAGAGGATTTGTTGTTGTTAGTGTTGACATAGTATAAGATGGAAAAATATAATTTCATTACTCATTTGATGGATTTTAAACCCTAAGATATGTCAAGAATAAATGATACTACATTCCATGGGAACAGAGTGATTTATCAAAGTATATAGATTATTCCATTGCCCATGTTTTTCATGATTTCAGTTTTAGTGACTTAGAGGATTATAGTGCCCTAGAAGAGGGATATTATAATGTTGATAGTGAAATCACCATAAATTATATAGTACCTAAAGATATAATTTATTTTATCACATAAAATGTCATTCTTAAACCAAAAAATATATAAAATATATAATGACATAGCCCAAGGTTTTGTAACTAATATTCTAGAAGATCATAAAATTCATGAAGAGAGATTAGGATCCTTCAAATTTGGTGTAATGCTAAGAAATTTGGTAAATTTATATTCTAATCTCTCAAACTTGATACAACTCAATAAATTAATATATTGGTGAATAAACATTTGGTTTTCATAAAACAAGTTACCTTATGGTAAATTAAGGTAGCTCCCATTTAGATGGTTTGTACCTTATACATAGTGGTGAACACAATTTGAAGTTCATGGGAATTGTTATGAAATTTATCTATTTTTGTTCATCTATAAGTAATTTTGTTTGCAAAAGGAATAATTAAAAATATACTTGAATGAAACATAGTAAAATTTAAGCAATTAGATGCCAATACCTTTGGTGTGAATACTAATAGAGTATGCATCCCTCCTTCCAAAGGATGCTCCTTATTTGAAGGATATCTCAAATAATGACATGCTAGGCAAATGGATGACATTAATGGTTCTCTTCTAGATGTGACATTCAAACAATTCATAGATGAGGTTGAGGTGAACATGTGGTATGAATTAGAATAAATAAAACCCTTGTTTGTACATCTAGTTTATTTTTATGCCACTAATTATAATCATTCCAAAAAAGTGATCAAAAAACCCTACAATTCTAAAAAAATCAAAAATTTAATGCCCCTCTAGCAATCTCATCAAATTTAAATGTTGATGAGGATAGCAAATGGTTAATTTTTTTGGATGAAGTGGAGAATGTGAAAAATAATTGTTGCAAATATAACTATCTCCAAAAATTTCCCTAGCTTCAATCACATTTCTATGGCACAAAATGAAAACCATTAATGAAGAAGACAGAAAGAATTTTGTGGTAGATGTATTAACAACAAATTTCATATTAATGTGGGTGATGAATCTATAGATGTAAATAAAATAAAACTTTTTGGGATATTTGTCTATAATAATGTGTATGAAATAGATTAAGATAGATCTATAACTTATCCTACTTATTAAATCCAAGCTCAAAGAAGGTAATCCACTAACATCTATTATGATACCCTTTTTATTAGGGGCATGAAAAAAATGGATCTGTTAAACCTAACCAAGGGATATCTTATCACATAACACTAAATGATAGGTTTCTAAAGTTTGTAGTTGATTAAAACTATGCAATAACACTATCTAGGCCTTCTTATAAATAAAATGAAACTAAACTAATGCTCACTAAATCTTATGCCATAAAGGGGGATGATTTAACATAAACAAAAATTCAAGGGATCATGGTAGGTTTTTGGACCCTAGCTCATTAACTAAAGGATTCATGCCAACACAACATCCACATAGGTGCGAAGGAACCATTTTGTGTAATGGTTATCCCTTTGGAATTTTGGTCCCAGTTAGAAGGTGTAGCACATATATTGCACCATATAACATGTAGCTAACTATCTCCTAGATTTTTAGGGCATCTTCAAGGATTGGTGAGACATGGAAATTATAGCATAAATTTTAGGAGGTTATGGAACCAATGATTATAATAACCAATCTCTAGCTTAGCACTCAACATACACCTTCTACCCTAGTGAAAATGCTCTTAAAATCTATTTAAGAAGGTTGATCTAGTAAAGAGAGAGACATAAAATTGCATCACAGATATGGGAAAATGAATCCTCAATATATAATACTTTGATAGCCATTAGGCTTAGTAATATAATAAAATCCATGAAAGCTCCATTTGTAATCACCCAAGCTCATCTGTTATCCTCTAGGTCATTAAGTAGTAAAATCTAAGCATATACTATGTTATGAACTCTACACTCTATTTTGAACTATTATTAATGATGAAGGTTGTTACATTAACACATAATGTGTTTGATTTATGCATCTTTGGTATTTCTAGTAGAATGAGTAATGGTTATATTTTTGTATTTCAATTATGGTAATAAATGTTCATGCATACTATTGGTTTGCATTTTTAATGGAGTCTCTATAAAATTTCATGATATCATCATAATTATCTATAGAGAATGAGTATAGGTTTTGTGCCAAGTATTCCTATCCTTGTTAGGACTATGTGTCTAGCATGAGTAGTTTGAGTGAAAGTAGCCTTGTAACCCCTTAAGTGCCTAGATGACACTAGACTTAGTCCATGAAAGGCTTGTGCCTTTGAACATACTTAAATATTTTATATAATTGCATAAGACCCCTTAATTGAAGTCTCACACCATGGCACAACTAGCCCAATGTAGGGCCTGGTTCTTTATCATTTGTGTTTTAGGTGAGTGCATAATACATGTGCCTTATGTGGATTGATGTCGGTGAAATCGAGTGTTCAAATCTTGAGCATAAAAAGGAATATTTTTTCTTGGTAAAATTAAACCAAGGACAAACTAAGATAACTTTGTGATCTTTTATACAATAGTAGGAAAATAGGGGCCTAGATCACCTAAGGTGGAAGATGGGAAGAAAATAATACCCTATAAATATACTCAATTTAAGTATAGAGTTAATATAAGAAAGTAATTATACATTTAAACCTAATACTTTATGAAATATCTATTTATCAAATGAAATAAAAAAATTTAGAGATACTTGCCTTTGGGAAAACCTATTGAGACTCAATCTGTCCCTTGGCCAATGGTGCTTTACAAGATATTATCAAGAATTTTCAAGTATAATACTATAGAAATAATCTCTAGGATAAAATACTCTTACTTTTCATCCAAGACTTTCCATAAGATAGGTTATCTTCCCTCCAATACCTAAGAAATAGCTCCTTCAAATGTAGATGTAGTAGAATTATGAGATGTAATAATGTGAAAATGAATGTTCCTCTCTATTGTATTAAAATGAGTCTTGTATTTATAGTAATGGATAATTCCTAACCATTTCAAAATTTTAGATAACAAGGTCGGCCATCACAACCCAATTTTAATAAAAAGTTACCATTAGGATTAGAACTAGGTTGTCCTCACTGACTTAGATCTATAATGTGTGATTTAAATATTATAAAATGATTGACCTATCTAACCTAGGAGAAAAAAGGTTTTTTTCTTAGGTGGGGGATATTTGAAATGAGAAATTCTTAAATAAATGGATATATATATTATATTTGATTGGGGAGTTGGATAAGAGGGATTTGTAATGGGTTTAGGTAATTATATAATTGACCAACAATATTTTGAAGCACTAATGGTCTACCCACCCTTTTGCTTGTATACCCTTTAAGGTGTACACTCATATCAATCACAAAACTTGATAGGTTCTTGTAAGAGAAAAAGCATCGGTAAATAATCAAGTTAAAAAATATTGTGTGTATACATATGCCCCACATGAATCTCATCATGTGTCACGTAGGTGTAATAGGCGATGGTGCTTTAAGAAAAAACATAAAAATACATAAATTTGAAATAAAAAATTATAGTAGAAAGTGGAAAATAAATGAAAGTAAATAATTTATAAATATGTACCTTCACTTATTGATTTGAATAGGATTTGCATGTGAAGTAGATGGAAGAGGCATTTAGCATGTAAAATAAATAGATAGACCTAAAAATATATATATAATTCAAAACTTTTAGAAAAATATTTAGTTATCAGTGAAAAATTCTCTACATTTTCAAGATTATAATACTTCTTTCAGTTTGTCAAAAGAGTTTACAAAATTAAAGTTATGAGTAAAATTTAAACTTTTTTGGTAGATAATGACAAGTTTAAAAAAATTAAAATTTTATTATAAAAGGGTAATTAACTATTCACTTTTACATCTTCTACTTTTGAAAACTAGATCTCTATGTGACCAAAAATAGTTTATGAGAGAGGTGATGGCCTAGATGTGAGGAGGAGGATAGTTTGGAAAACATATCTCAACTGTTGTTGGGATAGTCCAAGTATTGGGTGTATTTAATATTATTTTTTAGAATTTTGGTGTAAAGATGAACTATGATTGGAAAATTAGATGCCAAAACAAATCTATGTAATGAAATTACCTCAAAAATATATTAATAGAGTAAAAATTATGAGGAATATAGAGTAGGAATCAAGGGGTGAAAATTTATGTATGTGAAATTAATGATGAGCTAGTTAAAAATCGTCATGTAAATTGAATGGGGTCAGCCTAGCCTAATTAATTAAATTAGATAGGTCAGGGTAGGTATATGACTGCATAATTATTTTTTGATCTAAAATTATTTTTTGAGGTGGTCAATTTACATCATGGTTGACTAAATTAATTTTAGGGTGGTCAACTTAGTTGGTAATGTGTCTAAAATAGTAGGAATGAGGAAAGGTGGTCAACTTACATCATGGTTGACTAATTAATTTTAGGGTGGTCAACTTAGTTGGTAATGTGTCTGACATAGTAGGAATGAGGAAAGGTGGTCAATAGCATATGCCATGGCTAACTACATAAAATATTAGGGTGGCCAACTTAATATAAAATTTAGTTGACCTATTAGGTATATTTAAGGGTGGCCAATGACATACACTATGGCTAACTACATTAAAAATTAGGCTGGTTAACTTAGTATAGAGGTTGGCCAACCTAGTAGGAATGGTGAAGGGTGGTCGATGGTGTACACCATGGTTTACTGCATAGAAAATTAGGGTGTCTGACTTAGTATATAAGTTATCCAACCTACTATGAATGGTTAAGTAGTTATTTATAGTAATTTCTTGTATTTTTGAGTTTTGAAAATATGTTTGATTATTATTTAGGAAAGAGAGTTAATATAAATTTTGTTGTCTGATATTTTTAATAGGTGATGGAGACTTTGGAGATTAGTAGATGTAATTTGGTTACCTTCTCTATTTGAGATTTTTCCTATGTCAGAAGAAGCATAACTTACTACATTGGGTTTTGGTAGTATTATGGAGATATGACATATTCTACTTAGTGTGGAGTTATTCTCCATGTTCTTAGGAACATGGTAGCGACTACCTAACACTTTTAGGTGAGTAGTGGATACGGATACCATTGAGGTGAGTATCACCCTGGAATATGTCCATGCATTTTTTGGATTTTCAATTGTAGGCATGTCTATGGTGTGTAATATAATAGATACATATGTAGAGAGATGAGCCTTAGTCTTATGGGTGACCATCTTTGATTCATATACTCGGGTGGGCTTGTAAGTGAACATATTCAATATGTATGTGTAAATCATTCTACATATCTAGAAAGATGTTATTGGCTTATGATATCTTATGTGATCTATCATAAATCAGATGGGAAATTACCATTATATATTGTTACATTTTTTAAATCAATGTTGGAGTAGCGCATGATGTATGACTTGGAATTTATGATTTAGGTGAAGTTAGTGCATGATTTTTGTGTTATTCTATCAAGAGGGAATATGATGATGGTCCTCATTATTTTATTGAGTATTTGGATTTATGATATATTTTTAATATATTAGCCTATGGGATTTTCTTATGTGGTATATCTTTCCATACCACGTGTGCAGTGATGGATACAAGGTAATATGGTATGTATTATACCACATTCAATAACATTGTAGACAATCACATAAGGAGAGATTATATGGTAGTTGTATTAGGGAATAGAAGATAATTGGCCCTCATAGCCAAATATCTTTTAGGAATATTTTTTTGTGAGGATTATAGGTCACTATCCTTGATGGATAGAGCCACATCTAATGACTCACTTACTAGGACAATATAGGTTACCATACCTAACAGCTCCTATAGTAGTGTCAATATTTTGGGCACAACATGTGATAGAGTATTTTGGTGTGGGTGGTACAAGAGTATAATATATTTTATTATCATATGACCATGTCAATCAAGATGTGTAAGATGAAAACATTGGTGATGTTAAGTGGATCCAATGATGACTAGAAGAGGAGGAGATGTAATTTTTTTGTAAAATAATAGATATTATGTGACCACCACAACCATGAAGACATAGGTAGGCTTAAGTGCATCTACATATGCATCAATAGCCATAACCATATGCACCACCACATGTACCACTGTAGTCACCACCATATAGATACCCAACACTAGAACATGTGTTGAGTTGGCTGATTATAAGGCAAATTTATAATGGACCTCATCATGCTTTTGTTATTCAACCTAGTAGTTATAGAGGTTTTTATACCACTATGAAAACATGATTCATAGGAGGTGATTGGTGGTTGAGTGGATGGGAATAATATTGGTAAGTAAGCTATATTTTTTTAATATTGTGATTATATATATATCTATATATATATATATATATATATATATATATATATATATATATATATATATATGTATGTATGTATGTATATATATATATATATGTATGTATATATATATATATATATATATATATATATATATATATATATATATATATATATGTATGTATGTATATATATATATATGTATGTATATATATATTGATATACATGATAGATATGTGTGGTATTTTTGAGACAGACATGTGAGATCTAATGTATATCTAG
>JARHVA010005874.1:17500-70000 GCA_037957365.1 Torreya grandis
TGATAGCTAAGTAATGTAATTGTGTGCCCTGTGTATAAACTATATCTGCATAGGGATGACATACCATGTACATGCCCCCATAGTCATAATTTGAGTCTAAAACTATGTTGAAACCCTATGTAAAATATGAAAATGTGAACCAATATCTGACAAGATCATGAAACCCTATAAATCTAATTCAACCTATGTGTGAACATCTAAGCAAATGTATATAACTAAATATATGAGTCAATCTAAACCAATTTGAGTCAATATAAACTAATCTAAGTTAATCTAAACCAATTTGAGTCAATCTATGTGTCTAAACTAATTTGAGTCAATTTGAACCAATCTAAGTCAATTTGATCTAATATGAGTTAATCTGAACCAATATATGTATGGGTATCTGAATCATTATATGTCTAGGTATCTAAATCGAGAAATCTAGGTGTCTGAATTGGTGTGAATAGTGTATGTGTTCCCCATTTTGGTGAGAAATTTGAGACTATATTAAGGTTTTTGAACTAAAATTGATGTCAGTAAGCATGTTAGTGATATTTAGCATTTCTAATATGAATATAGTATTGATTATTTTGATGTTTATAAGAATATTGTTTGGAAATTAGGACCAATATAGGATTATAGTCTATAGTGGGTTGTTAAGGAAACATAGGTTTTGTCATTCTATAGAATTAATTTGATTGGAATATTACTGTCATTGGGATGGTGTGTTGGATATCATGATGATCCTTAAACTGTGTCTAAAATAGTTTTTCATAAATGGATACTAAAATTTTAAGAATGAATATAAGTGCTTAGAAAAACTTGACTATTCATTTCCCAACTTAAAAATCCCTATTTTGCATCAAATTTGAACTTTTCGTAATTCATTATATTATTCCTTTAAATTTATTCATGCAATAAAATAAATGAAACCAAAATAAACTGAAAATGAAATACTTGACACTAGACGTGATAATAGAGTTCACCCATTTGGGCTATGTCTCTGGGTTTATAATTCAAACTGACCCATTAAAATATGTAATACCCTTTTAAAACTTACGTCAAAATGGACTATGAACCTAAAATAATGTTGAAAATAACTTTAAGACTCTGACTCCTTTAGTAGACATCTTTCCTCTATTTGTAGCATTTATTCATCCATCCCCATTTATTTGGGCAATTCTTTGTTCAAGTGTATATATAAACTCTTAAATGGTCATAACATTAATTAGGAGTGCCTCTAAATTTTTGTTCAGGCCTACAACCCCTATAAATTTGTAACTATCTATATCCCTCTAGGTTAAGAAGCAAATAGAGGTAATAGAAAAATATTACAATATACATATTTCCCTTATCTACCACTTAGAAGGGAATAACAAGACTTGTCAATACCATCTTAGTCTAACGTTCATGTTACATCCCTTCCATGTTTAAATCCAAATAATTAGAAGGGAACAGGATCTCATCTATCTCGGAACCATTACCTATATATAGTTGTACGTATATACTTCCAAGGCCCATAGGATTTACCTAACAAAAGAATTTATATTTATTTTCCTGGATCATACTATCTTTCATAAATTAAAAATAGAAGATAAATAATCCATTTGAGACTTATGCAAAAATGCATGTTTTCATAAAAACTTTATCAGATACTCACCAATATGGCTTGGGTATACCTGATCCCATCTTGGTTTTATGTCTCCTAGATGATGATTTACTCTAGATCGATGTTGAATCACTATCATGGTTTAGATCTACACATTCTATTTTATGTCATGACTTCATAATCTTGAAACCATTTTGGGTCTACATTTAATAAATCTTGTAATAAAATAGTCCTCGCTCATGGATTAAAATAGATGTAAATATATGCCATGCCATGAATAAAAGCATCACCCAAGACTGAAATAGTCTTTTTTTTTAGATAGAGATGCTAATGGTTATATCAAATAAGTACATCTATAGCCCCTTTTTTATGACTATATATTATCATATACATCTATAGAAGGATATCATTAAAACAACTTGATTGTATACATATATAAAAATAACTCAAGTTGTAAATAATCTTTTTCCCATATTATCTCTAATGAACTTAGTAGATAGAAGGGTGTGTATATATATATATATATATATATATATATATATATATATAAAGAGGAAGAATTCCTTTTCACATATATGTTAGACCTATGTTAGGTACAAACTGATGTGGCCATCCAAATGAAAATATTCACTCTAACATCTACCAATAAACATCCATTCAAATGAATAAACATAGATGTTTTATTTGGTGTTGTCAATCCAAATCCATTGCCCAAGCCACACTATACTTCTATTGGATGGTTGTGGATTCTTCTCAATATTCAAAGACCAATGATATAGAACCATCACTTAAACATGAAAGGAATCCTCCATGCCCATTTGGGCTTCCATGATCTCAATGACCACCTGCATATCCTTAGACCAAAAATCATCGATGCCTCATTCTTCAAATTTCATACTTTCCTCCTTCCCAAAAACCCTTCTCTCAGGTCTGATCCATGACAATGCTTCTAGTTGTGATCTTTGATCCATAATAAAAGAAGTAATGTTGAGCCATCTCAATATCAAAAACATTGAGCCATATTAATAAAAAAAATGTTGGTTAATCTCAGGCTTATATATCCACCTAAATATATCTTCCATGGCTTAGTATAATATGTCCTTCCTATTCTAGTTGCTTAACCTCCTTTCATGTGTGAAGGCCATCCAATGACCCCCACCATCCTTGCTAGTTAAAAACCTCCTTAACTATATACCATCATTTTCATATACCATCATTTTTCCATCCATTCTAACAATGAACTCTTAATTTAATAAGTCATTTATTTTTTTTAGAATAGAATCCCACAATATACAGGTGTTTCAAAAATTTGTTTACCATACAAAATGAATTCTTTAACCATTTTCCACATAAACCCTTGCATGTTACAGTGTAGAGTGAAAGTGGATAGCATCAAACATAAAATATAAAAATTAAAAATATTAAATCCCCATATAAACCTCCATACCACCATCCAAAATGAAAAATGGAATTCCACGTGAGAATTGGCATATGAACGGTTACCAAAGATTTGTTACATGTATTGGTAATTATTTGTCTTCCATACACACATAACTCAGTTTGGAACTCAAGTTTCTATTGAGCTAAGTTGGACTCATGATGATTCGGATTTCTAGGTGAGTTAGGGTGCCAGTCAAGTTTGGGTGCCAATAAAATTGGGGTGTCAGTTGATTTGAGGCACCAATCAAGTTGGGGTGATAGTCAAGTAGGGTTTCTAGCTAAGTTGGGGTGCCAAGCAAGATAGGGCGTCAAGCAAGTTAGGGTTTCAACTTGGAAAATAGAGGAATTAGTGGTGCCACCATGTGAGTTATTTATTTGGTCAACATCATGAATATTCCTCTAGATTGAACCTCCCCATAAAAAGGCTTTTGTCCTCAAAAGTACCAAAAATACAACTAAACATGTTACATAGTTTTCTACATCACACCAACAAATAGAACTCTATAAAAATTCAACTATCCAACTATAATTACAACCTGTTTATGGAAATTAAAAAATAAACTCTATATCCATTTTACTAAATTATCTCTTACCCAAAATTCATACTCCCTGGTAACTTCTCTCAACCCCTGCACTACATGATAATTAAGGTATTCTCCTTGTTATCACACAAGGGAAATCATTGTGCTACACATACCTAAGGATTCACAAACAATTACAAACATGTATACTTACATTTTACTAATGTTGCCCATTTATGGGTCTTTAAAATTACACTTACATGACATGATAGAAAAACATACATGTGTGTATAGAGAGTTTCTAATACAAACATTTCCCATATTACTATGGGACTTAGATGTATACAAGTATAAAAACATGCAATAGAGTTTATCTATCCTAAGGTGAATAATACACATTACCTGAGGGTAATCAAGGGAACTGTAAACAATAAAATTAATTCTTGTGTCCCTTAAATCTTTCCCTATATCTATAAGACTCTAATGTTATCTTGGATAATTTTCATAACAAGAGCTTCTTTACAAACTCACAAATCTACAAGTAACTATAAGCAAATATCATTAAAAAGTGAGAAGAAACCAAGTATTTTAAACCTATCTAGAGGTTCCCTTCACCATCTTACTACTTCCTGATTCATACCTCCACAATTCATCCAACTAAGTTATTTTCCCCAAAAAGTCTATTACAATGGAAAACTGAAATAGGAGATAGCAAATGTAAATCTTTCCAAACACAACTTAAATGAAATTTCCTACCCAGATTCAATAAGTAGGAATTTCTATATAATAGTGTTGGAAGTAATAATCAAGCATACTATTTTTTTCTATAGTTATGCTTTATCAACTATTCAAATAACCATTTAACCATAAGGGTTGTTCCCTCCTAATGGTTTTCTCAAATGAATAGTAATGGTTTCATCTTTATAAAACTCTATCTCAAAGAGTTAGATGATCCATGTTATAGTTCGAAAGGATTTTTTAAAAACCTTCAAACAAAGACATACTTTACTCCCAATGCAACCTTACACAAAGGATTCAACCAAAAATATGCAAACATAGTTACATTTGAGAATAATTTATAGCTATGAAGAAACTATGAAGTGCACCTATTGAGTACCAGTCAATAAATGTTGGTATCTTAAATAGCTTCTTGTTTTATTCCTTTAACTCTCAACAAAACTATGAAACAAACCAATCTATTAACTAGTTTAAAACTCAAAACTCAAAATGCAAAAACTTGTTTAATATTTAACATCACCTTTTTGCCATTTCCATATCTTATCATGAAATTGATCTTTTCACTTTTTCCTATCATCAAGGACATAGGTATACATAATATAATTAATAATCCAAAATAATAAGGTTACAAAAATAGCTAGCTAGACCAAGATATTGTGTTAATACCAATATTAAATTAGATTATAATCATACCTCAATCTACCCTATGTGTAAGACTAATAATGGAACTACAATTGATTCCTCTTGGATGTGCATCATTGAAAGTGCCTTACACATTATATGAATGCTTTCCAAGGGAGAAAGGTTTTTCCTTTCACATTACCATTTCACACCTCAAGTAACAATGTGTTATTCTTCATTTGTTGATATTATAGGGCTAGTGGTTCCAGATACTTGGATGTTAGAATCTTTTTTTTCTTTTAGTGAATTAGAACACCTTTCAATTTCCTTTTACACTATCCTCCTGCATGGTCAACTCAAACAGAAGAATCAAAACCAAAATCTTATAAAAAATCCAAAAATAAGTATATCATAACTAAAGTAAGGTCCTGTATTAACCTAGCTCTGATACTTTGATCTATAAATCAGGTCTAAAATAGTTTTTCATAAACAGATACTAAAATTATAAGAATGAATATAAGTGCTTAGAAAAACTTAACTATTCATTTCCCAACTTAAAACTCCTTGTTTTGCATCAAATTTGAAATTTCCATAATTCATTCTATTGTTCCATTAAATTCATTCATGAATTTAATTAAATGAAACCATAATAAACTAAAAATGAAATACTTGACACAAGACATGATAACAGAGTTCACCCATTCAGGCTATGTCTTTAAGTTCATAATTCAAATTGATCCATTAAAAGATGTAAATACCCTTTTAAAACTTACATAAAAATGGATTATGAACCTAAAATAATGTTGAAACTAACTTTAAGACTCTGACTCCTTTAGCATATGTCTTTCCTCTATCTGTAGCATCTGTTCATCCATCTCCATTTATTTGGCCAATTATCCATTCGAGTGTATATGTAAACTCTTAAACCAACATAACATTAATTAGGAGTGATTCTGACTTTTTGTTCAGACCTGCAACCCTTGTAACTCTATAACTATCTATATCCCTCCAAGTTAAGAAGCAAATAGAGGTAATAGAAAAATAATATAGTATACATATTTCCCTTATCTAGCACGTAGAAGGGAATAACTAGACTTTTCAATACCATCTCAATCTAATGTTCATGTTACATCCCTTCCATGCTAAAATCCAAATAATTAAAAGGGAACATGATCTCATCTATCTAGGAATCATTGCTTATATATATAGTTCTATGTATATACTTTTAGGGCCCATAGGCTTTACATAATAGAAGAATATATATTTATTTTCCTAGATCATACTATCTTCCATAAATTAAAAAGAGAGGATAAATAATCCATTTGAGACTTATGCAAAAAGACATATTTACATAAAAACTTTATGGATACTCACCAATATGGCTCAAGTCTACCTGATCCCTTCTTGGTTTTGTGTCTCCTAGATGATGATTTACTCTGAATCAATGTTAAATCATTATTACATCTCAGCTCTACACATTCTCTTTTATGCCATGACTTCATAAGCTTGAAACCATCTTTGGGACTATATTTTACAAATCCTATAAAATAGTCCTCACCCATGGATTAAAATAGATGTAACCATATATGCCATGCCATGAATAAAAGCATCACCCAAGATTGAAATAGTCTTTTTTAAGATAAATATGCTAATGGCTATATCAAATAAGTGATACATTTGTATCCCTTTTTTATGACTATATATTACAGTCATATACATCGATAGGAGATCATTAAAGCAACTTAGTTGTATACATATATAAAAATAACTCAAGCTGTATATAATCATTTTCCTAGATTATCTCTAATGAATTCTATATATATATATATATATATATATATATATATATATATATATATATATAAAGAGGAAGAATTCCTTTACATATAGAGGTCAGACTTGCATTGGGTACAAACTAATGTGGCCATATAAATAATAATAATCACTCTAGCATATACCAAAAAATGTCCATACAAATGAATAAACATGAATGTTTTCTTTGATGCCATCGATCCAAATCCATCACCCAAGCCACATTATGCTTCAACTAGATGGTTGTGGGTTCCTCTCAATCTACAAATACCAACGCTATCGAGCCATCACTTAAACTTGAAAGGAATCCTCCACACCCATTCAAGCTTCCATGATCTCCATGACCACCTACATATCCTTGGTCCAAAAATCATGGATGCCTCTTCCTTCAAACTGTGTACTCTTCTCCTTCCTAAAAACCCATCTCTTGGGTCTACTCCATGACCATGCTTCTAGTTGTGAGCTTCGAGCCATAATAAGATAATCAAGTTGAGCCATCTCAATAGTAAAAACATTAAGACATCTTAATAGAAGAAACTTTGGTTAATCTTGGGCTTGTATATCCACTTGAATACTTCTTCTAACGCTTAGTATAATATGTCCTACCTAATCTGGATGCTTGACCTCCTTTCATGTATAAAGGCCATCCAATGACCCCCATCATCCCTATTGGTTCAAGACTTCCGTAACTATATATCATCATTCTTCCATTCATTCCAATGATGAACTCTAAACTCGATAAGTCATTTATTTTCTTTAGAATTGAATCTCATAATATATAGGTGTTTTAAAAATCTATTCACCTTGTAAAATGAATTATGTAACCATTTTCCACATATATCCCATAAATGTTACGGTATAGTGTAAAAGTGGATAGTGTAAAACATAAAATATTAAATCCCCATATAAACATCCATGCCAACATCCAAAATGAAAAAGGGGATCCCATATGGGAATTAGCATATGAACGGTTACCAAAGATTTATTGCATGTATTGGAAATTAGTTGTCTTTTAGACACACATATCTCAGTTTGGAACTCAAGTTGTTATTGTGTTAAGTTGGACTCATGAAAAGTTAGGGTGTCAGGTGAGTTGGGATGCCAATTGAGTTGGGGTACTAGTTGAGTTAGGCTGACAGTCAAGTTGGGGTGCCAGCTAAGTTAGGGTACCAGGTGATTTAGGGTACCAGGTGAGTTAGGGTGCCAACTTGGAAAATAAAGGAATTAGTGCTATCACCATTTGGGTTTTCCATTTTATCCACATCACAAATAATCCTCTAGATCACATGATCAAGTCCTACATATAAAAAATGGATTGAAAACTAGAGCTATGGTTCTTAAGATATCACATTTAGAAGAATCTAGTATTAGTTGGCAAAATTGACATGTAAAGTCAACCTTAGATAGGGAAATTTTTAAAAATATGGCTTAAATAGGTTGGTTAATTGGTTTGATAAATCACTTAAACCACTTGAATTGAGATAAATTGTTATGTTGAGCTTAGAAACATGCTGAGGAGATAAGGGGCAACCATAACCTGCTACAAGGAGATGGAGGCACTCATGTATGCCAGGGAGGAGGTTACCCTGATAAGGAATCTATCTTTCTCCCTATTTTTGACATATCTATTTCCTATTTCATCAGATTTAGTGAAAATTTGGTATTTTAGGGTCTTGTTTTGGAAGACCAGGCTAGTGTCCTCAGTATGGAGCTAGTGTCATGTGTTATAGCACTGCTATTTTGGGTTTAGTGCTAATATCCAATGTTCACTTATAGTGTCCACTAGAGCTAATTTCATTAGTTTTTCTTTTGTTTTATGCTTGATGGCTATTATTACATGTTTATTTGTCCTTTAGAGATGTTAATTCTAAATTTGGTTGTTTTTTATAGGTGTATGTGCATATGAGGGAGTTTCAGAGTGGCCACATGATGGAGTGTTTACATGGACTACCCTTAATAGATTATGAGAGGGTCATAATTGATCTGGTTAATTTGGGCCATACAACATCACTTTATTTGATGCCTTGGGATAGCCATATGATGATGACATTATGAGATATGTGGAACACTAATACCTATACATTTTGGTTACTTATTGGGGAGATGATAGTGACATTGGAGGACATCTATAAGATATTTAGATTGCCCATTACTAGTTAGAGGGTAGTGTTATCAGAGGCTACTGGGGATAAAACTATATAGCAGGCCTTTAGGTACTTTGAAACTATGCATGTTGGGACCCATCAATTGGGGAGTAGCAGTGATGTTTGTTGTCTTTGATTGTTATAACTAATGTTCTGTGGTTGTATAAGTTTTTGGTGGTGTTATTGGCCTCTTTCATTATTTTGGGTGGGAGTTGGATATATATATCATCCAAGATGCATGGTATATTTTAGGATATAGAGAAGCATGGGACCGTATACTCATGGGTTAGCACTATGCAAGTCTACTTATATCAAGTTTTATACCATTTTACTTAGGAGTTATGCATAGGTAGATTTGGGCCTTTGGCATTATTGCATTGTTGGGATTATGAGTGTATTGTAATGGCTAGACTAGAGGGGTTTTTGTAGATGGCTTGGGATCACGCATAAATGTTCATATAAATATGGACTAGTATAGCATGTGTGCAATATCGATAGTTGTTGGATCAATTGATGGATAGAGACATTATTTGGAGATCCTACAAGGGATTTTAGGGGTGGCTTGAGGATGGTATTGTGCTAAGATGGGTTCAAGTGAGTTGGTGATTGCATCATTATATGGTCGATGTATTTGAGAGATTCTAATATCAGTGGGTGACATGATATTATGGTGTTATATAGGATGTGCCACCTACACCATAGGTGTGGTTAAGGATTTATCAATCACTAGTGAGGTTAGGTAGCAATTCAAGACCCATAATTATTGAGTTGGTTCTAATTATAATGATCAATTGAGATCTGGTACTAGATATACCTAATGTAAATGATGTAGGAGAAACTAATGCATACATAATATGGTGGAGGTATCGTATATGGACACCACCATTTCTAGGGGATGGGGATATCATGTAAGAGGTATTATATCTAGATCCCATTAGAAAAATTTAGGGTATATTGTCATTATGGATTTGTATGTTTTATTTAGTTTATTATTTGACTTATCTATGGAATATCTAATTCACTATTATGGTATGTGTAGTACTAGGATACCATTATAGAGGCTTCCCTATGAGAGATAACATGGTATATCCCTAATAATGTCATGGATGATGGGCTAGTGGAGAAGGATATAGGAGTTGTAGGTATTCATGTGCATCTATTTGATCAAGTGTCTATTGTCACTCTAACATATAGGTGACCAACTATTTATAGAGATGAGGCATGTGTTGAGCTGCATAGGTGAGTTATGCCCCACCCAATGTTTTGTATGGGGGAAGTGGTAGGATTATGAATGAATACATCTATCTATAATGAGAGCATGTGGATATGATAGCTGATTTGGTAGTATTATGGGATGAAGAGAGGAGATGTAGGTCTCAATTGAGATCTAAAGGGGATGAGAGAACATCTAACTCTATTATTTATGTACGTGAGAGTGAGAGTAAGGACGATGGTCTTGGTGACCAAACTTTGATTATTGAGTGATTTTGTATTATTATATTAAAACTTATTTCAAATCATATATATACATGATCTTTTTCATACATGAGTGTTGTGTTATCTGACATGTTAACTTGTGGCATTGTCTACTTGAACAAGTGTTTTGGTTTTATTTATTGATTATGTTTTAATATATGGATTTATTTTTTTAGATAAGGAATTGTAATTGATTTCCCATTTGTGTATGGGTATTGGATCATGTGACCGTGGCCTACACTATTCGAATCCAGATGGCATGGTAAACAAGTGACCATACTACTCATGTTGTGTAGGCATAGAAGTAGACTATTGAAGTAATAATGTTTATGGTTCAATCTTGTATTAGATATGTAAACTCTATATAAAATAGCTTAATTAGATGTTATACTAAAATTATACTCTGATGTCTATGATTATTTCCAAATATTTTAATTGGTAGTTAAACTAGATCTATGTTATGATCTCTATGATTATTTATAAATATCTTAATCAATTATTAGATTAAAACTATGTTCTGATCTCTATTATTCGTACCAAATAACTTTTACCATAGTTGAATTTAAATTATAATTTGATCTCTATTATTTTTTCCAAATTTTCTTAATTGGTGGTCAAACTAAAAGTGTGATCTAATCTCTATGATTTTTACCAAATATTGTAATATGTAGTTAAACTAATACTAGTGATGGGATTGGTTTCCATTTTTTTACCATTCTACTATAAGTAGGTTGATCTTTGTGAAATAACTACCATCTATGTTGAATTTGTGGTGCATGATATCTCACATAAGTAGGTGTCCTTGAACCACATGTCTGGTATGATGAATAACCAATGGTTTCTTAAAAGGAACATCCTAGAATAACTCACTTATATAGTAATGTGATCTAGGAGAGTGTGGACAAGGAGATATTTATGCCCCCTATGTGAATTTTATCCTACTTCTATCAACACATCAGTGAATATGATCTCTAAGTGCATAAATATTATCATCCCAATATCCATTGATTCTATGATAGTTAAAATATGGTTTATTTCTTATTATTTATCTGAAAATAATGTGCCAGATGATGTTGAGTAGGAAGAAGGTGATCATTCCTTTGTCTATTAATTTAAGTAATATATCATGAGGCCTATCTCTATCTGAAAACTATAGGGCCCCATTATGGGTGTCCTATGTTATATCCACTATAGGAGTTTCTATATAAGGTGGCTCTTTGCCTTTATTGACTACCTTGATTGGTGATTTATGTTCCACTTTTTCCTTACTCATAGGTGGATTAGGTTCTTGTATCATATTAGATGACCTTGGTTGTGGGAGATCCAAATCCAAATATGCCTCTAAAATTATCTCAACTAGTCCCAACTTCTACTCTAATGTCTTAGCTATGTTACATAGATGCCAAAATGCTTTGGATGTCTCATATATTAATTTATATTTAAGTGATAAGATGAGACCTATATCAAATATGTATTATACCTCTAAATCTATCAATTGATAAATCAACTATTTAATGCATGATTTAAACTATAGAGTGTAATCATCATTATTTTTGAATTACCCTAATGTAGTGAAGGCAATGTATCATGTGTGACTCAATGCCCTCTATTATGTGTGTATGACATGAGGAATAATTTTTATAACTCATCATATGTATGTAATGAACCACTAGGGAGTGAATAATGAAACCAATTTAATGCCTCACCCTCTAGAGACTTTGTAAATAATTGTAGTAGAGTCAAATTTCTAGTGACATGTGTCATGGATTTCCCATAATCTTGAAGTTTAAAGTATGGGTCTCCATTTCCTTTGAACTTCATTAATAATGATATCTATAACTACTTTGGTAACTTTGTAGTGAAAATTTTATGTGGGATAGGGTTGTCATAGATTGCATTAGAATCAAGGTGAGAGTGATATGCTTTATTTTTCAATGTGAGATGGTGTACTTGTTGTAAATCACCCACATCATGCATCAAATATATTACTTTTTATGAAGTTATATTAACATCATCAAGGGGTTCATTTAATTCTTGAATCCTGTTATTAATTTTAGCCATTGGTAACTACATCAGGGACCATTTTTAGGGATAATTGGTTTGCTCTCCATAAGGTTTAGAGGGGTGATATCTTGAACCTATTGAGAGGTAAATGGGCTATCACCCTCATGGAGGTTAGGATGAAAAATAGGTTCTACTATAGTAAGGGGGTTGAGGGAGATTTACTGACATCTTTTATTTTGTTAGTCTATAAAGAAGTGTCACATGCTAAAATACTAGAAGATACATTATTATCATGGGAATGTAAATTGTGTAAACTATGAACATAAGTATAAGTTCATTTTAGTTTATCCAAAGACATATTATCATTTGAACTAGCTTTTGATAAGAAATAATTATGAACATGAGATATGGGTGAAGTAGGAATAAAATTAGAAAGGACTATATTCAATGTCTTCATCAAAATCATAGTAATCATCATTATTCCAAGGTTCAAAAAATAAAATTTTAATTCACTTATAGAGATAAGACTAGAAAAAATTCCATTCACATGCTCACTAAGAGAGAGTAGAAGAAGATTTTAACTTTTTATTACAATACAATACATCATCATGTGTGGGTGCAATGCAATGCATTTCTTCACTAACTCTAAGTGGAGTGCATGTATAATAATTATTTTTGATCTTTTATTCTAGGGTAGGATAAGTATAAATCAAGTTTTCATTTGGCATATTATGACATGTATAAGAAGAGTTAGAGATATTTGAATTACCAACATTTTGAAAAGAATCATTGTGTTGAGATTGGAATGTAAAATAGGGTGATAAAATAATTTCATCCACTTTAGTTTGTGCATTGGTAAAAGGTGCAATCATTTGTACATGTTTTTTCAAATTAAATTGAGAAGGACAAATAAGATGCATTACTATATTTTATATTTATTGAATCATACAAAATTAGATTTCATTTATTGCACTTATATTATTTAAATTTAAATAAAGAGGTGGCAAAAGTGGTTAAAAATCTAGGATCAAATTGGAATAAAGCACTACCAATAAGAGGTTAATTTTTAATTATATTTTTAGTTTGATTTTTAGAATTAGGAGAAGAGGGAGAGGAAATATAAGAAGATGCATCTAATCTATCCTCATCAACACTTTCATTATCATGTTCATAGTAATCATCATATCCATTATTAAAATAATAATAATAATAATCATCATCATCATCATCATCATCATCATTGTAAATGAAATCATTATCATGTGCTAATTTGCAATCTTATAAATATGTCCATTCATCATTATAATTATGAGAAAAGGTTAGAAATTCATCAACTAGGTAAGGGGAAAGAGGCTTACTGGATGTCATTTTAAACTTGTCAAAGAAAATAATGTGAACAATAAACAACAAGCACACAATATGTAAAATGTAATATAACATGTGTGTGTGTGTGTGTGTGTGTGTGTGTGTGTGTGTGTGTGTGTGTGTGTGTGTCTATTTGTGTGTGTGTGTGTGTGTGTGTGTGTGTGTGTGTGTGTGTGTGTGTGTGTGTGTGTGTGTGTGTGTGTGTGTGTACAACTATGCTAAATATTCAGCCCAATACATTAAAAAAATCAAAAATTTATTTTAGAAGCCTAAGGTTTGGTATTTGGATGTATAGGGACCTTGTATACAGATCTAGGGTTTTATAGACAAAATTTAAATTGTATTAAATTAATGAATACCTATTAGATGACTATTTTGGATTAATTATATTATGAAAAAAGTATAAATTTATAACCCTAATTTTATTACACAAAAATATATAAGCCAAACCCTAGGATGGAATTAGGGTTTTAAGCAATATTCATATTAAGTTATGTTCACCAAATTTTTTAACTATTTAGGACTTAGACATGTGAATCCTAGGTCGTTAAAGGGGATGGGTATAGGGATAAATTTAGATAAATATTGTAAATAGATATATCAAATTAACTTATATGAAATATAAGCACAATGATAAAATTGACTTATCTAGAGTGAAACAAACATTGTTGGAGGTCAATAAGGATGGAAAAGGCTTGAGTATTAGTCAAGAATTTTTTGTCATAGAATTGGGGTATAAAATTACCTTCAAATAATATCATGATTGAGAGGACAGTAACGTTGTAGTGCTAGTGTCCAAGAATCAATGACAATGTCATGCTATGGAGACTCTACCTAAGACTTATAGGGATGTTGTGGGAGGGTTTCAAAGACATTTAGGTGAAGTTTAAGCTCTTGATCCTTCACCTGTGTCACTATTTTACCTAATCTTTTCCAAAACTAAATGAACACCTGCACATCTAAAATGAAAATGAAATTAAATGCAAAAGGGAGAAAAAAAAAGATTATGGGATGTTATGATCACATGATGTATAAACCCTATTATCTTGATTGCTTCTTACATTAACCCTAATGATATGGGTCTTAGATCATATGTAGTTCTCCCTTATGGAATGTGTATAATCAATGCACATGGTATGTTATAATGAATTTAATTTAGGTCCTTATTTGATCAAGCATGTAAGTTTATGCGTGATTGATGATTAATATACAGTGTGATGAGCTATACTATTAATTTATTTTATGTAATTATATGCCAAAGTAATAAGTGCTAGATGTAAAATGCCTTGTGAGGCTCTTTATATAGAAGAAAATTTGATTTGAATGTAAGACCCTTGTTCATTGGCCAATAATATGCAAAATAAAGATAAAATAATAATAATAAAAGGATTAAATAAGGGTTATGACATAAAACATGCTAAAAATGTGACCATTGGACTCTAGTGATGAACTAGACACTAGCACACTTCACTAGCATCTTGGGATCACAAAACTAAACAAAAACTATGTAAAATAGGCTAGGGGGCCTTGGGACTAGCTAGGGATGACATAGTACCATTGGGGGTGTAAAAATAGGATAAACAAGTCATGATAAATACCAAAAAAGTAAAAGTGACCACATGAACAAGAATCACATTCATCACTAAGACATTACCATGAAAGAGCAACAAAATACATAGTACTTGTGGTTGCTTAACCAAATTAGGGTTTGTATATAAATAAATATTTTATGGATTATATATACACCAATAAAAAAAGATCAGATAAAATCACAATACAAGTAAAAAGTGTCTAGATGAAGGGGAATGTCCCATCAGGCATGCCAAAAAATGTAAATGAGTAAACTTAGATCTTTAAACTAGAACTAAATAAAAATACCAAATTCCAACTCTAAATTCAAACATCACATTTGATTGAGAATGAAAGAGAACCAATAATAGATTTACTTTCACCTACCGATGAATCATCTCCATTGATGTAGCTTTGCTCGCTTTGATTGTATTTGTTTAATGGATCTCATGCAATAATTTTGGAAGCATGCACTAAAAATGAATGATGGATTTCCAAGGAAAAACTAAAATTTCTTAATGTTATTATGCATTATTCATGTGTTTTTAACTTTTTTAAAATTAAGGGAGAAGGGCTCAATTTATATATTCTAGATAAAGGATTGGAGGTTTGATATTAATCTAGATTTGATTTATATTTTGGTTTTTTATGGTTGATATTTGATCCTCATTCAATGATGGAGTTTGAGGAGGTTGGGATCGATTTGATGAGGAATGGGATTGATTGGATTTACTTTTTGACTTGGGATTTGGTGATTTGACTTGAGATTTTATGATTTGATTTATTTAGTTTCTTTTATTTTTATTTGATTTTATGTTCATGGATTTTATTAGTGATTAGTTAAGTAAATAATAATGATTAATTATTCAATTATTAATGGTTTTATATAAGGTCATGATGTGATTTAATTAATAACTATCATGATGTTATGTATTTACAATGTTAAGGTGAATTACCTAGGATAAATGATGAATGTTGATTATAGTAGATTGTCACGAACCCCAAAATCTAACTACAATTATTTTGTGAGTTTTAGGGTTGTGAGTTTTAATATCAAACAATCAACTATTTTGCATCAAAGGTAGTTTTAATAATTTCATTAAGTGGGCACTAGCTTGATACACTATGGCAATGTGATATTCAAGTAAAATAATATATACCAACCTTACTTGGTAGTCATCATCTACCTATTCACATATAAACATGAACATCATCATACTTCACTAGGGCCACAATAGTAACACATTTAATCTTATTTCAAATATATTATATTGTTAATAACTATTATTGATGCCACTGTAACCATTTTGCATGATATTTATTAGATACCTAAAGGGTAAAAGCTGAAGTATATCATTAATATTAACAAATATATTAAACCTAAATTTCATCATTATAATCATATAATTTATATCAATGCATGCTTAATCATACATCCTCAAGTGTTGAAAATGAGTATATTAACCTTAGTTACAAAATGGAACTATTAGAGACCCATTTGCAATCTATTAGGATACATGTCTCTTTTATAAAACTCAATGGTATCAATTAACCCTTATCAACAAACATGCATACTTATTAAATTTCCCACATGTTTAGTCTTTAATTTACTTTTTAAATATATAATGTAAATCACCTTCAAAAAACATTACTCACCAAGGATATCAATACACTAAAACATAGCTTAAAGAGGACTACTAATACCCATCTGACTAGGGACTTATTATTAATCTCATATTAGTAAGTATAATGCATTCATGATTAAACCTTCATAAGTGATTTTACCCTATCAAGGCATTAAGTATTCCCATTCAAAACTAAACTATTTAATATCAATAAATGAACTTAGTTTTAGACTCATGGAATAGCTTATTAACTAAATAGGTTTTGGCTCATTGACCCCCCATTAATCATTGATTGCATCTCCATATGTAATTTATTGAACTAAAAACATATGATTCAATTTTCCATTCAAATAAGGAATTATAATATAACATCCTTAATTCATTACCCAAATCAATACTTCACATAGAATTAATATTTCTTATGGAAATTTAAATTTAATTATAAAAATCAAGTTCACCAAAACTATCTAAATCGCAAGTTGCTATTTTGCCACTGTTTGTTGGGGGATCAATCCAATAATAGATTACAATTGTGACAGCAATAAATGCAAAATTAAACCAGATTGACAAGTAATTAGAATGATAATAGCAAGAACAAGAGATACAAGAAAACACCCTGAAAACTTGTATTAACAAACTCTTTACAAAAGGAATACAATTGAAGAAAGCTTTTTTCTTCCACACCTCTCCTAGATGTATAGATCTCTCAATAGATCTCTATTCCTCAAGAGCTCTCTCTCTCTCAAGAACAATCAACTCCAACAAGCCTGGATTGATTCAATTCTATACTGTTCTTCTCACACAATGAATTACAATAATTCACTCTCTACAACAATAACTACTACAAAGCTAAGAAGATCTAATTCTACATATAGAATTAGGAGACTTGAGCATGTACAACCAACAAGCAGTTAAGCCACTTGAACAAGGGCTCTAAAAATAGTAACGCCAATAATAGAGATGTGAGCTTGAGACTTCAACTCAGACTTATCATGCAAACACTCGCTTCTGTCCACGAAAATAGCTTTCTAGACACGCAGGTAACCGACGTCGGTTCCTGCTGCTTGTCTGTGACCTCCGTCGGCCGACCCTCTGCCGACATCGATGTCTCTACAATTGCCTGTGACCGACGGTGATCACTCCTGACTGACGCTGGTGTCTGTGTAGACCCGAACCTGATAAACTATGCTCCTTGGTGAAGTTTTTAGCTCCACACCCTAACAATCTCCCACTTGGAGATAAACAGCTGCACCAGTACCTGTACATCAACATCTTCTAGCTCCTCCATCTTCAACTCAATCATGAAGACCAACAGAAGTTGAATGAAGATTCAACTTCTCCTTTGTAACTGGCTTAGTTAACATATCAACAGGATTCCTATCTGTATGGATCTTCTCCAGCTTCAACTCACCATCTTCCAATACCTATCGTATGAAGTGATACCTTAGTTATATGTGCTTTGTTCTTGAATGAAAGGCTGAATTCTTAGCCAAATGGATTAAACTCTGACTGTCACTATACAATTTGCAACTCTCATGCTCCCTACCAAGCTCATCCATGAACCGTGTCATCCATATCATTTCCTTGCTAGCTTCTGTGGCTGCAATATACTCTGCTTCTGTAGTTGACAAGGCAACAACCTTCTACAACTTAGATATCCAACTAACCGCCGTTCCACCTACAGCGAAAACATAACCTGTAGTGTTCCTCCTGCCATCCAAATCACCTGCCATATCTGAATCTACATAGCCATGTAGAGAAGTATCTGAACCTCCATAGCACAAGTGCCTACTGCTGGTTCCTCTCAGATATCTAAGGATCCACTGAACTGCTTTCCAATGTTCCTTACCTCGATTGGCCATATACTTACTTACAACTCCCACTGCTTGGGCAATATCTGGTTTAGTACACACCATTGCATACATCAAACTCCCTACTACGGAAGAATATGGAACCTTACTCATGTACTCTACCTCATCATATGAATTAGGACATTGTTCTTTACTCAACTTAAAATGTCCAGCCAAAGGTGTGCTTACCGGTTTAGCATTCTGCATATTGAATCGTTTCAACACCTTGTCCACATAATCTTCTTGAGACAATATCAACCTGTGATTTTTCCTGTCTCTCTTAATGCTCATGCCAAGGATTTTCTTTACTACTCCCAAATCCTTCATAGCAAATGTTTGAGCTAATTTCACCTTAAGCTCTGAGATATCCTGCATGTGAGACCCTGCAACTAGCATGTCATCTACATACAACAATAGAATAATATATCTGTCATTATCAAATCTCTTGAAATACACACAATGGTCTGATTGACACCTACTGTAGCCATGCTCAGTCATAAACCTGTCAAATTTTAAGTACCATTGCCTCAGAGTTTGCTTGAGGCCATACAAGCTTTTCTTCAACCTGCACACAAACTTCTCCTTACCCTCGACCTTGAATCCTTCTGGCTGTTCCATATATATTTCCTCATCCAAATCTCCATGAAGAAACGTTGTCTTAACATCTAGCTGCTCAAGATGCAAATCCTCAAAAGCAACCAAAGACAATACAACCCTTATTGATGTCATTTTAACGACAGGAGAAAAAATCTCACCAAAGTCAATACCTGGCTTTTGTGCAAATCCTTTTACCACTAATCTGGCCTTGTATCTCATCTGTCCATTCTCACCTTCCTTCAACCTGTAGGTCCATTTGTTCTTAAGTGTTCTCTTACCAATTGGAAATTCAACCAAATCCCATGTTTGGTTCTCTCTTAAGGACTCCAACTCCTCAACCATGCCACGCTCCCACTCACTCTTGGACTCCACTTGTATTGCTTCTTCAAAACTCTTTGGTTCTCCACCATCAGTTAGCAATAAATAAAATAAAGAAGGAGAATATCTAATTAGAGGCTTACTCACCCTTTCTGACCTCCTGATGGGTGTCTGAGACTCGTCCACAACACGCTGTCCACCCAAATTCTCTGACAGTGACCGACCTCGGTCACCTACAGACCTATTACTGATCGACGTCAGTTCTTCCTGACCGACCTCGGTACCTATATGGCCAACATCGGTCTCTATATGGCCGACGCCAGTTTCTATCCTACCGATGCCGGTTCCTAACCTGCCGACGTCGCTCTCTGTGTTTTCCTGTAAGTGATTATTTCTTTTTCCCGTGAGCTCATCTTGGACTTTCACCTCATCTAATTCACCATTGCTCTGCTCAGACTGATTCAACTTCCTTAGCTGATCACAATACATCACTCTTTCATTGAAAACAACATCACGACTCTTGATTATCTTGTTAGTTTCTAGATTCCATAATCTATAACCAAAATCATCTGAGCCATAGCCAATAAACGTGCATCTCATAGACTTAGCATCAAGCTTCTTTCTATTTTCCTTATCTATATGCACAAAGGCTTCACAACCAAAAACTTTGAGATATGAGAGATCAACCTTTTTACCTGTCCATGCCTCTTCTGAAATACCACCATCTAGAGCTGTAGAGGGTCCTCTGTTACTCAGGTACACTGCAGTGTCAACAACTTGTGCCCAAAACTGTAAGAGCAAACCGGCATGCAATCTCATACATCTTGCACGCTCCATTATTATCTTATTCATCCTTTCAGCAATACCATTCTGCTGAGGTGTCCTTGGAACCATCCTTTGCCTATGGATTCCATGCATGTAACAATAATCTCTAAACTTATGACTGCAGAACTCACCACCATTGTCTAATCTCAGGCACTTTAATCTTTTACCTGTTTCATTCTCAACCATGGCTTTCCAAACTTTAAAAGTCTCAAATACATCAGATTTCTTTCTAATACAATAGATCCATACCTTGTGGCATCATCTATGAAAGATACATAGCACTGTGATCCTCCAATGGAAGCAACCTGAGCCGGTCCCCACACGTCTGTGTGAACAAGCTCCAACTTGTGCCTCTTCTTAGTAGACCCAGTTTTGAGAAAACTAACCCTTTTCTATTTTCCAAATACACAGTGCTCACAAAACTCTAGATCTATGCCTTTTAAATCTGAAAGCATACCTTTAGACTTAAGAATTGACATCCCCTTTTCACTCATGTGGCCAAGCCTTGAGTGCCACAATTTAGCATCCACATCTGAAGTAGATAATACGAAAGGAGATTTGTTAGTAACACAATTACACAAATAGAGAGTACCTTCTCTCTTACCTTTGGCCATAACAAGTGCACCCTTGGTCACCTTCCAAGATTTTGCTGTGAGAGTTACTATACAACCCTCATCCCCTAACTTTCTTGCAGAGATCAAATTTCTCTTCAAGCTAGGTACATGCATCACATCTCTCAACACCCATGTGTTGCTATACTGCATCTTTAGCTGCACTTTACCTTTGCCAATTATTTTACAGGGCTCATCATCCCCTAGATACACTATTCCAAAATCTCCATGGATATAGTCACTGAAATATTCCCTGTTAGGAGTAGCATGAAAAGATGCACCAGAATCTAATACCCAAGATTCTATATTATTATACAGAGAGAAAATTAAAGCATCCTGTGCAATACCTGCAATCTTGGCTTCTTCCTTTCCTTCATGCTGGTTGTTCTCCTTGGGCTTTGACCAACAATCTCTGCTTATGTGCCCCATCTTTCCACAATTCCAGCATTGCGGCCTTCTGCCATTTCTAGATTTAGATCTGCCTTTGACTTGGATCTTGATCTACCTTTCTTGCTCTTCTCTTTCTGCCTTCCCCTGTTCTCAAAACTTAAAGCGTTCCCAGATGTCTCTTCTGTGCTTTTCCTACGTATTTCCTCATTCAAGATAACACTAACAACATCCTCTACTTTCAAAATATTTGATGCAGACGCAGTATTACTTACTGCCATTACTAAGCCATGCTAGCTTTCAGGCAAAGAACATAATATCAAAAGAGCTTTTATCTCATCATCAAACACTATGTTTACTGAACTTAATTGATTCACAATACCATTGAAATCATTCAGATGAGTAGAAACAGATCCACCTTCATTCATATGCAAATTAAATAACTGCTTCATAAGATATACCTTATTGGAAGCTGAGGGTTTTTCATACAGATTTGCTAACGTAGTCATCAACTCTACCGTAGACTTTGCCTGTGATAAATTAGATATCACAGTGGATGCTAGACTCAGTCTTATAGAACCCAGAGCCTTTCTGTCAAGAACTTCCCATTCTTCATCCTCCATGTCTTTGGGCTTCTTCGCAATACCTCCCAATGGTAAGTAGAGATCTTTCTGATACAGATAGTCCTCTATCTGCATTCTCCAGTGTTGGTAATTTTTGCCATTAAACTTTTCCATTCTCAATTTACTTTCATTTGCCATTGCTTCTCCCACTCAAATAGAAATCCCTGTAGAAACTCCTGTGAGAACCTGTAATCAATACACACTACACAGATCTAAACCACCTGTTAGTGAAACTGAACTTTGATACCAAATATCAAGCTCTGAACCTGTAACCAAGGCTCTGATACCACTTATTGGGGAATCAATCCAACAATAGATTACAATTGTGACAGCAATAAACGTGGAATTAAACTAGATTGACAAGTAATTAGATTGATAATAGCAAGAACAAGAGATATAAAAAAACACCCTGAAAACTTGTATTAACAAACTCTTTACAAAAGGAATACAATTGAAGAAAGCTTTTTTCTTCCACACCTCTCCTAGATGTATAGATCTCTCAATAGATCTCTATTCCTCAAGAGCTCTCTCTCTTAAGAACAATCAACTCCAACAAGCCTGGATTGATTCAATTCTGTACTGTTCTTCTCACACAATGAATTACAATAATTCACTCTCTACAACAATAACTACTACAAAGCTAAGAAGATCTAATTCTACATATAGAATTAGGAGACTTGAGCATGTACAACCAACAAGCAGTTAAGCCACTTGAACAAGGGCTCTAAAAATAGTAATGCCAATGATAGAGACGCGAGCTTGAGACTTCAACTCAGACTTATCATGCAAACACTCGCTTCTGTCCACGGAAATAGCTTTCTGGACACGCAGGTAACCGACGTCAGTTCCTGCTGCTTGTCTGTCACCGCCGTTGACCGACCCTCTACCGACGTCAGCGTCTCTGTAACTGCCTATGACTGACGTTGATTGCTCCTGACTGATGCCGGTGTCTGTGTAGACCTGAACCTGATAAACTATGCTCCTTGGTGAAGTTTTTAGCTCCACACCCTAACACTATTTTTTGGGTTTTTTAAATGAATGGATTAAAATGGGGTTTTTAATTATAATTTCCACAAAAAATGTTTAATCATCAAATATATTTTCTCAAATGATTTATTCATTTCATAATAGAAATGTATTAACCAAAAAGGGGGTACAAAATAAATAATGTATATTTAATTTAGTTTGAGATTTCCATTAGTATTCAAAATAATTTATAACTTTCAAGTGCATAGCATAGTTTAACATTAAATAATGAAGACCAATTTAGGAAGAAAATAACATTATCAAACCAAAAGAATGTGTAGACCCAATCTAATTATAAATCATGGCATAATCATAATTATTCAATATTTTGATATCCACTAACCATATAACTCAGCATTTGTTCAACAAGCCATAACAGATTCACCTTATTGAATAGAAGAAAAAATGAGTGTATTTCCACATTGAATTCACATTACAATTATTAAATCAATATATGATAACATTATATATTTAAAAATCAACTTTCCTAGTATGTAAAAATTCAATTATATCATCACATATAGTCAAGTAGGGTGAATAGAACATTCCAAATTGATCGAAATAAGATTTCCATTAATGCATAGTCTAACACAATTAAAACAAGTCAATATTCACAACCACATAATCATAAGTATATTTTAATTTAAGTAAAAATTATAAAATGTCAAAGGAAAGAATAATAATTATCTAAGATCATATTTCCACTAATAAAAGATTGAAATTGGAGTGCATCTACAATAGAAGAGAATGGATAGAACAAGAACCATCATACATAATAAATCATAATGTTAACTACATTAAACTTAAATCATCAAACCTTTGATTTACATAGAATAATCTAATTAAACCAATTTATAACAATGGTTATCAATGACACTAAGCTACATAATTATAAATAGAATAGACTTGAAAATGATTCCATACAAATTGAACTTTGTGTGCCTCCATAAACATTGGAACAAGTTAAGGAAGTGATTGTTATCACTAAAATTGTCTCTTATTCAGAATCAAGATCAAATAAAAGAGCTGAATGATCTTAATGAACCCTTTCATGAGGTATGAACTATCCATACCCATCATAACCCTCAGTCTGGGGATGTAAGGCAACATATAAATTCCATCTAAAAAACATAAAATAAAGTAAACTAAAATAACAAGTGTGAAATCATGTCCACCAAACCAAAGACTCAAAAACTAATGACAAAATACTTAAGAACAAAATACACAAATAGTCCCACATAAATAGTAGTTTGAATGTGATGGGTTGAAATCCATCATTAACTCATAGAATTGACCAAATATTTTGGTAGGCTCTCCTTTAAGGGTATATGTAATGATTTTTTGATGTATGGGGCTAATTCAAGTTTCTTATGACTTTCACCCATATTAATTTTTCTAAGGAGTTATTCTATGTAGGCTAAAAGAGATATAAATAGCAATAATTCCTTTTCTTGTTGTGATCATATGTTTACAAGCATAGAAAAGAGATATTCTCTAATACAAATTATCAACATACATAGGGTAAAACCTTACACTTAGAGATAAGTGGTGAAGTTTGAAGTGTTTGCATTATGTTATCTTATATAAATTAAACCAACATAAATTTAAGTATTCAAAAGACTGATACTTTTAGGAAATACAAATTTTATTAAATATGAATGAATATGGGAAAAGCACATAGATAAACAATTATGCAATAAGGCTAGGAACACACAGTAATATAAACAAGAGGGGAAACACTTCCTTTGATTTACTTATTATAAAGGTGTGAATACAATACATATGATAAAGGTTAAATATCCAAGCATATTATCTATCAATATGATTATGTATATCATCGACCTCAATATAGATACATATGTTACATATTTATGCATAGAATATAAAAATATAACTATAATTATTGAAAGTTACAAAAATAATAGATACAAGACTTTTCATATTCCTCCCATAAAATGGTTGAGATTATTATAGGTATGTGTCAATTTACCTATTCAATTGGGTGGTTACTCTAAGGTATTCCCTAACATGTTACTAAATTAATAAGTGTCATCTGGTAATCCATATGGATGCCCTATGATGAAAATATCAATGTAGGGTGTATGAAATGTAGCATAAGATATTCTAGGTGCAAGAGGCTCTATGAAAAAATGAAGTGTTGCACATAAATATAATGGTGTAAAAGCCTTTTTCTAGGTGAAAGATGATATATGTTTAAGTGTCACTAGACTTGTCTATGTATGCAATGAATGCAATGTCAAAGACTCCAAGTTGAGTTATGCATAATACTTATGTGTTCAAAAGAGAATTGTATGTAGTTGCATGGTTGCAAATGAATCACCAATATCATATTCAAAAAATCCTTAACATTGCCTTTAAATACATCCTAACGTCACCGCTTATGGCATGCAAACATAATTTCCTAAATACACCTCAATGATGTGTCATAAATAAACTTAAAGTCATCTAAAATATCATCATAATTTCACCTGTTAAATTCATGTGTTATAAAGACACGCTAATGCCTCCCTCATGACTTGAAAATTGACTTAAGGGTTATAATTTTTGAAAAACAAAATCCTTTGACTTTAATCTGAGTTAAATGTGAGTTTAGAGAGTGAATTTAAATTGTCTAAATTATATAATGTGTATGTGAATTCATGTGTCACTATCCTCTCAAATCTCACCATCTTTTATAAATGTCACATGTTTTTAAAATTAATTTTTGGTACACCTAGATCTCTGAAAAATGTCATAAATCAATTTGAAAGGTCTAAAAACATTTAAAATGACCATTGGTTTGCCCAAAACAGATGTCATGTGAAAAATTTACACCTAGAGAAACTTTTATTCAATTCTAAAATTCTAAAAATGATTAAGTATTAACCAGATTGAATTTTGAAAAATTATTTTCCAAACGATAACTCCTACATTTTTTGAATTAATTTTAGATCCAGAGTTGTCCTAATTTATTATATTTAGTAAAATAAATTTAAATTATAAGCTATAAATGTTTATTTTAGTTATTACATTTTTGTGCTTTTTGGTCACTTTTTTCATAAATTTTTATTTGGGTTTTTTCAACTACAACAAATGAAAATACTTGCTTCATATCATGCATTGATGGATTATATACCCTTATCTAGCACGTCCTTCCTAGTTGCGATCCAAATTATAGAATTTTTATTCTATATTTTATTACATCTTTACCAAATATTTACAAATTATGTTTGTAATGACTTATATGATGTGAATAAAATATTTAACTACATTTTGTGAATATGTAAGGGTTTTAGCATCATTTTTTTTTTTTTTATGAGTTAAATTTAAGATATTTATTTCAATAATAAATGATGAACTTTGAAAGTATCAATGCCAAAATATATATCATTCTCAAGTATGAATCACCAATACTTAATATTTATCCCCATGCCATAAATTATGTCTAAAAAAACTAACATTCACGTCTCTACATTAATAACAACATCCACAAAATCAAATAATATATCATTTCATAATATGAAGATCCTTTCCTATTCACTAAACATAAGTAAATGTATTAATTTTCTCATGCCTTCACATTGGCTAGGAAATTGAGGGAATTTATCAATTACATTTTGAAACATTATGGTCACATGGATTGAAATGATGTACTTTTGAAATTTAGTTTCATTTTTTGGTTACATTTTGCATAAATGTATGTATATATTTTGCAACTACAACATACAATAAATGTCCACATCTTATCATGCTTTGATGGATACATATACCTTTAAGTAACACAACCTTCATTGATATGCTATGAATGAAATTTTTATTCACTCTTTTTATCAGACATTTACAAAAAAATAATAAGTGGGGTCACAAGGACTACTATGTTGGGATTAAGACATTTAACTGTCTTGTGAATAGAAAAGGATTTTAGCATTATTTTTTAATATTTCATAAATTACTTATATAATTTAATATATTCATTTCACTAATAGGTGTCAAAGTTAAAAAATATATAGTCCAAAATTATATCTATGTTCCATAGGTAGGGGTCTCTAATAATTTTCAAACATTTATCCTTGTGCCAAAAATTATATTTGGTAGACTATAACAATCATTTGTTTGATTGAGATAAACATGTATGAAATTCAATAACACATTAGGATATAATGCCAAAATCCATTCCTATTAACTAATAACAAATAAGTATTGTAATGCTCTTATGCCTTTATATTGGTTATGAATTTTTGGTAATTTATCAATTGTTACACAAAATGTAGTCCTATGGAACACAGTGATGGACTTAGGACATTCAATTTTATTTTGTTCTTGAATTTTTTAATATGTATCTAACTTTATATTTACAACTACATCATATATAACAAATATCCTCATTTGATCATGTTTTGATGGATGCATATAATCTCTTATAGAGATCTTAATTTTTTTTATCAAAATAATGCAATGATTACATAAAATCCTAGTGCAATTATTAAATGGCCCTAATCTAGTCTTAGTTGTAAACTATTGAAATATCAAGAATACATATGAATTATTTTAAAAACTAATGCAATGACTATAAAATATCTTAATGCAACAACTATCAGTTAGTGTGTGCTTTTCCCCACTATGTGGTTTTACCTACATGATCTAATCATCTTGATTATGTTTAATAAATGTCATTGGGTAAGATAAACCATCAAGCATGAGGATGTTTGGAAATTTTTATTTTCCACCTATATAATGAACCTCCCTATGTACTTTTTGGATGATGCTTATTAATGCAATTTTATTATTGTGAAGACAAGCTTCTTCTTTTAGATTATTCTTTTGGTTTCATTACTCCATATAGGTTTTCTTTATGCACTTGATCATATCTATTTGATACTCAAGTGTGTCCTACTTTGACATGGTATCATAGCTTTTCTAGTAGTAGAATGCCTTCATTCATATTATGAGATCTAGTATTCTAGCTTGTTTAAGTGATTATTATTTATTTCAATTTTTAAGGTTTGGTAAGATTTATATAAAATACATGTATATCTAAATCATCAAAGTCTCAAAATGAAAAATGGACAATGTTATTAGATTTAGAGGCTACCAAAATCTTAGGACTGGCTATAAACATGACCTAGATTTATGACAACCATTCTCATCCATTTTTTGAAGGTTTCCTATATATCTCTTAGATTTCATGCATATTCATACTATTGGAGTCTTCAATAAAAAAACACTTTATGGGTTTTTTTGGGATTTTTTAAATATAAAGTGGGTCTTTGCTAGTTTTTTAGGAAACCATACAAATATTTCAAGATCTAATGTTTTCCTTGATGGTTTTTTCACCATTTTTAGCTGGTTTAATGACTTCAAGAAAAAAATGGAATTAATTTTTTTTTTTGGATTTTTGTACACCCATACATCTCCCATGACCACACTATAAAGATAACACAACCACATCCTTTTCCCTTAAGTTAATGTGAATGCATTCATCCATAACCATGCATCTTTTGCCCTCATGTGAATGCAAATGCATGTTATCTATGCCCTCATGTCTCCCACACCTACCCAATGCACTGATGTCCACACCTCCTCTGAACACATGCACCTATGAACACATGGCCATCATACCTATTGATTTCATGCCATCGTGCCTACCTGCATCCACTAGCCATGATCTCCCATGATCATGTGTTGTACCTCATCATGCTTGACTAGTCATCCTCCCATTATGTGCCCACTTATTCCTCCTACTTCCTTCCACTTATCTTTACATATGATGTCCATACATCCATAAAATTTACGCTATACACTGTAGTATTATTCATTAGTAATTTGAAGTCATCTTTTGAATGTTGTCACTCCCTCATCAATCACATCAATCAAAGTGAGGGGGAAGAGCACCCATTTTAGATCTAAGCCCCTGGTCATATTAGAGTTAAGCCCCTAGTCATTGCAAACCTAAAATTGCTTAATTTTTGCTCCAAAAGATCATAATTTTTTTATGTGGAACTTGATTCCAGAAAAAAATCAACCCAAACATTTGCACATCCAAAAATATTGAAATTTATGCAAGTGGAGATCATTATTTTTTTCAAGTAATAAACATTCAAACTTTCATAACTTTCAATCGACAACTCCATTTTAGTTACCATTTTTTTTTAATGTGCAAGTTGTTTCATACTCTATGCATTGGTAATATTCTTGTACCTTGTAAAATTTAACTTCTATATATTTAGGTGGGATTACATATCATCATATTTCAACAGACATAGTTTAGTACAGATTTACTTTCTACACCATGGTTCAAAGTTTAGTACTAATTCTTACACCATTAAACTATCATGAGTGAAAATTCAAATTTAAAATCCTCTTGAGTAAAGGATTACACCAAATCATGATGGGTATAGAAATATAAATGACACATGAAGCAGAGAATGTGGAGTGGTATAATAGAAGTGAAAAATCCTATGGTCTTCTATGTTTGTCTATGTCTCTTGACTTGTTCTTTCATATCAAATCTAAAATAAATATAATTAAAGTGTGGACCTTATTGTAAAATCTCTTTGGAAACAAGACATCATGAGGGGTCATGATTTGGAGAATGAGATCATCAGTTTGAGCCTAATAGACTTTGATACAATCCAAGACTTCTTCACAAAGTTCAAATCACTCAAGTTACAATTGAAACTATGAAACATTGATAAAAAGGATGATGAATTGATTATTTCCATCCTTGATAAATTGGGATCTAAATACTTTTTACTTGTTCCTAAGTTTCATACTACCAAGCATGATCTTAGAGATACATGGACTATGTCATCCTTGGATGACTTTGCTATTAAATTGACTCAGGAGAAAGACAAGCTCATACAAATGGGTACACTAAATTCATCTAAATCACTTGCCTTAATTATGAGTCATGACAAATATAAGGCTTATAGTATCAAGGAGAAGAAATAGAATAAGGACCCTAAGCAAAGAAAGGGTCATAAATATGATGTTAAGTTAAAAACATCAAAAGAGTCATCTTCAAATGAGAAATCCAAGAAAGAATAACTCACATGTTACAAGAAATCTATACATGATGAATCTAAATGCATGAAGAATGAGGTTGACCAACTTAAAAAAATGCTCAAGAAACATAATATCAATGTTCCTGATTCTTCCAATCAAATTTCATCAGCAAAGGAGTATTCTAAGGAAAAAGATAGTAAGAAATTTAAAGATAAGGGAAAATCACTTATTGTAGTAGTATTCTAGATTTCCACATGGGTTAATGGCTTTGGTGCCTCGTACCACATGGATTCATCATATGACATGTTCTCAACCTTGGAGCCTTATTCTATGCCTTCCATCTTGTTGGGTGATGATACTTCCATAGAAGTTAGTGGGAGTGAATATTTAGAAGTTAATGATGGGATATTTTAATATGTTCTATGTGTTCCCTCTATATCCACCAATATCCTATTTATGTATCAAATCACTCACATCAGTTAGGTAAGAGATTTGAGTTCACACCCAAAGTTATGGTTATTAGGGAAGATAAAAGTGACTCTATTTTCTCACTTGGGAAAGTAGATCACTAGTATTAATTAATACTTTCTCACATTTTACGTTTGATCAACCCTCTAGTGCACTGGTCACTCATTCAAATATGGTTTTAGGGTTACCACAAATCAATTTTTTAGATGGATTTTTCTAAGGTTACACACTTGGTAAGCATCTTGAGGAGAAGTATGACAAGGGAAAATCATAGAGAGATAAACATATATTAGAGCTAGTTCACAATGACATTACTGATCTTTTTCCAAAATATTCATTCAATAGATCAACATAGATGCTTATATTCATTAATGACTTCTTGAGATATACTTGGGTGTATTTTATTAAGTAGTTTTATTAAAAAAATTATCATTTTTAGGACTTGAATGTTCTTGTATAGAAACAGTCAGGTAAATCCATCAAAATTTTACACATTGATAATGATGGTGAGTATGTCAATAATGATTTTGAGTAATTTTTCACATCAAATGGGATTGAAATACAATGTATAGTTCTATATAATCCTTGATAGAATGGCCTTTTAAAGTTAATTAATAGGTCCTTGAAGGAAATGTCTAACTATATGATACACACTAAGTCTCTTACACCTCAAGATTGGACTGAGGCCATCAACTATTCTTGTTATATCTAGAATTGGGTTCTTCATAAATTATTGAATAGAATCACTCCTTTTGAATCTTGGAGTGGTTGAAAACCCATAGTGAAGCACTTATAAGTGTTTGGATCTCATGTTATGGCATGTATTCTCAAGAATAAGCATAAGGAAATGAAACCTCAAAGTCAACTTTGCATCCTTGTTGGATATCCTAAAGGTGTTAAAGGATATAGGCTCCTCCATCCCACTACTCATGATTTATTTGTTGAAAGGAGTGTTCATTTTGAATAAGGTCTTTTAGACTCCACACTTGATTTCTCTCACTCTTCCTTAGATGAAATAGGATTTGATGACATTTCTAACAATTTAGATTTGGTTGAGTATCTTCTCGATGATCTAGATTATTCTTTTAGTTATGATGATGAGAGTAGTGATGAGTATTCCCCTCCTCTTCTTAGTGTTATAGGATGAGTAATCTCCTCTTGACTCTCTATACACTAGTCCTCTTTAGGATAGATAGAGACTACAAAGTGTTGGCCAATAGGTTTGAGATCCATTAGGCACTAGGTGAACCTATTCACAATTCCAAGATGCCCCACATGCTTCCATTACATTTACATTCAATTTGAAATAGTTTTGTGAGTCATTAGACACTATTGAGTGGGATAATACTATGAAAGATGATTATAGTTACTTTTAGAGTAGAAACACTTGACATTTAGTCCCTCTTGATGAAGATGGATCTAGCAAAAATAATTATTATAGATGGGTTTGTAGACAAATTCAAAGCATGTTTGGTAGCAAAGGGTTTTTCTCAAGTACCTAGCATTGACTATAATGAGACATTTTCCCTATTATCCAAAATAAAGTCAATCCAACTCACTCTCTCTATTATTACAACACATCATTGGATGTTCATCAGATGGATGTGAAAAGTGCCTTTCTTCACAGTGACCTTAAAGAGGAAATATACATGGAGTAACCATAAGGATTTGTGTAAGATTCTTCCTTAGTTTAAAAAAAATTTAAAAATATATCTATGGCCTCAATCTAAGATCCTCAAGCTTGGTATTCCAATATAGACTCCTTTCATCTTTTAGTTGTGTTCACTCAATAAAATTTTGATATGACTGTCTATATTTTATTATAAGATGGTTCACTATTGATTATAGTTCTCTATTTGGATAACCTATTGATCATAGGGAGTTATTCATTCATCATAATAGCAATAAAAATTACTTTATTTGATAAGTTATAAATGATAGACATGTTCTTGTTGCGTTCTTTCTTCAAGATTGAAATTTCTTAGTCTGACTCCAGGATTATTATTACATAATCCAAGTATGTTCTTGATTTGTTTGCATGGTTTAACATAGATGAATATAAGCCAACTTCAACTCCTTTTATATTTGGTTTGAATTTTGAGCATGATTTTCCATCTCCTTTGGTTGATGCTACTTTATATCGATAACTTATTGACAGCCTCATGTACCTTACACACATTATACTTGATATTTCATATGTAATGAGCATGGTCTCCAGATTAATGTAGGAACCACATGAGCTACATTAGATAGTAGTTATGTGTATTCTCCACTATATTCAAGGAAATCATAGTTTTAGGATTCACTATGGATCAAGAATCAACATCTAATTGATTAGTTATATAGATTCAAATTGGGCTAGTGATATTCATAATCATAAGTCTACTTCAGGGTATAATTTCTCCCTTAGTTTAGGTCTGATTAGTTAGTCAAGCAAGAATAATAGTGATATTGATTTATATTCTATTAATTCATAATATAAAGGAATTTTTAATGCTTTTACTGAGGCTATTTGGCATCAAGTGATTCTCATTAATTTTGGTATCTAATTTTGATGACCAATATTCATCTTCTATGACAAACAGAGCACAATCCATATCTATAGGAGTTTGGTCCTTCATTAATGGACCAAGATTATAAATATTAACATGCATTCCATTTAAGATCTCATCCATGATCAAATCATTTATCTCTAATACATATAGAAAATGGATCAAATTATTGATATATTCACCAACCCCCTTATTAAGAGTAAGTATCTTCATATGTGAGCTCTTCTTGGGGTTCATGTAGTTCTAAATTATTCCTCCTCTAGGGGACCATCTTTATTTACTTGGTTACCTAATCAATCCTTTATGTCAAGACATAATTCTTTTACCCACATAAGATATTCTTAATGGGGTTAGTGTAGGTTTTTCCCCACTATGTAGTTTTACCAACACATCTATTCAGTTTGCTTAGATTTAATAAAGGTCATTTGGGAAGATAATCCCACATGCATGAGGATATTGGGGAATTTTTATCTTCCACATATATAATGAACCTTCCTATGTACTTTTTGGCTAATTTTTATTAATGTAATTTTATTATTGTGAAGATAAGTTTCTTATTTTGTATTATTCTTCTAATTTCATTACTCCATACAAGTTTTCTTTGTGTATTTGATCCCATTTAGTTGATCCTCAAGTGTGGCCCACTCTAACACTATCAAATTGTCTCAATTTCATAGCTATTTTGAAATCATGGGGAAATTTTCTATTAAAGTGACTAACATATCATGCCATAAAGTTAAGAATGGTTTTTTTTCACAAAACACAACTTTGTGTCCTAGTTTTATCATTGTAATTCATGTCATCACATTGTTTTGAGTCATTTTTTTCAAAACATTAACATGAATTATGTATGTTACCACATTTAATGTTCATGTCTATCATGGAAGTTACAACTATAACATATGAAATTTTTTACTTAAATTGGTTCTTCAAATGCATACCCTTATGTAGGAACCTCGAAATATTATGTAGGGTAAAAACCTTTTAATTCAATTTCTATTGTAAAATCTAGTAACATAGAGAAGGGATGTGAATTTTTTGAATAACTAAAACATCAATGTGTCATTAAACTCAATGTAATGATTATAGAATATGAAAAAAATGGCTATAGTAAGGATGAAAACTAATACTATGACATGACCTTGATGGTTATCCTAATATTTGTTTTTCTTCTTATTTCATATACCATTGTTGCCAAAATTATGATGTACTTATGGATGTCAAAATGAATGAGACCATATTTAAATTGACCCCCAAGATAGAAATTAACATATTTAAAATTTCCACTGGTTTACATTAAAATTTCAATATACATGATCACATCAAATTTTTGACATTAAATCTAGAAGAATCATTTTTACCAAAGAGTTTCAACATATAATTCTACAATTTTTTGCCTCCAAATCCTCTTACTTCAACATACAAACATGAAAGTTATAAACAAATTTTATATTTATTGTTTTTATGCTATAGTTATGGATTTCCTCCAACATTTGGACATTGATATATAAAAACTCCCTCCTCTTTATTTTTGTCTTAACACACCTTTGCTCACTAAGCAAGAAGTAAAAAATATATATTCATGAAGAGATTAATAATTTTTATTTGAAATTTGTAACTTGGATTAATAAAAAATAACCTTTGAGACCAAATATTCTTAATTATTTTGAATTTTATTCATGCTTCCATGATGGTTGAATTCAAGTTCCCATGTACACATTTGATGCAGGAGCATCAAGCTAGGAAATAACAATTTTGTGTTTTGGTCAATAAGGAGTCAAAATTGGTCAAGTTTGGATATAATGTGTGTCAAGATACCTTTAAATTTCCATTTCATGTATTTGAGTCCATTTTTGGTCCTAAATATGAATTATATAGATTCTATGTGTTTTCCCTCCAAAATAGGGAATTTGAAAATTCAAATGTTTGACAAAGGTCTAGAAGAGCATGAGAAAGGTTTGTAGTGGTTAGATGAGATAAAATTGATGTAAAGGTCCAATAATCCTTTGTAAAAGGTATTTTAAATTACATAAAGTATAATAAATTAGTTTATGAGTCAAATTATAGTTATGTAATCATAAACATCACATTAAATTAGCTATGGAAAAGAGGTTAGATGTAACCATTCAAAAAATCAATGTGAAGTTGGTGAAAAGAGGGTATTGTAAATGATTTTGAGAGGAGAGGAGATGTTATAGAGATAAGGGATCTCCAATAATTTTTAGGATATCATGGTTATAAATAAAATTGTACAATACTCCTCAAGAATGATAACAGAATCCAAATGGATCAAAATTGTATGTTTTTGTTGAACATAATGAATAAAGAAGGAATTTAGCCATGTAAGTTGATGTTATTAAATTGTATTGAGTTGTTGTGAATCATGTATATTTACATTGAGGCCATTTTTTTTTTCATATTTATGCAGAGTTCCATGTTGTTGAATGGTTGGTGGAGGCATCCAATAGTGGGTTGTAGGTTACCCATGTGTGCACAGTCAAGGAATAAGAGATGTGAAATGAAAAAATTGATGGTGAGTAAAGTTGTTTTATTTTAGTATTAAAATTTTTAAGGTTTTATTAACCATTATAACAACCCAGGTGAATCTTATAAATTATTTGAAAGAGTTTTGGCCATAGAAACCTTGCATAATTAGTAAAAAGAGTGTATTTATGACTAATTTTTGTACTATTCAAGCCCTTAATGGATTAAATAAAGATTAAAAATTATTTTAAAATATATAGGATTTAAAAAAAGAAATTTTTATGGTGAATTTTTCCTCTAAACATTATATAACTCAAGATATGGATTTTTGAATATTCACAGCCTATGCAGGTTCAAGGAAACCCTAAGATTAGGGTTTTATCATTTTTCAGAGTTCTAACCATTAAAAAATCATGAGATTTTGTTTTATAACATATTTTATCATTTAAAAATATAAAAATATGTTTTGGGTCTGATAATGTATGTATATGTACATATTTTAAGACTAGAGTAAGGTTTGAGGGTTAATTAGGCCTAAAAGAGGGTTGATTTACAAAAGAAGTGGTAGCTAGAATATGAATTAGGTAATTAAAATTTGTACACATATTAAATGGGATAAATTTATCCTAAAAATATAATTAAATATTTTTCAAAGTGCATTTTTTGACTTAGCAAGAGAAATTTCTTCAAAGAAGGCTACAAGCTTTATGAAAGCATGGTGAACCTTGGGTGTGGAATTAAAGGGTGGAGTCTATTTGGACACTTTTAAGAGGATAATTTAGGTATGTTTTCATAAATTAATACCATAAATTAAATTATAATAACTCCTTGATACTTATATCAAAAAATTGACATTTGAAACCCAAGAAGGTTACTTAGTGAAAAAGTTAGTGAAAGCATATGAAGGACTTTATGAAAGGAAAGAATTGTATAAGATAAAGTATGAGTTTTGAGAAATATTAGTGAGTTTATATCCATGAAAATTTTATTTTAATATTAAAATAAATATTCACATATTTTAAATAGACTATAAATCCCAAGAGTCAAACAAAGAGAAAGATTGAACTAAAGAGGAATCTTGAAGACCAAATCAAGCAAATCATTGTGACCAGTTGGATTTAGCATAATATGGTGATGTTTTGGATTACTTATAGCCATTATTATACATAAAAACTTCTTAAGGATCCTTTTATCTCTCAATTTGGATTTTTCTCTCATTAAATTTTAAGAGAATCAAATCAAAAAACCCCATCTTAATCAAAAAATCCCATAAACTGAGCGTATATGCAAATTATGTTTTCTAAATACAAGGAGTGAAAATAAATGTATATTTATATTTCCTATCTAATATGATATTTTTGGAAGATATTACTATCTTTATAAATATTTTAATGGGTCAATGAGGACCTTCATTTAATATGAAGATCAAAGGTGTTTAACCTTTTTTTATCAATGAAACACTTCAATTTTGACACAAAGTACTTGATAAAAGTCTTCACATATTGATAACTTCATGACCATCAATTTACACTTATAGATAGTGAGTTATAGGAGATGTAAAGAACACATATCTAGACAACATGGCATAGATATATAAATCAATGTTCACTTTATTAATTACAAGACTTATTACACTTAAATATTAAAATAGTAATTTTCATTAAATTTTTCTCATATCTATCTATGAAACTTAAAATTTTAATAAACCATAATAATCTCATAATAAATCATTATTTGGTATGAATTCAAAGTATAATATGATATATTTGGTAAATATCTTTCTATAATTAAATATTTTTGATTAAAAAATGTAATTCTATTAATATATTATATATCAATATTCTTACAAAAAATGAGTGGATGACATCACATTAACAATAATAAATATTCTGTTTATATAGAAAATAATAAGTATCTCTTCTTTAATAGAGACTTACAAAAATAATAAACATATTATATGAGTAAATGTTATGATCTAATACTTTTTATGATGTTTGAGAGAAAATATCCAAACCTTTAAATTTTACCAAAATAGAAGTGTCAAATATACTAATATTAGATGAAAATTTTTATACAAATCATAACTCTTATATATAAATGTACAATCAAATTGATAAAGATTATAATTAAAAGTGATGGACCTTTCCATTTTTACATATTTTCACCATTGATTCATGTAATTATCTCTAATAAAAAATCTAAATAGATATCTTTTGTCAGCATCTTTATCCTCTTCTAAAATTATCTTGTTGCCAATTATTTTTTATGATGAAAGGAAATCATATCTATAGAAAGGAATTATTTATTTGGAACACTAAGTTATCCCGCCATGGTCCATTTTCTTTGTTAATTATAATTTAGTGTAAATATTTTATACTTTCATAGTCTATATGTAGTGAATAAATATATTTTGGAATAAAACTATCTTTTTATCTAACTCAACATTTTGGATCATTGCACATGATCCTTCATCAAGAGAACAAAGGGTTAATGATTGAAAAATAAACCAATTAATTCAAACCCTAGGTAGAAGTATACAACAAGGGTAAGTATATGAATACCGATTAATTCAATAGATGATGTTTTAGTGGGCATTCTATTTGAATACATTACAAAGAAGTTTTCACAAACTACAAAATAGGCCAAACAAAAAATAAGAAGGGTGATAGATATTATGTATCACATGATATACTTGTATGAATACTTTAACTATCCTAAGGTTTTATCCTCTAAGTTAACTACCACCATTTATAATATCCTTTTAGGTACCTCCTAGACATTTTAATATCAGTTCTTGGTGTTATTTCTTTATTTCACATAGTGGAAATCACCAAAATCTTTGGATAATCTAACTATAGATTTTTGGCATGCTACCACATTTGTAAATATTACATGGACCAAAATATGGAAATATTATAATTAATTATGTTGGTTCAACACATGGTGGATTGAAGCTCTATCCTTGATAAGGTCACAACTTAGAATACTCCAAGATGTCATGCAATATTTGCCTCAACATGCATCAGTTTACAAAACTATATAATAGCATCTAGATCAAGTTGCATGAGTTACGAACTCCAATTGTGACCACAATTCTATTCTTCATCATAATATTAGATGTGAAAAAATAATTATAGAGGTATAAATATCTATTTGCATGGACGATGCCACCTCTATGTTCTATTCTCTAAGAAGGACAATAAACAATGTCAAAATAGGCATAAGGAAAACAATAATCATAACCATAGGTGACACCACAAACATCAAAAACTCCCACATAGCAAGATTAAGGCAAGAGGTAGGCACTTACATGATGAGCTTTACAATCACCACCCAAGAAGAGTATGAATCACTTAAATTCTTGGTTGGATAATCCATATGTTCTAAAGATATCTGGTGAGTGTAACTTGATATAGATGGGAGTTAAGGAGAAATAAGTATTGTAAACCATGTTGAAAGACATCAATAATGAAGTATATTATTAGGAGGAATAGAAGAAATTATTTTTATAGAAAGTAGTGCTCACCTATCAAGTGAAAAAATAGGTAAGGAAAGAGCTTTGGGTAAATATTACTCCACCACCACCTCAATTATTGTTGACACTATACGTTAGGAAATAACTCAAAAAAAAATGGTAGCCAAAATATTCTATAGAGATCTAGCTATGGGATATTCTATTGTGTACCAATAAGTGTAGCCTATATAATAATGTCCACCTCTAACCTTGATGCATAAACCAGGGACTCATCCTTTATAAATGCCATCTCCCATAGTGAAATATAAGATGGCATACTTTATATAATCCATAGAGGTGAATGGTACATAGAAAGCATATACAACACATCAACAACCTCAAACCCAAGTTGAAAAGAAGCTCAAGAAGACTCTCATTCCTCCACCCACATATAGGTACATGCAAAAGTATAGTAGTGGAAACAACCTCCTTATAATAATCCCAATCAGTTACTAAGCTTGACATAATAGAGGTCATGGAGGAGCCTTGAAAAATAACTTTACCATAGATAGAGCCATAAATAGAAGCTATGTAAGAACTAATAAATTTAGAGGAGGAGCAAAAGAAGGCTAAGATGAAAAAAATAAAAGAAGAGAAGGAGATAAAGAGGAAAGAAGTGAATAAATAAGAAGATGCATAATAATCATAATGCAAGAAATAATAAGCTAGACAATAAGAATAATGAAAATAATAAATTATACAGGAGCACCAAAAGCAAGATGAAGAAGCAAAAGTTGTAAAGAAGCAATCTAATGAAGTAGAGGCTACATAGAATTAATCTGAGGAACCGTAGGCTTGAAATAAATGAGTCAAATAAGCAGAGGTAGATAAAAAAGAATGAGATGAAACATATATAAAACAACAAGAAGCATGAGTTGCATAACAAAATAAGTAAGAACAAGAGGTGATAAAAAAGGCCAAAGAGGAGAAACGTAAGAAGGAAGAACAAGAGGTGCTATAAAATGCCAAAGAGGAGCAAAGAAAGAAGGAATAACAAGCCAAGTATGTATTTAAAATACAAGTAACCAAGGATAGATACAAATTTAAAGCTAAATCTAATGCTAAGGCTTAGGTTGAATCCAAAACTAAAACTAAAGTCAAAGCTAAGGCTAAGGTTGAATAGCAATCTAAATCCTAAGATGAGGCACATGTTAAGGCTAAGATTAAATATAAGGCCTAGTCAAGAAAATAAAAATAATAAAAAGATAAATAATAATCAGAGTGCAAAACATAGCATAAGTTGGTGACACAATCAGGAGTGCAGGAGGCTTCATAGCTGAAACCTCAAATCATTAGTTAGTGGTTGTGGGATGTTCCCACATCATCTACCTGGTGCACCACTTATTTTATTCTTTTGGATCATTTTACACTATTTCATACAATGATTCCAACCACATCCATGGTACTTGATACCACTATTCTTGAAACATCTTTGGATGTGGCCCAACTACCATTGACCAAATAGATTCAAGGCACAATTACAATTCAGGAATCCATTTCACAAAAAGATTCAGCCTTAGAATAATATTTTGTCTGACTATGAGGCAAAAATGTAGACTTGATTTGGTAGCTTACTAATTTAGATTAGCTAATCAATAAAAAATTCCCAATGTTGGTCACAAATATCTTAGGTGACCCAATGATGTATGAGGAAAAACAACTCATGCTTTACTAAAACAACTCACTAAAGATGGTTGGTTGTATAATAATTTCAAGCACTATGAGCACAAGGGTAGAATATAAATTTAGATACAGAGGTACTTTACAAACTACTTTAGGAATATGAGAAATTTTTGGATACTACTATGCACCAAGCAAAACAAATCACATAAAGGATACTGAATTAGAAGTAACACCTTAACAACTCATTGGCCACTACTCAACTATAGTTCATAATAATAGATAAATCCAAAGTTTTAATGGATGATTAGATGGCTACTTCATATGTGATGAACAATACCCTTAATCAATTTCTAGATTTTAGGGATGCCACCATGTAAAAAAATTATGATTGGCACACTGAGACACTATGAACTATATTTTTTGGCCTACAAGTTCAAAGGCATACAAATCAATTACATGAGTTGATTTTGAATACTCATCTAAATCAACTCATTACCATCACAGAGGATGGAGATGTGCAAATTTTGATGGTAAGCTAGATCCCACTATGTATAATGATTATTATGGTTTCAAAAGTGATAAAAGATTGGAATATGCTTAAGAAATATATTTCATAGATCGATCCTTCAAATTTTCAACTTATGGTTGAGCCCCAATTCATTCCACTATAGCAACATTAGTAGATACTATAATAGAAAAATATTTTGGTGAATCCCAAAGCAGACATTCAATAGAAATAACCTCTACTACTAGACATTACACAACCAAGTGGGCCATCTTCTAACTAACCAGATCAAGCACAATATAAAACAATGATACAACCATTCCATATTTCACCACCACCTACCCATTAGTTAATGTACACCTTAATTTTGTAGTTTCACATATTGTTTCATTTTTTTTTAAGATAGCCTTAAGCATTAGGAGTGGGACTAGGCTGGTTGAAAACCCATAAAAAGTGACCACCTAGTTCTGCTAGTATATTAATAAACTTAGAGGGAGATAGGCTATTATACTACTTATTTTAAAACCTGAAAGGGAGACTAAGTAACGTGCAAAGGGTAAAAATCAATAAATGACACCTAGAGAGATAACTGAGGCTCTTGTTTATGAATCATCACCTCAACTTCACATCAGATTTCATTATTGTGACTTTGTGTTAGGATGAGAAAATAATTTAAGTCTAAGAAAGTGTTGGGTTAAAAATAAGTCTTTCTAAAATCATAAGGTATATTATATGGATACGTGCAAATTGTATGATTTTGTCTTTTGTATAATCCTTTGTATGTATTTGATGTTGTAAGGATAATTAATAGATTGAAGAACTCAAAGAGTCTTTACCTTTGACATATTAAAAGGATAGAATATGAAGAGATTATGCTTTTTAATACCCTATATATAGCACTCATTTGTGATAGAATATGGTTTTGACGTGTGGTAGAGATTAATACAATGTTTTGAATGGTTTTCTTATGTCTTTTACTTATGATTTGTGCATAGTGAGTATAGTGAATATCTTGATATGATATTCATAGATTTTTTACCAATTATTATGTATTCATTAACCATTTATGTTATCCATATATTGATCTCGACTTTATAATTAATGTTGTCATTCAATGTGTTCATCAACAACTACCTTGTTTCTAGTATTGACTTTGCAATCTATCCATGTAATTAGCATGTTTTGGAGTTTTCTAGGAACATCTACTAATAGTTGCCATGATCTACATCATGCCTCCTAAGAATTTTTAATAACTCCAATAGGTTTTACCATACCATAAAAATATTTTTTTATATTAATTACACATATTCATCATATAGATTTCACCACGAGAAATCCAACTAGTGATCTTTAGCTAACTGCATTAATGTAGTTAATAAAAAGGTTTATAACTAATCCACTTAGATAATAATCACCATAAATAAATGTAGCAATAATAAAAAATATTGAATAACCATAAATATTGCACAAAATCATAAATAAAATAATACAAAATCAGCCACGACTAATACAATATTACAGCAACTATTGTAGAAGTATGATGCATAAATGTTATAGTTCTCAACAATAAATAATAATATTTCAATGTTAAAACATGATGAAAAACTCCTCTGAGTAGAGTCTCCATGACTCAAGAGTCTCCACAACTCATGTCTCAATATATAATCTCAAATGTAGTCCCTAGTATAGTTCTCCACCTAAGAGGGAAAGCATCATCTAAACACTTTTCCACACCAACCATAGACCATAGATCCCCTACACTATCTTCCAAATAATGGGATGGCCCTCCCTTCATGGATGGGTAGATAATGATGGTGTATTAATCCATAATAAAAAACTAGAACCTATGTATTGAAGATATCTAATATGTAATGTGTACCATAAATAAATCTATTCTAATATGACATCGCACAAATATAAAAACTATATCAACATATTAAATGATAATGTTTAATCAAAACAATACTTTGGCCAAAGTTTTTAATAATAAATGATCTCTAGGATCAGTCAATTGCATACACACCACTCAATCGGATTACACTTCATGTTACATTAATGGTGTTAATTAAACTAGTGAAATGTGTCCATTGATTATTTAGGGCCATGAATGTGAGATTTAATAAAAATATATAATAATATTAAAACCAATAGATTCATTCATAATATTTCACTTTAGCTAATGAAAATTAGGGCAAGTACAAATATATTATATACATTCATTTATCCCATCAAATGAAATACAATGAATCCATAACATCTAGTTTATTACATATAATAAACTGAATCCAAAAATAGTCCTCAATATAACATACCATCTAGGTAATGATTATCTAGACTATCAATTACATTAACCACATAGTAACTTATAATTTTAATTCTCCAAAACACATCATTATATCAATGGCTTAATAAATTTTTCATATTACACATATAATAAAATCTAGTCCAAAACATAACAATATGTTATGTATTTAAAATCTTAAATACTATATTCAATGCTTTTATACAAACATGAAAATATGAACAAGCATCATTTATATACTATTATGATAATAACAATTTACATAACACACACACACACACACACACACACACACACACACACACACACACACACACACACACACACACACACACACACACACACACACACACACACACACACACACACACACACACACACACACACACACACACACACATATTCTAGATTCACACATACAAATACACTATAAATACTTTATTTTTATACATACATATAAATGGTATAATTTGTATGATTGTTGACTAAGTAATAAATCGGGAAAGGAATATATATATATATATATATATATATATATATATATATATATATATATATATATATATATATATATATATATATATTCTAAATTCACACATACAAATACACTATAAATACTTTGTTTTTATATAATATATTCTTAATATGACATCCATTGTCATTCTTCTTAGAGTATACTATATACACTAAACATATAGTCAGCTCACAAATAAAAGGACCCATGACCTTTTTATTTAAGAATATTTCATTGTCCTTAATAAATAAAAACACAAAATATTGTCATAATACATAGCTACACATTTATATATCAAACTATTGAATCAAATATACCAAATCAAATGATTTAAGTTTGTAATTTAAATTGAATACAAATGAGAAACTATAAACACACAGTCAATTATACCCAATAGGGTTTAATATTATAACCAACACACATAGGAAACCAAATGAAACTATGCAAAATATATAATTAAAATTGTATAGCAAGTCCCTCTATTGATTGAGCAAAAGTCTTACATAAATCAAGACAAATCCAAATGAAAATAATACATAGTCACATCCAAATTTATGCATAGTTCATATATTTTTATGAACATAGTTTAAAACTTAACTCATCCATGTAGATTTTAAAAAATTAGGTATATTTCTATACATAAGGTTGAGTGTTTAATCTACAATTGTTTAATCACCTACCCATCCCTGAGTACATAATAAGAATAAACCAAAAGTTCCAAATTTTATATATAAACAAGTATGCATAATACAAGATTGCATAACATAGCCAAGAGTATAAAATTATACTTCCAACCTGTATATATAAATTCATTTGAATCTAATGCCACATAAATTCAATCAAAACTTTAACATTAAGTTCATTTAAACAAACATTTTCATCTCTCAATGAAATACATACAGTTTCCCATTAAGGCCTATCATTCCGAAATATTGGTGGGTGGGTGTGTGTGTGTGTGTGTGTGTGTGTGTGTGTGTGTGTGTGCGTGCGTGCGTGCGTGCGTGCGTGCGTGCGTGCGTGCGTGCGTGTGTGTGTGTGTGTGTGTGTGTGTGTGTGTGTGTGATTGGATTAAACCAAATATATACTTATATATTTATAGATCCTTTTTGAATAATGAAACTCACATTTTATAACTAATAAAATCCAAATATATTTACACAGTCAGACTCACATATAGTCCAAGGTTTCAGTCCATGTTCTAAAAACCTTAATGAGTATACAAAAAAAATGATTCCAACTAACTAGTTTAAGCCACAATGTATATACCCATCAAAATAATCTTTTTATTAATGAAAAAAAATTGAATTAAGAGAGGAATTTAGGACAAAACTTATTAAAATCCTAATACAACCATGGTCAACATATATGGATCTATCATAGTCCCCTCAAGTTACCTTGGGTTGGATGTAGGGTTCTATGGAGGCCGAGCCTTCCATAGGGCCCTACATACAACCCTTCAAATTTTCCATATATTTCAAATAATTGAAAAAGTAGTAACCTTAACAATTCAAAAACCTATTCAATGTTTTACACACATAATAATTGAATTACAAAACCTACCTAAGAATTCCAAATAAGCCATATATAATCCCTTTTTCTTTCCTTCCTTTCTTTCTTTCTATAATTTATCTTATATGCCATGTGTCATTCCGTTCACATCCCCTACTATATTATTATTATTATTTTTCATTGTCTTACTCTCCGCCATTAATGACCGCTTCAACTGACTGAATAAATGCATGCAAAAATAGCTCAACCAATTTCCACAGTCCATCACCATGTAATACACAATAACCTCTATGATTTTATCTAAAATGATGGTTAACTTGAAGTCAATATATGATTATAAATCGTAATCACTTTGAGGATTCTATTGAATCCCTAAATAATCATTTTATATTCATAATAAAACATTTAAATCACATTGATTTAACATTATATCCCCATCGACTTCACAAACTGACCAAACAACCAATAAACCACAAGTTCATGTTATACCATGAAAATAATATCAACTTTGTTGATAATAAATTTCCATACAAAGTGGACCACTCAATTAACATATTAACTATATATTGTGGCAATACTGTATGTATTCAATAACTATAGTTTAATGTTACAATACCATCCAAAAACCAAACACTTTGAAAATACAACAATTCCCAAATAATTTAACAATTATAACCAATGTCTAATGTACTTTGAATATGAAACAATTGATCAATATTTAATCAAATACTCTAAATTTTAAAACAATGTTATTTATCTTTTGACATTTAATTTAAACATATATAATATCATAAAAAAATCTTTAATCATTATTATCTAAATCTTATGAATTGAATAATGATTATGGAATTCATCATAACATCATAATGTTATACTATACAACCATACTTAATAAGGTAGTAAAATAAGTAAACATAAACAAATTCACTTATTTATCCAAATAATTATGTCAAACAAGATGAGCTATGTAAGATCAATAAATTATCAAAATCACTCAAACAAATCATTATGATCATTAATAGCAACTAGATTAGAGAAAACATACAATATGACAATAGTCATTCAAATGTAAAACAAAGCATACTATAACTATGTATCAAACAACACAATCATGAATTACAATTGTGGTGTGTACAAGGTTTTTTAGATTTGTTCTTTGTCATCCCCTAATGTCTTCATTTCAACCACCCTCTCTAATGATGTTCTCCCTCATCACACTCTAAGGGAAGAATTTTTCATGTATCCACCTCACAACAATGAAGGTAGTTATCCCAAACCATCATTATATCCATAAAATAAATGTGATATAATTAACAAACATGATCATAATATACAAAATGTAAAAGTACTGATAACTCATAGCAAACTAATCATGTAAATTAAGCAACACAAACTATCTCATAATCAACATATGTGAACAAATAGGTTATTCATCCTAGAGATAAATTGAGATGTGACATCCTTACCCCTAAATCTGGTCATCATCTTGATGACATTTATTCAAACATAAGTAATGAATTTAAAATAAAAAATAACATATGTAATGATAAATCAAGAAAAAGAATGTGGAAATAGTCTATAAAACTCATCATATTCCTCCCAAAATGCACTATCTTCAAAAGATTGGTCCCATAATGATTTGCACTATGATACTTCTCTATTACGTAAATAGAGTTTGTGAGTGTCAATTACTCTGATTAGTTCTATTATGACCACTATAGAGTCCAAAACCTGTAAAATATTCTAATCCAACACATGTGAAGGATCATCAATATACTTTTTAAGATAAGACACATAGAAGACATTATTAAAAAGAGCTAGAGATGGTGGAAATACAAGCCTATATACTAAAGGGCTGACCACTTACAAAACCTCAAAGGATTCCACATATCTTGGTGAAAGTTTTGATGATTCCCAGAATTTAATCAAGCTTTTTTAGGCTTAACCCATAATAACACTTTATCACCAATAAAATATTTTTTAGTTATTCTCTTCAGATTCGAATAAATTTTCTATCTATCATTAGCCTTGACCAACTTCTATTTGATTGTCTTGGCTTTCTCTTCCATTTCTAAAAGCATATTAGGTCCAAAGACTACCCTATCTTCTAACCTATCCAACTAATTGGTGTTCTACACCTCCTTATGTTTAATTTCCTAAATAGATCCATCTTTAATGCTAATTGGTATGAGTTTATATAATCAAACTCAACCAATGGAATGTAATTTCACACATGTATTTCTAATTTATTTAATACATATGAAGGAGATCTTATAAAACCTAGTTAATTCATTTTATATGTCCATCAATTTATGGGTGATAAGTAGTGTTGAAGTTCAAATACATACCCAGAGCTAAATTCAAAGTCAACCAGAACCTATAATTCATCATTGGATCTTGATCTAAAAATGATCTTCTTTGGAAAACCATGCATTTGATGCACTTCCTTCATGAATCTCTTCATAAGTGTAGGTGCATCATCAGTCAAGTTTCCCAGTATGAAGTGGGATACCTTTGTTAGTTTGTTAACTATAACCAAGATCATGTCATGTCTATTCTATGATAATGGAAAACCTTGGATAAATTCCATATTGATCACTTTCCACTTCCATTTTGGTATATCATGTAGATATAGTAATCCAGTCAGATGCACATGTTTAGCTTTCACACATTGACATTCCATACAATGAAACACAAAATTTATTGCATCTCTCTTGATTCCTTTCCAAAAATAGAGTGGTCTAAGCTCACCCATTATCCTGGTTACTCCTAGATTTCCTAAAAATGGGGCATTATTCAATTCCTTTAACACTATGCTGCTTAGATTCTCTCTATCAAGCAAATACATCCTATCGTTATATTGTAAAAGACCATCGCTCTCAATCCTAAATCCCTTATACCTATGATTCTAAGCATTCTTTGATTACACTTTCATGACATTATCATATAATTCATTTACTTGCAATAATTTAATCAATTTATCTTTAAAATTACTCTTAATAGTAGCCATAACTACTATGTACCTTCTATGGCTTAAATCATCAACTACTTTGTTCTCTTTACCTTTGATATCATTATTCTCAAAATCATAATAAAAAAATAACTCTAACCATAACCTTTGATGAGCATTCAAATTTAGTTGGGTGAATATTTACTTGAGTCCTAAGTTATTAGTCTTGAGATCAAATAGGTTTCCCAATAGATAATGCCTCCAAACTTACAAACTATGTATAATTGCCACAAGTTTTAGGTCATGAGGGGCATAATTCACCTTATATGGCTTCAGATTCCTAGATTCAGGCTACCAATGATCCATCCTACATAATAACTCCTCCAATTCCATCCCCATATGCATTGGTGATAATTAATAATTGACCATTAGGATCGAGAACTCTTAGCATTGGTGCTAAAGTAAGCCTCATTTTTAGTTTCTAAAAGATTGCCTCACACTTATCTAACCAAATGAAACTCTGATTCTTCTATTAAAGAGAGGTAATTAGATTATCTATCATAGATAAATTCAAAATGAATTTCTTGTAATAGCCTACTAACCCCATGAAACTCCTTACCTCATGCACATTTTTTAGTGCCAACCACTACATAATGACTCTTATCTTTGTTGGATCCATTTAAATACCATCCATAGAGATAATATGTCCAAAATATTGCACCTTATTTTGGAAAAAATCACACTTAGACAACATTCCATACAATCTATGCTTCTGTAAATGTTACAAAACCAATTCTAGATGGTGTAAGTGATCTTCCTCGTCCTTGGAATAAATGAGGATTTCATCTAGAAAAAATAAAACAAATTAATCCTAGTAATCTATTAATACACTATTCATAAGATTCATAAATGCTACTAGAGTAATTATCAATCTAAATGGTAACACTATGAATTCATAGTTCTTATATTAATTCTTGAACATTATTTTCATAATATCCTCTTCACAGATCCTCAACTAGTGATACCCTACTCTAAGATCAATCTTTAAAAATATTGTTTCCCCTTGCATTTAATCAAAGAGATCATGAATGCATGGTAATGGATATCTATTGTTGATCATTTTTTTATTTAACATCTTGTGGTCTATACAAAGGTAAAGAGTGCCATCCTTCTTCTTGAATAAGATAATTGGTGCATCCCATGGTGACACACTCGATTGAATCAACCCTTTAGACAACAAATCCTAAATTTGTGCCTTTAACTCAAACAAATTAGTGTTTATCATTCTATACGATGCCTTAGACTATATTTATTATCCAAGTATGATATTAATTGATAAATCAAACTCATGCTTAGGTGGAAATTCTAGTAATTATTTTGGAAACATGTCATTAAAATTTCTCAAAAAAGTATAATCTTCAATAGATGGTTCTTTAAATTCTTTCATCTCATTTATATTAATGATTAATGTCTATCATCCCTTTCTTTGAGATTTCTTGAGTTGAATTTCATAAATATACCTTAACTTCAACTCCCCTTTCTCACCCTGAAGTTATGTCTAATTTCCAAAATAATCTTGACAATCAAACTTCTTCAAAAAGTAGTCTACCTTAGATTTATGCTTCACAATCCAATTAACTCCTATGATCACATCATATGATCCCAATGGTGCTATAAAAATATCCAATACTATAGTGCACTTAGGCAATCTAATTTCTAATTTGACTAGACACTTTTCAACTTTGACTTTAGACTCATTCCCATGTTATACCAACCATGCATTTTTCATAACTCTAGCCTTTATATACAATTTACTAAGAATTCTAAGCTCAATGAAACATTTTTTATCTCCTATATCAATCAAAATAGAAACTAGATGGTTGAATAAAATACCTGATAGTTCTATGAGTGAAGCTTAATACTCAACCTATCGATTATCAATAGCTACGTGAATCCATTATTGAAATGTACCTTGTTGAGAAGCTAAACCTTTTTTATTTGATTTTCCTAAGGTCATTATCAATCCAAATGGTCACCTCTACAAATTAAACAACCTCTAATTGGTCCTTTCTTCTCAAACTATTGCTTTCCTTTGAAACCACCATTGAAACCATTACCAAGGTTTTTATTCCCTAAACCACTGTTAAACTTGGTGTTTTGATTCTTGAACTAAATATTGGAATCTCTACTCCTCTACTTCCATTTATTCTTCTTGAAAGATGGTTTATAACTTATAAAATTATTTTTGAACTTATCTCTAACTTAGGCAAGAGACTTCAATTTTTGTTCTTGCTTGATCACCTTATCAACCACCTGTTCTATGATAGATGGACAATGCACATCTACTTCATAGCCTATTTGGGGTTTTAATCCATGATGAATTACTTGACTCTAAACCTCTCTTCCACCTGATACTGAGGTATATACTTAAGAATACTGGTCAATTTCTCCCATTATTCATTTATTAAAAATTTCTCTTTCTTAAGAGACTAAAAATCATAAGCTTTTGATCAAAATATAGATGTGAAATCCATCATGACCTAAACAATGTCACAAAATATTCCCAAGTGGTGGTGGTTGAGTTGAAGTTCATCTCGAGCTTCTTGTTTTCCCACCAAGTCATTACTTCACCAACAACCTAATAAGCTCCATAGACTGCTATCATGATTTTAGAATAATTTTGAATCTTGAAATACTTCTTTATTTATGTTAACTATGCTTTAGTCGCATCCCCTAAAATAATTTCATCAAAATTAGGTGGATTCAAATTTTTAATGTTGTGTGCTAACTCTATAGCTATTAGAGCTCTCACATCCTATGGCACCTCCTCATTCCTCTACTCTTCAAGATGTTCCTGGTAATCAGGATACTCTTCAAGCTCATCCTTAGTATTTTCCTCTTTAGGACCAAGCACTTCATGTTCTAAGGCTATGATTTAGTCCCTAGTTTCTTGCATGGTATCGAAGATTAGGTCTAGCTTTTCATATTTTTCAATAAAAAACTAATTTGGATCAATAGGGGGTTTGGTATTCAAAGTACCCTTACCTCCTAGTCTGGTGTGCACCACTATTCTTCCTACTTATCATGAGAATGTGTTTGTGTTATTGGACACATTAAGTCCTATATTTTGAGTCTTAGATTTGATACCATAGTGTAACAAATACACTGAGTTTTACCAGAATATAGAAATATTTTTATAAAAAAAATTAATTACACATATTCATCATATAGATTTCACCACGAGAAATATAACTAATGATATTTAACTAACTATATTAATTTATTTAACCAAAATATTTATAGCTAATCCACTTAGCTAAAGATCACCATTAATATATTTAACAATCATGAATAATCCAAAATAACCATAAATACTGCATCAAATCATAAATGAAATAATATAAATGTAGCCATGGTTGATACAACATTATAGCCACTATTATATAAGTATAATGTATAAATTTTATAATTCTTAATAATACATAATAATATCTCAATGATAAAACATGATACAAAGCTCCTCTAAGCAGAGTCTCCATGAATTAAGAGTCTCCACAATTCATGTATCAATATATAATCTAAAGTGTAGTCCCTAGTATAGTTCTCTAGCTATGAGGGAGAGCATCATCCAAATATTTTTCCACACCAACCACGGACCATAGATCCCCACACTATCTCCCAAACAAGGGGATGGCCCTCCCTTCATAGATGGGTATATAATGATGGTGCAGGAATAAAGAGTAACAAACTAGAACTCACATGTTTAAAATATCTAATACATAATGTGTACCATAAATAGATATGTTCTAATATGATATCACACAAATATGAAAACTATATCTACATATGAAATGACAATGTTTAATCAAAACATTACTTTGGCCAAAGTTTTTAATAATAAATGATTTTTAGTATCAGTGAATTTTATACA
>JARHVA010005874.1:75000-220000 GCA_037957365.1 Torreya grandis
TATTTGACTTGGTTAACTCACACTCACTAGGTTATAAATATGATTAGGTTGCATAGTTGAGCTAATCTCAACTATCAGGTGGTAACTCATTTATTCTCTAAGGTTGGGGGAATGTGCCCTCCAATCTCTCTCTCTCTCTATCTATTTATATATATGCACTTTCCATATTTATATTTTTCCTAATCTAATTTTTAGTTATTCATAATGATATATCTTTCAAATCAAATTACCAAAAGGCAATATGGTTACATCAATAGACATGTGTACTCATAAACCTTACTCTCTTTCAATTTCAATCATTTCAATACTTTAAATTTAATATTACTTGTAGTGGTTATATACTATAACATGCTCTTGGTTGTAGTTCAATCACCATAAAAACACTCAAATTGGACTCAAGTAAAGATAAAGTGTGTAATACACACCCAAGTACACATTTATTATCCTTTAAACTAAAAATTTTATTACTATATTAAAGGGGAGGAAATGTAGACACTATTTATGAATTATATACTACCTTAGTCATATACACTTAGAAAATACATATCATGGATGTACCTTTAGCTTCTAGACCTTTTCCTACTACCAAAAAGATTGCATAAACAATCTCTCTATGCCTAATTGATTATCTCTTAGTTTGACCTATGTTATTCTAATCACTCAAATATTTTATCTTTCCCATAATATTATAAACCCACTTATCTTCCACGTCTACAAGTTTTGGACCTACACCTTTTTTTAACTACCTAAACATTTGCATCTGAGTCAGACACTTGCTTTGGTGTAAGTGTCCTATCGTAATATAATTATTTAGTGCCCTAAAGTCATCCAATTGAAAAATTAAACATATCCTAAATGTTGGCCTGAGTAATTTAATGTAATATATTCTCCAAAATGATTGGTATAAATATCATATCAACCCTAATTCATTCCTAACCTATAAACTTATTACCTATTCATAAGACAACTTACCAAAAGCATTTATCAAGCACTCAAGTGAGAAAAGCTTATATATTTTATCTTATTTCCATATTATTTATAAGGAAAATGCATCTACAGGTCTGAAGTATTGAAGGATCAACCTAAGATATATATTTTCCAAGTTACAAGCTATATCATTGTTATACTTGCTTATTACACATTGTAAGATTTACACACAAGCCAACACAGGGGAGAACTACATAAGTTTAAGGCTCTCTTCAGAGTATTGTCTATGTAGGTAGTGATCATTTATAGAGGGGTATTTAAGGTAGTTCAACACCATGTTCCTATTAACCCATTTTTTCCACAACCAATATGAAGATGAAGAACTAGGGTTTTTCTATTTGACAAGGAGAGATAGTCTATGACCTAGATCTGAATGCACTAGAGTGAAAGTGACACATAACCCAAAATAATCCATGTGCTTGTATCTAATTTTAGTATCTTATATTGTACACCTATATTTAATTCATATAATGTCATTGACACAATTATCCTAGGATGATGCAACTATTTAAGGCTATAGAGGCATAATTTCTAAAATCAAATGTCTATCCTATAATCTAGATCTAGTCTACTTTCTTCCTATTCCAAATCTAAATCTATATTAGCATCATAACCAATTATCATGTTTTCATTGTTATATCTATCATAGTTTTAATTTCTATCTTTAGCATCTCAACATAATAAATTTAGTATATGTTTTATCTGAGTTACACAAATAATTGACCTACTTTAGAGACAATCTAACATCCTTGTACCCTATGCTATATTTCCCCCTTTAACCCTAGATTTCTCCATATCTATATTTTAATATTAAATGCATGGATTTTTATCTCTCTTGAGAGTATTGGTATGTAGGAAACATTTAACATAGGGGGTGTTGAGGTCAAACACAAATTTAGCCACTAATATTTTTCCCATTTATTTTGTTTATTCCTCATGTTATATTGAGATAGGGTATTAAGTAAAGAATAATATACATAAGAACTTCTATAGATAATCCCAAATATAATATTATACATATAAAACCTATAGGTGAAGGTGTGTAGACCCATTTTTACATAGAGATATAAAACCCTACTTGATGTCAGCACCCCCTACAAACACTAGATAGTACAACCTTGTCTTAGGTAGATGTGAACCCTTTTTCACAATTTATATTGACCTATCAGAGCTGTATATTCAATTATACATGCATAGATAGAATCCTAATTTTTCTAATTTCTAGCTAAGTAATTTGTATTTCTTTTATCCCCCTTTAGCTTAATTTTACATTTAATAATTTTCAGATTAGAAATATTAAATTTATGCTTATTTTATACATTTTGATTTACACAGTAGTTTTTCATAATTTGGATTTAATATTTGTTTATCCCAATTTTTGATAAAACATTTTGGTGAACATGTCTATTGTCTGAATATTTAAAAACCTTGATTATAAATGTTCCTAGCATTTCTCTCCTTATTTTTGATGTTTTTAATTAATGCATTAGGGGATTTTATATGTTATTTATTCTTTGTTAAAAATAATATGCCAAGATTATATTTCATATTTTTTTAATCTAATAAATTTTTTCTTGCCTATCTTTAAAAAAGTACTACATTAAGTGATACTCAAGTTAAACATTTTATGATTTTAGTTTATATCAACATAATGGCAAACTCAGTTGATCTCTTTGATGGCATGGATAAAATACAATGTTAAGGGTTTATTTCAAAGAATTAAGATATGAAAGTTGCGTTTATCAATATTATCAAAGAGAAAACTAAGAAAAAATAAAAAGGTTATTCCTCATAAAATTCAACTTATATGGGTTCTTTACCTTTTTCTATTTATTTGATACAACCTTATATACTAACATCTACTATGGGGGAAACCCAATGGATTCAGAAAATTAATATGCCCATCTCTACTCAATAATTATTTGTACTTCATTTGGTTAGCACATATTATATTGCCAATGTATAGTCCCTTATGCAAGAGGATGTATCCTTGCAAACTGAGGTGTTACATTTAGAACAAGGTGTTTCAAAACCTAATTAGACACTTGATTCATAGATTTTATTGCATACTCTTGGCTCAACATATATCAGCATATCATTTATCAAATAGTTTTATAGCATCTAAGCTTATATTTTATTATGGAAAATATGACCCCAAAAACCATTTGAGAGCATTCCACATAGCATGTTTGGACTATGCATCCAATGACAGGTTGTTAAATAAGTTGTCCCATAAATTTAAATAAATAAACACTCATATGATTTTTTGATTCACCACATCAATTAATTCAAGTGTTAAATATTTTGGTTAGTTTAGTCCTTTCACGTTTCTAAATAAATAGTGTAGATATGGAATACAAAGTGAATTAGATCATGCATTAGTCTAGAAAACTTAAGAAATATATAAAGAACATAACTAACAAAGCCAACTCCAACAAGATTTACAAATGATAATTAAGAGTTATTGAAAGAAAGCATATATATCAAACCTTTCCAAAAGCATCCTATCATCCAAATGTGTCTCAAAACATGATTCTCCCCTTGATTTGGTGCTCAAGTCTTGTCAATGATGAATGGAAATGCTCCTCCATCATCTCAAGCACACCAATAAAACTAGCCTCATGAATTAGTTATGCCTATAGTGAATCTATACTATTGAAAATTAAGAATTTTAACACTACATAAATAAAGGTTTATGGAGAGAATTTTGCATAATAAGTTTACACATATGAAGCTTAAAATGGTGGTCTTATCCTTCTTATTTATAGATTTTTTAAGTTGATCAGAATCAACCATGATTGTCCACATTGATATCAAGATGCATCCATAAATTAATTCTATTTTGTAGATTTAAATCATAAATATCTAGAAGGAAGGGGCATTAAAGAGGCATAAGATACCTTAAAATTTATATTTGTTACATGTATGGCTTATGGATGCCACCCCATAGATGATGTCAATTGGTGATGCAGATATTAGAAATTAATTTCTAATTAAAATATATTCAATAACTTCCATGGATTTTCCACTTAAGCTTTTGATTTGGATTAATTTTTCTAAGTGAGATTAATCAAATTTTATGTAATTCTTTAGAAATTGGTTTCAAACTATTAATCAAACTATTTAGAATGTCATATTACTAGGTTATAATTTGACTAGAGTGGAATTAGAAGAAGGTGTCAGTTGTGTATTGACCAATATCACATTTAGGACATTGTTGACATAAAATAACACATGTATATGTCATGTACTTCCAAATAAGATGAATTTAGTGTTTTATAGCATCAAATTACATATTTTCCATTTTGACTCAAAATGATTTGAGAAAATTTAATAATCACATAAAATGCATTGCCCCATTTAGGGATACATTAGCCTAAATCAACATTTATATATGACAAGCTCATACCATTTAGTGTGTTTAAGTGATTTTGATCCAAAGTGTGATTTTTCAAAAAAATTGAGTAAGATTGGCAATTTCATCACAATGGTGTTAGGAATTGGATGTTTACATTTTTCCCCTATTTGAGAAGGCATAGTGAGACATTTAGATGAAGTAATGTATTTTCAAATAAAATATTTGTCAAGAAGAAATTAGAATTAAATGACCCATGATTATCCCTTGAGAGGAAATATAAGGATGAAAGAGAAGGATGAACTCTTGAAAAGAGAAAGGAGTGAAATTAACCCATAGATGAGATTAAATCCATATTGAGATAATGCTTACACACATTGATTTTTGATGATCAAAATATAATTAGAATATAATGGGCCTTAAAGTTAGGGGGAAGTGGGAAGGATACAATCCAAAAATATAAGTGACACACTTTGAACACACCTAAAAGAAGGTGCAAATTGTTCACTTAGGGAATGATTGAACCCAAAATAAGTTGCACACTTTGAAAATTCCATAACGAGGGAAAAGTCTGCATAGATTTGAATGAAAATAAATAAGAGAGAATTGGTATAGATAAAGGAAACTAATAATATGCCCCAGTAGGGTATATTTTATTGATTGATAAAGTAATTTTTCCCTAGTAGGGCTGATTTTGATCACTAATAATTAATTTTTCCCCAATAGAGTTGATTTGATTCAAGAGGTGGTATAAATGGTGGTGCCCCAGTAGGGAAAACTAGCAAGCATAGCTCAATAATATAACCTAATGTATAGATTAAATATGATCAGGTGTAAACATAGATGTGAGGGTCTAATGACTAAAGAAAACATAAAAAACTAGGCATATGAGGATGCACAAAGTAATGAAAGAGATGAATAGAAAAAATAAAGGTGGCTGAGTTGACTTGAGATATGTCATGTATCCAAATGTTGCCTACATAGTCCAGATGGACCTCAAGCTAATGTAGTTCATCAAAAAGTGGGAAAAAATAGAATGAGGAATGAAGAATAGAAGAAAAATGGACCACTATTTAATTAGACTCATAATGTATGCCAAAAGATGCACGTCTTTCATAGAGTCTAGTGTATAATCCATTTATGTTTAGTTAAATTAGTGTACTAAGAGGTGATCTTCAGAGTTACATTAATTTTGATACTTGGATCCAAATCACTTTATGCTTACTATAGCAAACCAAAATTATGCATCATAATCATGAGTAACTTAGAATGACATTGTATTTTAATTACAATGAGCTCGTTCAAATGTGAATATTTATAACTAAGGATAATGATAAAAGTTACCAAGACTAGAGTTATGAATATTTACATTTAAAAAAAACAAAGATAAAAATAAAACATAAATGTAACCTAACTTAAAATCTAGATATGAACAGTCAGGTTTTAAGAAGGAACAAGAATGTAGAAAATAAAAGCAAGAACAACTTAATAAACAACATCCGAGCAAGATATGAATGATCAAGATCCATGTGTACTATCAATATGTATGTCGAAAAAAAATAACAAGACAAAATAATAACACAAAAGACCAAGAAGAAACAATAAAGGAAAATAAAATGAATAAAACAATCAAAAGGAGAGACAAGGAAGCAATCAAAATTAAAAAAAAAAGAAAGATCAAATAAACACACACAAAAAAGAGTTAGTCATAATGTTAGTGTGAGTAGAAAATAATTGTTCATATATGTGTAGTAGGAGCATTACTTTTTAGAACATCATAATAATAATAAAGGACACAAAGAAGCCCCTAAGTGACAGGGAAACAACAAGATAACAAAATGGAGGAAAAATAAGAAAAGGAAGGTGATATCCTAGCTGACTCTAGATGTATAAGACAAGTGGATGATGCCTACATAGCTCCATGGATGTGAGGTCTAACATGAACTTCAAGAGAAATTTAGTTTTCCTAGGAAATGGGATAGAATAAAAGTGATGATAAGAGAACATGATTGATCTTGTAGAGGAAATAAGGAAATGGGCTCATAAAATGGTGAAAGTGTTTAAATCAATGCTTGAAAAATGGTAAGAGCATGGATATTAGAATGAAAAAATGTGAAATATAATGTTTTTGTTCTTTTTATGAATCATTTTATAATGTATTTGTGTTTTTGGGATAAGCAACATAAATGAAATATTAACAAATGGTCCAGGGAACTACCTAGATAAGGAGATGCACATCCATAGGTAAGATTTCAAATAATATCTAAATCAGTTGTAATAAGGATCATGAATATAAATAATGTAATAGGGAACCAAATAATCAAGGATATACATGTCCAAGAGTAGAAGTTATAATAATAAATAAAGCTATTTACAATATCCCATACTTGCAAATTGGTAAGAAAGAAAGAAAAGGGGAACTGAGTTGACCTCAATGTGAATCAAGCATGGCCTACATAGTCCCATTAGGACCTTAAGTCATAGTGGTTCTACCCACAAAAAAGGTGGTAAAAACTCAACTAGGTCACAATAAGTTTGTAAATTTGAGCTAAATGTCAAGGAAAATGATAACAATAATGGCAAGGCGATGTGGTGATGCATGATAAAAAGGCATTGTTCTTAACTTGCCCATAGGTAGTTATAATTAAGAAATAATGTCATAATACTAATTTTCCCAAAGGTGGTTATAATCAGTGACCTAAATAAAATTTAAATGAAAGATAACTTACTAGATCAACTATCCTACTACTTTCAAAGACTATCATTTAAACACATAATTCTAAAATTATTAAAACTGGATTAGAATCCACCCACAAAAAGTGTTGGAATAACCAAAGGAATGAAGATAAAAAAGGGTTGGGTAGGATGACTAAAAACAAGCCTTAGTAAATATTAAAGGAATGATATAATAAAATGGTATAAAGCATGATATAAATAAAATGATAAGATAATAATTGGCTATAAGGGGAAAAGTTTTCCCCTAAGTGATGATTGTATTTCTTATAAAATGATGAGAGCATGGCTTAGTTTGATTTTAAAACAATTAGATTTTTACAAATTAAAATGTTCATAAAATGGTGAGAGCATAGCTGAGATGACTGAGATAACCTCAAATAGAATTTAAGTGCTTCATACATAGTCCCAAAGGACCTCAAGTCAATGTAGTTCAAAAAGGTGAGATAAATAGCACACAATGGTATAAAATGCCTAAAATAAAATGGTCTATAGGGTTTCCCCCAAGAGATGAAGCAAAGTAAATATAAGGGTAAAATAGAAAATTAAATATGGTTTCACTACTCCTACTAACATGGAGATGCACGTCCTAGTCAACATGTGAGACAACCAAAATAATTAATCATAAAAATTACTAAACAACACCTCATCTGAATAGATGTTATGTCAAGAACCTACTCTATATTTGGAATTCAATAATGTCCTTGTGATATTCATTGGTCATTAATTCTTCTTCCTTCAAATTTCAAGACAAGGTATCTTTCTAGCCTTTATAAAGGAAAGTGCAGCTAGGGATGATAAATAATGTTAGTCATTGGATAAATGGTATAAGTTGGTAATAAAAATGTGGATGATAATGGAATGTATAATAATGGTGTAACAAATAAATATTAGGAATTTCAATCACACACAATGTTTTTGATTCCAAATTTGACATAATTTTGGTTGTGATGGGGCCCAAGAGTTTTGAATATTCTCTCAATAAGACCACTAGATTTTTCTATTGTTTTATCTTGAGAGTTTCTACAATCTAATTATGTTATAAAAAATTTAGCTATATTGATGTCATATTTTATAATGTCTTCATCCAATAGTGAATAACTATTGTACTAAGCCATTAGCACCTCAAAGAGGTCTTCACCAATGAATTTGTCTTGATTATCCCATGGCGCCTTTGAGAAGGTTACACTAATAGATGTTAACATTTGAATTTGATTATCTTCTAGTGCCTTCAAAAAGGTTTCACCAAAAGATGTTGAGTTTTAACTTTGATCATCCCTTAGTGCCACTAAAAAGGTTTCACAAATATATGTTAACATTTGAATTTAATTATCTTTTGGTGCTTTTGAAAAGGTTTCACTAAAAGATGCTGAGTTTTCTCTTTGATCATCTCCTAAAACCATCGAAAAGGTTTCACTAGGAGATTATTCTTTTTATAAATGAATGTGGTATTGGTTCCTTAAAATTTTGTACTTTATATGTCACCATTGATGTAAATCAACAAAGTGTGATTCTATCAGTCCCAATCAACATTTGTGTGAGGTAAAATGTGAATATAATGGCTATGTTGGGTGGTGGTAATGAAATGGTGAAAGGTAGCACAATCATCATAGAAGATAATAGGAAAATTTATATTGATGTTGAAGTAATCATCTTCAAAAATCATAGAAGGATCACAAATATACTCAAATTGATTCACAAGGCAAGTGTAACCAATGTTGTAAAAACCGTGACTATAATTTGATTTTAAAGTTGATTTTGAGCTAAGGAATTCTAAATCCATTATTGAGACTGATAGTGATTCTAATTCTAAGGCTAAGTCTAATGTCAATTCAAAAAGGGAACCTAACTTTAATTTTGATTCTTAATTTATTACTAAATCTGATGTCAGTTTAGAAAGGGCACCTAACTTCAATGTTAATTCTTAATCTATTTCTAAATATAATATCGATTGAAAAAGGGAACCTAACTTCAATGTTGATTCTTCATCTGATGTGGCTATTTCTATAATAATTATTTGTTGAATTCTTGGTTGTGGATAAGTAATAGCCTATGATGGTATAATGGGCTAATTAAAAATAGATTCATCTAAGAAGGGTTCAACATATACTAACTCATCTAGGTTAAGCCCCTCAAAGAGAGGGAACTGCTTGATGGATGACTTGACAAAAATTGGCCTATCAAAATGAGACTCCTCAGTGAGTATAAAAATATCAAGAGACAACTCTGTAGATATTGGCTTGTCAAAGGGGCAAGGCTCTTTAAAAATATGGTGATGGTCGAGGTAATGACTTGCCCAAAGGTGGTAGTAATCATTAATAAGTGACTCAACAAAGATTGGCTCATCAGAGTGAGACTCCTAAAAAATATATAAAGTATTAATGGGTGATTCATCATAGGCTAACTCATCATAAAATGGGTGTTTAAATAATATCATCCTGGTCTTGGTTTACAATTGGTTTCAAAATATCAACTTTGAACACATTTTGGTCCTCATAAGATGGTTCTTTAAGAGGCAATGGTTGGCTATGTTACGGTTTGAATATTGGCACATAATTTAGAAAGTGGGTAATGGTTAGTACAACATGAATAATGGTTTGTGTTTCAATAATGGACTCTCTAAAAATTAGACTATCAAAGAAGTGATCAACAAAGACTAGTTCATCAAATTGATGTTCCTCAATAATAGGTTCAATAAATACCGATGATGGGCCTAGAATGGTAATGAATGGGCATTAAAAATCTTGATTTCTCATGCAATCCAAAGGAGGAGGGCCTAAAATGGTAACCTTCATGCACTATGGAGCTTGATGGCTCGTGCAAGTTCAAGAAAGATAGCCTCAAATGGTAACCTTCAATCACAACATGAAAATCAAAGTAGGATAACCTAAAATGGTAACCTTTGAGCACCATGCACAAAACAAAGAAGGACAACCTAAAATGGTAACCTTAGATTTGGAAACACAAATCAAAGGGGAAAGATGGGGATGACATACAAAAATTAGCATGGATTAGGTTGGTATTCAATAATTGGGTCTAAAGAGGGCGATATCCCCAAAAAAGATGGAGTGATTATGTCCACCATAAAAATTATCTTCCTCATAACTAGGGCCACAATATACCCCATTAAAATTATACCTTTACCTCATGTTTATAATATTATTCTCTACATTTTCTAGGATTTGGAAAATATTTTTTCAAAAATTAACAAGGGTGTGTTTTGATTTTATCCAAACTAGTGACAAGGCAAAAAGAGACTATAATAAAGAGAAGTGGAGTATTACCACATAATTAAAATACATGGTCACAAAATTACTCAACTTTGGTGGGTTTAAATCATCAAATTGGAATAGGGTATGATAACTTTGAAACTTAAAGTGTAAACTAGTACACTAAATGTAGGTTTAAAAGATAAGTTAATATTGTAAATGTTAGTGACAACTTGGATGAGTTGCAACTAGAAAATTATAAGAGAGTCTTTATAATGAGAAAGTAACAATGCAAACTAAGAAACTCAAGATGTTAAAACACAAGAATTTATAAGTATAAAACTAAAATCAAATAGGCAACACAATGTTACCACATGGTAATAGGAAGTAGAATTAATTCTAGAACTTAGAGCATGAGTAATACATTAGATAACCTAAGTTCACAATGATCAAATAATGATGAGTCTATAAAATTTCCTTCAACCCAAATTGTAAATCATACCCAAGTTAACTAAAACCAAGTTCAAATGTTAAACTAATTAACACATAACTTAGAAAGGTGAGATTTTGATTTTGAATTAAAAATTAAGGACTTATAGATTTTTTTAAAATAGTTTAGACTCAAATAGATAGCATAACAATGTTGTTTTAGACAAAGACAAACATAATGTTTTAGATGAGGATTTGAACAAGGCAAAAGATTATTTTGATTTGGTCAACATAACACCTCCTTGTTAAATAAATTGTTGGATAACAAATGTGTTTTTTTGACATGTTTTGGTTTACAAAAAAAATTTAAATTCTAATAAGACAAAGAAATTAGATGAAAAGTGACAAAATACAACTAAGTATAATGTCCAAAGCCCTAAAAATGATAAGGTTGTTTCATATCACTAAATTTTGTCTATATACATGCTCTTGGGAGGATTTCAAGTGTTAATCCAAAAATAAAAGTGCATGAAGTAGTAGGGATTTTACACCCCTTTTTCCCAAGATATTATACAACAATGTATAACTTTGATCTACTTGCCCTACATCAACAATATGTCTGTAGTAAGTGGGGTTGTTCTAAAACTAAATTTTCAATCATCAAGATGGTCACAAGTGTGATTAATACTAGAGATACCTCACATAAATTGAGTTCATATGGATTAAATTACTATGCAAGGGTCTATTCTTTTGCATATTGATTCCATATGTGTAATTCTTTGTGAAATCTCCTAATTAACCAGACCTGACTCAGGTCTTCATTATGATTATAGAGGTTAGTTTCTTAACCCCCTAGAAATTTTAGTATGTGTGCCCTAATTTATATGCTCCACCATATATCAGGGTTAAAACAATGTCTAAAGATGAAACCATAGGTCAAAGCTTCCCTAAAGAACTTGTGAGGAGGCTATGAACTCCCACTCACAAGTCAATTTACATAAAAATGAAAGATAAAGTGAAAAGACTTTAAAAGTTGTGTTTATATCACCCAAACCATAAGGGTGTTGGGGATAGCCTCAACAAAATTATTTTCATGCCTTTTAAAAGGCATAATTTTTAAGGAAAGAGTGTTTTTGGTCACCCAAGTTTCCTAAAGGGGATGGGGGGAGAGCATACAGACATCTTTCATTTGCAAAAATAAACAACTATAAAATGATCTAGCATAAAACAAAACTTTCCTAAGAATTTTCAAGTTTAAGTAAATGTTTATTTTATGTACCAATTTAAAGTGTTTGTGAAGTTTTTGTCCCCTTGTCCTTAGTTTCAAACTTGTAAAATTTTCACAAAACAAACTAATAATAAATCATCTAAATTTGTTTTAAGCACCAAATGAGAAGTTCAAGACTTGATGAATGTCAAACTTGTGTTTTTTTCTAGCATGTGACCTGTTGTTTTTAGAGGATTTCCTTCGACTTTTAAAAATAATTATCAATGAGAAAATCAATATTTTAAAACTTTCTCTTAGGTTTCTCTATTTTTATTACATATAGACTGACATCAGTCAATAGTGATCAATACCAGTTATAATAAAACTGATACCGGTTATAATATAATCAATCCTAGTAAATAAAAATTGATGCCAATTACTTATGAACCTTTAAGCAAAAAATGTTTTGTCAAAAGACATTAATTAGCCCAAAATATTATAAAATCTAGAGAAAACCTCTAGATCCTGCAACAAGATGGTTAGACAGAGACCTAGAAAGTTTTAAAATCATAAATGAAAACCTACAATTTTCAAGGAAACTTAAAATCCAATTTTGTATGTCATGTTTTTCCCTGCATAGGGAACCGATGCTGGTTAAACAAGACCAATTTTATTTATATAAAATTGATATCGGTCACTATTTAAATTATGTGTCAACAAAAGATCAAAAACATAGGAAAAATAATTTTAAAACTTGGTTTTTAGAGATTTTTAAGCACTTTTTAGAAAATATAAGAATTCTAAAGTGTTCTACTTGATTTCATGGAATGTGTGGTCCCATTAGATGTGCCAATATGTAGAGATGGAATCCAAAGTGAGTTAGATCAAGCATTAGTCAAGAAAACTTAATAAATGCATAAAAAACATAACTAACTAAGTTAAACCCTTCAATAGGGTTTGAAAATGACAATAAAGAGCTATTAAAATAAATAATATACAACAAACCTTCCCAAGAGCATCCCATCATCCAAATATGGCTCAAAACATGATTTCCCCAATGATTTGGTGCTTAAGTCTTTATCAATAATGAATAATAATGTTCCTCCATCATCTCAAGTGCACCAATGAAACTAAGCTCATGAATTAATCAATTTTATACCTATAGGGAAGATATCATATTCTAAATTAATCATAATAACACTACATAAAGAAAGGCTTGTGGAGAGAATTCTACATAATAAGTTAACACAAATGAAGCTTAAAAATGGTGGTCTTGGCCCTCCTATTTATAGATTTTTGAATTTGATCAAAATCAACTATAATTGTACATGTTGAGATCAAAATGTGTAGCCATGAATTAATTCTATTTTGAATATTTAAATCATAAATACCCTTATAAATATTTGGAAAGAATGGGAATTAAAGAGGCATGGGGGCCTTAAACTTGATATTTATTGCATTTATGGCTTATGGATGCCATCCCATAGATGATTTTACCTCATGATTCATATATTATACATCAATTTCCAATTAAGAACTATTCAATAACTTCCATGGATTTTCCACTTAAGCCTTTGATTTGAATTAGTTTACCTAAGTGAGGTTACTAAAATTTTATGCAATTATTTGTAAATTGGTTGTCCCTTTAATTAAAATGGTTGAAATGTGTAGTTACTAGGTCATAATTTGATTGGATTATAATTATAGGAAGGTGTCAATTGCGTACAAACCAATACCCCATTTAGGATATTATTGGCATGAAATAACACATGCACATGTCATGTGCTTCTGAATTAGAATAAATAAGTGATGTAGAGAATCAAATTACATTTTGGAATTTTAACTCAAAATGATTTGGAAAATTTTAATAATCACATAAAATTCATTTCCTTATTTAGGGATACATTATCCTAAATCAGCACTTATATACAACAAGATCAAATCATTTATTGTGTTTAAGTGATTTTGGCTCAAATTATGTGTTTTCACAAATTTTGAGTAAGATTGACAATTTCAACGTAATGGTGTTGGGAATTAGATGTCTACATTTTTCCCCTATTTGAGAAGCCATGGTAAGACATTCAGATGAAGTAACATCTTTTAAAATAATAGTTATCAAGAACAAGTTGGAAGGAAATGATGCATGATTCCCCTTCGAGAGGACATACAAGGATCATAGAGAGGGATGGATTCTCAAAAAGAGAGAAATATATTAAAATTAACCCATGGATGAGATTAAATATAGATGAGTTAATGCTTACATGTGTTGATTCTCAATGATCAAAACATACTCAAATATAGTGATCGATGCTAGTTACAATAAAATCAATGTTGATTATAATAAAATTGATACCAGTAGATAAAAATCAATTTCGGTTACCTATGAGCCCTTAGGCAAAAAATATCTTGTCAAAAGACATTAGTTAGCCCAAAATAGTATAAAATATCTATAAACCCTCTAGATCCTGAAACAAGATGGTTAGACAAAGACCTAGTAAGTTTTAAAATCACAAATGAAAACTTGAAACTTTCAAGGAAACTTAAAATCCAAATTTGTATGTCATGTTTTTTCCTACATAAGGAACTGATGCTGGTTAGATAGGATCAATGTCCATTAGAGAAAACTAATACCAATCACTGTGTAAACTGTGTGTCAACAAAATATCAAAAACATAGGGAAAATAATGCTTAAACTTATTTTTAGAGATTTTGAAGAACTTTTTATAAAATCTAAGAATGCCAAAGTGTTTTCCTTGCTTAAATGGGATGTGTGGTCCCACTGGGTGTGCCAAGATGTAGATATGGAATTCAAAGTGAGTTAGATCGAGCATTAGTCAACAAAACTCAAGAAATGCATAAAGAACATAACTAACTAAGATAACTCCTTCAACAGGGTTTTCAAATGACAATTAAAATCTATTGAAATAAATCATATACATCAAACCTTTTGAAGAGCATCCCATCATCCAAATGCGGTTCAAAACATGATTTTCCCCTTGATTTAGAGCTCAAGTATTTGTCAATGATAAATGGCAATGCTCCTCCATCATCTCAAGTACACCAATGAAATTAGGCTCATGAATTGATCAATGTTATTCCTATAGTGAAGCTATCCTATTGCAAATTAAGCATAATAACATTACACAAAGAAATGCTTATGGAGAGAATATTGAATAATAAGTTTACACAAATGAAGCTTAAAAATGGTGGTCTTTGCCTTTTTATTTATAGATTTTTGAATTTGATCGAAATCACCCATGACCATCCATCTTGAGACAAAGATGTGTGGCCATGAATTAATTCCATTTTGGAGATTTAAATCATAAGTACCCTCATAAATATTTGGACTAAAGGGGCATTAAAGAGGCATGGGAGGCTTTCAACCTGATATTTATTACATTTATGGCTCATGGATGCCACCCCATAGATGATGTCACTTGATGAATTAGATATTAAAAATCAATTTCCAATTAAAATATATTCAATAAATTCCATAGATTTTCCACTTAAGCTTTTAATTTGGATTAATATGCCTAAGTGAGATTAATCAAATTTTATGCAATTCTTTATAAATTAGTTGCACACTATTAATAAAATTGGTTAGAATGTCATATTACTAGATCATAATTTTACTAGAGTGGAATTAGAATAAGGTGTTAGTTGCATATGGACCAATATCCCATTTTGGACATTGTTGACACAAAATAACACATACACGTGCCATGTGCTTCTGAATTAGTAGAATTCAATGGTTAAGAGCATCAAATTGTATTTTTGCCATTTTGAATTGAAATGATTTGAGGAAATTTAATAATCATGTAAAATTCATTGCCCCATTTAGGTATACATTAGCCTAAATTAGAACTTGTATATGATAATCTTGGACCATTTAGCACATTTAAGTTATTTTGGCCCAAATTGTGAGTATTTAAAAATTTCTAGTAATATTGAAAATTTCAACACAATGGTGTTATGAATTAGATGTCTATAAATACAAGTGAAAATATTTCATATGCTCAGATTGCTCATCTCAAACAATAATCCAATGAGCCTATTGTAAGATATGTATTACAATATAAGACCATGCTATCTAAGATGAAAAATACTATAATCAATAAGGAACTAAAAGACATTCAAATATAGCTTGCTTCCACCACTACATGAATTCACTATTTTTAAGAATACTCTCTCATTCATATACTTATGTCACAAAATAAGGACATAAAGGTCAAATTATTGGTAATGAATAAGTTAAAGTATGTAGCCAGTCTAGTAACTACTTATCATGCCAATAATTCAAGTAATCTGCCATATAATGTGAGACCAAATGATAATGAGAGTGATCAAAAGGCAACTATGAATGTCATTTTAGAACTTACTTTATGGTTGTATTACCAACTCCTCCATGGAGACAATTTACTAATTAAAAGTTCCATATAAGGTAGTACAAAATTTATTAGAATTCAATCTCATATCGATCCATCCCATTAAATAGGTTGACGTGAATAAGGATGTAAATAGGATGCCTTTTATTATTTTTATAGAGCACCAGGGCACACTACAAATAGGTGAATCAGTTTATGGAAAAATATTTAGGATTTCATAGATGATATCATAATAGATGTGGGTATATCTAATATCAGTTCCAAATCACAACCAAGTGATATTAGAAACATGAATATATTTATTGATCTATTTCCTAAGTACATATCTCCATAAATAGAAGAAACATATAGAATGCATCACACATACAATACACTCCCTTCACTAGCTTCTTATCATCCTCATACAAAGTAATAACATCCTCTAAATGGAATCATTGGTACATATCATGTTTTAGTTCCATCCAAACCTCTCATCAAATTTCTATAGCGTGAAATATTTGATGATGATTCTAATTTAACTCTTTGTTCATTTGAGCTCATATTTATCACCATCTTATATAGAGTGTTATGGTTGATAAGGGTTCAAGTGTGAATACATGTAATATCACACTCATCTATCATGTTGGATACAAAAATAAGGATCTAATTCATACAAAAATAATCATTAATTGATTGAATGTCAATGTATAGAATTCCATTAGTGATACTACATTACCACTCTAGGTTGGTCCAATACATGTGGCCACCAAGCTTACAATAATACCCAGTGTAGGATTACTCAATATGTTATTGGGATGCCCTTGGATCAAATAAATTTATGTATTTACATCTACAATTCACATATTATTTAATTATATTTATTCTAATTAGGTCATCATAATTCATAATATTCCATATAAATACCCCCTCCAACCAAATATCATTATTTCTACACATTCAATTTTAGTTGAACAACCTCAAAAGGTTCAACCTAATAAATTTCAAAAAAAAAGGGATAACTTTCCAAGGAGACCAATCCTTTAAAATACAGTTACTTTTAGATTTGTCACAAATTATATAGAGCCAATCCCTACACCAACACGTCCTAGATTGATATTACAAAGCACTAAGTGTGATTCACAAAGAGAATAAACTCAAAGTTCATACACTCCTCGATGGGTTTCAAATAGTCCCAAATTTCACACTACTAAAAAACATAAAAAACATGATAAAAATCATCATCATGATAGTTTCACTTATGTTACATAATCATATTAGTTTTCATATTCCACATTGAGACCTGTTCGTTCATAGTGGTATGACATTCTCCATTTATGATAGGTCATCCTTCATATGCTAGATACTTTATGTATTGATTGTGAGGCTCTTGTGGAAGTAATTTTTTAATATGTTCCTTTGTATTTTTTAGTTTAATATATTTTAAAATACAAAAAATAGAATATTTCAAAAAAAATCAGGACCTATGCATGATATGTGTAGTTTATTTACAACAGCTCATTGGTGCTCAGTATATGTAGTTGTTATCTAAGTCTAGTTTATATCAAATATGATTCACAATTGTGCTTGAGTGTGTTTCAATATTTATAGTTTTTCATTTCTAGATATATTTTTAGGTGGCAATACTATCTCAAACCTAAAAATAGTACACATACAAAATTTATCTAACCTAGATAGTAACACATTACACTCTTGTCTGATTCCAATAGACTTATCCTAGTGAACACAAAATATCAATTATAAGATATAAACCAGTCACAAGTATTATACATATTGTTTACATCTCATCAATTTCATCATGCACATCCTCTTACACATGTTTCATTATTATATGGCTATCCTTATTTTTCATACTTCATTTCAATACATTATGAAATATCTATTGTTATTACTCACTCACATGTGCATTGTCTTATTACTGTATACCTAAGTTACTAAATAACATGATGTTAAAATTATATAATTTATATTAACTACACTTATTCATGCATGTTTATTATGTTTCATTTGTTTGCTTCACCCTTTATGTGTATTCAACTTATTTAGATTGTAGACATTTAAACATTCCCCTGTTTCCATCTCTAAGTGTTATTGTATGATTCTATATGTGTGAATGACATTTGAACATGTCCCTTGTATTTGGCCCTTTGGCCTTATATTGTGTGTCTTGTGTGATTTTTCATGTACTCTTTATGTGTGTATGTCATGGCTATGACTCTTTTTTTCTCAATTTTCTCATTTTTTCAATACCATGATGGATATAATGTATCTTCTCAATTTTTCTATGACGTGATGGATATATTGCATCCTCCATGATTTTCTCTATATCAGTTTAAATTACTCAATATGCAATCATTTTTCACCATGTTTCTCATTGGTAACATTTAGCTCAGCATGACATTATGTATGATTGGTTCTACATGCATCGTATGTTACTAAATTACTCATTTTTTCTATGATGATGTCATGATATTCAATGTTATAATTACTACTCAAATTTCAATATTTTATATAACATCATTCATATAACATTTTTTTTATGCTAATTTATTATGCAGGCTTCACAACTCACCTCAAAAGAGGGGGAATATATAGTGGCTTGCCTTAGAGACCAAGCTATAAAAACCAAGTAAATAATTAGAAAAAAACATGTTTTTCTTAGTTTATCATAGTCCACACACATTTTCTACCCAAAAATCATTTTCAAACAACAAATGTTTCTTTGGACAAGGGTACAAGTTAACAACATCCATAACAATGCATTGTCATCCCAATAATCAAAACCATGATTTTATAGATTTCTCATAATTACACTTTAGCCCAAAGATCAGTTCAGTATTATGTAGAAATATTTTTACATGTTCATTCTCATTTTATCTCATATTTTTCTTATAATTAGAGGAATCATGTGTGACATGTGTTCTAGGTTATCACATTTTTTGCTTATAAAATCACTTGATATTCACTCAGCCTCAAAATCTACATATTTAGATATAAAAAATACTCATTTTTGCACCATTTTCATATAAGGAATGAAAAATAATGTCATTCTCTATTTTTATACACCAAAATCATATCATACTATTTTTCACAAGTTTTTCCCCTATTTTGCACCAAAAAATGAATCTTATTCCATCTGCAATGGTTGATTCACCTTTTTCACCAAAATGATCTATTGGAATTTATATAAGGATTTTTAAATACTCTAATACCTTGGGTATGAAATGATAGAATCAATCACACCTTAATGTCTTAAGCACATTCTTTTTCTAATGAGGATTGGAGCATGCACAATCCAATCTAAGTTTTTTAGTGAAAAAAATGTCCAATGGTCCTACCCTCTCTAGTCACTTGTTTTGTGATAGAAAACATAATGGTTCGCATACCCAAATAGTTTAGATGAATCATGGTTTATCATGTGGCATAAATTCAATATTTTTATTCATAGGGTAAGTTAAAGTATAAATATTTCTTTTACTCTGGTACTTTCACTTTGCTACATTACTAGAATAAAAGGGGAGAAAATGTAGTCACTAAAATTAACATTTATTTTTAAAATAGTAAACTTATGACCAATACTTTTACACACTCATCTCATGCTAAAGTTCATGGCTCTAGGCCACTATTCCTTTAATTATATGTGAATGACCCTTACCTCCAAGTAAATTATAATTCTAAATATTCCTATTCACCATCCTAGGCAACCTAAGCTCACTATCAGACTAATCCACACTTCTAATTTAGTTTTCATTGTTTCCTAGTCTAGACACATAAATTAATAGTTATTATAAAATAGTGCACTTATAACCACCCTTTTGACACACTTAACTCATGACATATTCCTAGGCCTTTTGACCACTTTACTTCACTTTTCACATGGATGACACATTCTTATAAGTAGACTAGTGACGCCAAAATATCTCTATCTAAACTTTTAAGTAGCCTAAACTAAGTCTCAGACTCACCCATAATTCCATTTTAGCATTTCCTAATCTTAGGATAATATCATCCTATTTGGATAATAGTGCTCTCAATATTCTCTAATTCTGCTAGTAGTGTCCTCCCACCAAATAATGACAAATTTATAAAATTTAAAAGTAATAAACGGGTTGGCATTGAAGTTTAACAAGCCCCATCTGAAGGAATTCCAAAAATACCACTATAAAACCAAATTTCAAACCATTTTGCATAAAATATTCTTCCACACTAAAAAAGCACCAAAATTATTACTGCATATTGAGATAAAATCATCTATTTCTCCCAATTTTAATTGCATACAACCCTAGTAGCCATAAGCTAAAGTCAAGATAGAAGTCATGGTTGAAGAACTCATTCACACTAGGATTTCATAATCATCTATCATTTTCCACCAAATATTTCACACACATCATCGTAACAAAGGATAACTACATGGAGTTTGATCCCTCTTCCAAGAATTGGTATGTAGGCATTGTTCAACAAAGGGGTTTTGAGGTAAAACACAACTTCAACCACTAACCCTTTTTTATTATATGATTGCATTCATCTTCCTATGTCATTGAGCTAGGGTTTTAAGTGAATAAATAGTTACATAGTGGTCTCTACACTTGAATGAAATCTCTCACACAATCTACAAACACATAGCTGAAGGTGAACATAACCCAAAAGTTTCAAAAATATGCTACCTACTAGATAAGGCTACCCAATTTGATTAATAATTCCCCCACTATTATCCAGTTCACTACTATTATATAGGAACTCTACCAACTCCTATTCCATATATTTACTCAATCGACATAGTATCCCTCTTAGTCTTTGACCTAGAAATAGTTTGAATCTCATTTTTCTAGCTAAGTTTATATTTTCCTTTATACTTTTGATATTTAGTATGTTTCCATTTTTAGTAAGTTTCAAATCAATTTTTGTCCTTTATTGCATATCTATAGCATTCTAAGTTTTCAAAAAAAATTGTATAATTAAGGTCTAACATTCTCCTAGTTCCCCAAATTTGATAAAATATATTAGAGAACCCATTTTATTTATTGAATATTATAAGCCCTAGTTTTGTCCTTACGATTTCCCTCTAAAATTTTTTCTTAGAGTTTCAAATTAAAACTATGGTTTCCTTATCATGTTGGTTTATTTTTTAGCATTAGATTATCTCTCTCCTTTAGTTATAATTTTAGTATTTGTAAAATTTAGATTGACTAACAATGAATATCTTCCTCCCCCTAACCCTCAGGTTGTGATATCTAATTTCCCTCTAACCAAGTCCATGCTATCAATTTTTTATTACATAACACACCTTAATTTCACTTAAAATAATGGTCCCCCTTTTTTATATTTTGAGGTCTAGTCTTGCTTTTAATTGTATCTAGTTGGTCCCCACATGTTCTATTATTTTTTTCACATGAATATGTTTTTCAATGAAAATATAAGCCTTAAAAAAACTTTCATTACATAAACCAAGTTCGAGACATAAATTTTCATATATAACACTTTGTTTGAATATTTATTCTTGCCTTTTGAAATTCAAGTTAGATCTAGATGTTCTATGGAGCACAAGGTCAATTGAAATGCTAGTTCCTTAAACTAGTTTGGCTGTCAACATAACATATTGAGCTGGCTTAGCCAAAACACTAATTTTTAGGATTGGGTTGGCATCCAACCCTATAATTTTTAGGCCATAAATTTTCATTTTTAGATCCATTTTGGACATTATTTGTTGTGCTAGAAATGTTCTTTCATGATATTTTTTATAAATCATATTTTATAGTTAGTGTAAATTTAGAATCAAGTAAAAAAATTATGTTTGATTTAGCTCACTTCACATTCCTCTTATCTAGTCAATCATTGATGTTCTTGTTATAACTAAATTTTTCACCTTAGGAGAATTTTATTCAAACCTCTCCAACTTTAGTGAGACATGAGATTACTTCTAGACCTCTGGGTTGTCTATAACTGAAGTAAACCTCTAGATTGAAGGTCTAACTCCCCTTGATGAATCACTTAGGCTCACACATTAATTTGTTACTTGATAGGAAAAGGGAGAGAAACCTACTCTAATGAGTTGATGCACCAAATATGTTTTGACCACTACTAACTAACTACATGTACACTTGTAAATCAATAAAACTAACCTAACATAAATTATTCTTAATCTAAATCTCTCACATGAGTGTTTCAATGTGAAGGTTGTGATGGTTGCTTAATCTAGGAGGACTAAAAAATAGGTATTAAATGACACTATGAGATAGAAAAACTCACTCAAATATTTCACCACACTCATACACTTCACATGACCTGAAAAAGAAGCTTTCAAACTACATCTAGATGTTATAAAAGGACAACATGCTAAGGAAGACAAGTCAATTCACTTGAAAATATCAACTATTATCATATACAAACTAAGCCCAATCACAAGAGGAGGTAAACTAGTTGCTTCTCATTAATCAAATACATACAAATGAGTAGGTATTTTCCATACCACGGTGGAGGATACAAACTTAGCCAAAAGTGGCTCAATATATAGAGAATGTGTGTGTGTGTGTGTGTGTGTGTGTGTGTGTGTGTGTGTGTGTGTGTGTGTGTGTGTGTGTGTGTGTGTGTGTGTGTGTGTGTGTGTGTGTGTGAGAGAGAGAGAGAGAGAGTTAATAAGTGTCATGTGATTTAAAACAATAAGGGGATTTATGTAACGACCTAATCCATGTGTATCTCCTATGAAGATGCTCTGACCCTCTATGTGGCATGGGAGTTGAAGTGCTTACTTAATACTTTGACTAGTTTATTAAAACTCTTCTTATTCTTGACATGTTGAAGGACATGTGGCCTTATTGGTGTTCAAATAATTTTATTTTACCTATTTTATCTATTATTTACACCTCTTAACTGACCCCAATAGGTTCTCCTTGACACATCACCTCTTTCACATGCAAGGTGTCTAGAGGGCTCTTCATCTCCTTAGACCTATTTTGCACATGCATTAAAACTTGGTTTCAGTTACTTTAACTCATAAAAATTTATAGATGGCCTATTTTAATAATATAAAACCTTCGAAAATTCATTTTGAGGTCTCAAACTAGCCCCAACAAGTTGGTGTCTACCAAAAGCCTCAATTCAGCCTCATTCTTTGTAGCCCTTTTTTGTACAAATCTTCTTATGTGGAGAAAAATATAAAAGATACTAAGAATATAAGGGAATATTACAATACCATCTATGGATTTATATCTCTAATTTCATTTTCATGCTCTAAATACAAGTGGATGTCTACTTTTTATGCCTATCTCTTCTGCCAATTAGGCCTAGAAAGTGGATTTTATCTCTAAACTCCTCATGCACATGTGAAACCTCTGGGAAGTGTGCGATTCACTTTCCCCATACCAGTACAAACATTCATGTAAATTCTGGGATTTTGTAACATTTTTATTATAGCCAAACCATGAAATGGCCAAAAATAATCCCTTCATAAGCCTGTTTGGACTGCCTTACAAAATGGAGTTTATTTAGTCACTTACATGGGTTTATGAGAAAAAAATTTGATTTGAGGAGATGAAATAAGTCTCACAAGACCTCTTAAAATGATTGTAAAGTTTACATATATGAAAAATCCCTATAAAACAATAAAAAATACACAAAATAGTGCATTTATGGAAATCTATACAACATTATGTACATCTCAAGTACATGTGGATGAGCTACTTGGAGTCTAGAATAATCTCCAAGAGATTTTAGGATCAAAATATGGAATTAAGTGTGTTTTATAAGTCCATATCTAAAAACTAGTTATTTTTGGTTTTTAAGAGAGGTTTAAGACTTGTTTGGGGTCTTAACAATTGTTCATAAAGAATAATTGTTGACGCTGGAGATTGCACCCTGTGGCAGGAAAACGGATTCCTGCCCTCTCCCCGCAACATGGAAACCCCTCTCTTGCCTGTGGGATGGTGAAGCAGGAGAGGAGAGTCTCTAGGTATGGGCTAGTTCCCTCTGATGTATCTTGTTTGCTTCAGGTAGTGCAAAAATAATGGATATACAGCTATATACTGGGGGAGATTAAAAAGGGGGAAGAAATGCAAGAAAGCAAACAGCCTACTCTAAAAGAGGTGATACACCAAAATAAAGGGTTCACCTTCCAGATCCACTCTCAGAATCAAGAGAAATGCAAATATACTCTACACATCTGGCAGAAGAACTAGGCTGCTAAGACTAACAGGGAGGCTATAATGGAAAATACATAACAGAGGTTTACCAAGGTGCTATGGAATGCACACTTATAAGAAACTTACTCTGTTCTATCCTTTTCAAATATTGCTCTTCTCCTTTCAGCTACAAAATCAGTGCCTTGTAGATAGCTGGTCTGTTGGCATTACCTGTGGAAGCATGGAAGATAATGACTAAACACAAATAACACTCATGGCATACACAGCAAATCAATCCAAGATGGAGGCAAAAACTATATTTTATTGATTTAGGTGGAGAATTTGTAGAGCTGTGCTCTTTACAAAATTGGAGAAGATCCCTTAAAATGACCAAGTCTGTGTATTTATATGGGAAGAGCCAAGAGGAGTCTCATTGGCCTTTTGCTTGCAAGTGGCAACGTTAGTCTTCATTGGAAAGAGGAAAAATATTGTTGATGACATCATAAATCTGTTGGGACCATGCTTGCTGCCTCATTTTGTGTGATGTTCTACTCCTCTAGTAGCTAAGCAGGTCTTTTTCTGTGTTCTATGGGTGTTTTTTGCTGCTTGTTGTGGGTGGCAAATTTGCCACCTACTGTTGTGGACTTTTATGTCAACGTCAGCCGATTTTGTTGCCAAGTGCGGTAGTGCTACTGACGTAGGCTGAGTGTCAGCCGTGGGTGGCAGTTTCAGCCTCCACTACCATGGGTGGGCTCCATGTATTCACCACCGAGGGCGGGCTTTTTTTATTCACCGCCGGGGGTGGGCTTTTTGCATTCTCCGTTGTGGGTGGTTGTTTCTCCTTCGCCGCCTGGGCGGGGGTTTCTTATTTCCCGCCATGGGTGGGGGTTTTTTATTTCACCACTTGTGGTGGGCCTCTGTAGTTTACTGCCTTTGGGCAGCCTTCAACCGTCTGCCACCTACGAGCAGCCTTCGGTCATCTGTCGCCTTTGGGCTTTGGCTAGTCATCAAACTGGTGACTCACAGGATAAGCGTGCCTACTATGCTTAAGACCCAGTTGCCTTTAAATATCCATTGGGCATGGAGCCAAATGGTAACTTTGAAGAGAGTTCACAATAGCCTTCGAGATCCCAAAATCAAATACACAAAATTTACCCCCTTACGAAGGGAAACACACAAGGCTAAAAATAACTAATTGTGCAAACTGCACTTAGGGAAAATAGGAAAGAAAATAAGGGAAACTATGTATAGCCAAACCAAAATTTAGTGACAATGCTTCAGATGTATCTTGTTGACTGGGATACGCAATTCTTCACTATCCAACCTGGAGAGCTGGAACGCGTTATGCTGCTTACACTAAGTAATCATGTAAGGACCGCTCTAGAGGGCATCAAATTTTGCATGTTTTTCAGGCTTAGCTCTATCTTCATCCCATTTTAAGACAATGTCTCCTTCAGCAAAGCTTTTTGACAAAGATTTCTTGTCAAAATGTCTTTTCACCTACTATTGGTGACTGATCATAGAGACCATGGCCTGATTCCTTATCTCCTGGAGCTCCATTAGTTCACACAATCTGACCTCCATGTTGCTTCCTTCTTCTAGCTACAGCTGATGAGCGAGGTCTAGTGCTGGCAACTCGAGTGAGATAGGAAGCCTTGCTTCCCTTCCATACACAAGCGTATATGGAGAATTTTTGATTGATCTCTTCAGAGTGATTCAATCGGCCCATAGAGCTATTTTCAACTTGGCATGCCAAGTTTTTTGATTTTCTTCCATGGTCCTCTTTATAATCCTGATCAAATTTTTGTTAGTGGACTCAGCCAGCCCATTCCCCTATGGATAGTAATTTGACGAAGTGCTAAGGTATATACCATACCTGAGCACCCATTCACTAGTTTTGGTTCCCAAAAAAGCCAAGGCATTGTCTGAAATTATAGTGGCTGGGACCCCAAAATGTGTCACTAAGTCCTCATAGAAATCCAAGACTGTGCTTTCATTCACTTCCTTCAAAGCAATGGCTTCCACCCACCTGGTGAAATAATCCATAGCAATCAAGACCCACTTGTGTCTGGCACTGGAGGGAGGATTGATCATCCCTATGAAATCCAGGCCCCACTGCATGAATGGTTGTTCAACATGAACGGGCTGTAGGGGCCTGGCAGCCAATCGCTGCTTGCCGTCAAAAAGTGCACACTTCTGGCACTTCCTTACCCAGGCATGGGTATCCTTAAAAAGAGTGGGCCAGAAATAGCTATCTCTCATTATTTTTGCTGTCGTGGTCTTAGGGGGGAAATGGCCACCTGCTGGCCCATCATGAAACTCAGCCAACACCTTGTCAGCCTGCCTGGAGTCAATGCATCTCAAGAGAACCCTGGAGAGATCCTTCCTAAATAATACTCCATCAATCAAAACATAAGGAAGGGACTAAAGTTTAAAATACCTTCTTCTAACCCTATCAAGACCCTATGGACATTCGCCCGTAAGAAGGAAGCGCCTCATGTCCAGCATCCAATCTCTTATGATAGCTGGTTCTTCTGCAGTGGCTGCATCATGGATCAGCAATCTGTCTTCATCCTTTTGTCTCAAATCTGTAGCTAGGTGTTCACACAGGCCCCTTCCTCTCACCAACTTGGCAGTTTTGATGTTTATGTCATACTCCATCACTTTGGTGATCCATCCTACTCTTTTCTTATTTAAGTCTCGATTGGTCAAGAAATCCTTCACACCAGGATGTGGAACCATGAGATGGATCTTCCTGTTCGACAACATATATTTGAATTTCTTCAGGCTACGCACTACTGCCAAGACTTACTTCTCTACATAGGTGTACCTGATTTCAAAGTCCTCTAACCCTTGGCTGAAGAAGGTGAGTGGTTGCTTGAGGTCATCACTATTTGCTTGGGTAAGCATAGCAAATATTACTTCTCCATTGCTGAAGGTATAGAGATTGAGGTCTTTGTTGAAGTTGGGGTTGATTAGAGCGGGAGCCTGGGTCAAAGCCTATTTAATAGCTTTAAAGCTATCTTTTCTTGGCATTGTCCACTTGAATTCTTCACCCTTCCTCAGCATAGAGGTTAGGGGTTTAACTATTTCAGCAAAGTTTGGAATGAACCTCCGAATGAAATTTATCCAACCAAAGAAACTCTACAGGCCTTTCTTGTGCTTTGGTAGGGACATCTCCAAGATGGAGCAGACTCTCTCAGGGTCAATAGACAAACCTTCCTTGGACACAATGTGGCCAAGAAGTTTCCCCTCATGAACTACAAATACACATTTCTTTGGATTTAGGGAGATGCCAAATTCCCTACACCTCTCAAAAATATGCCTGAGGTGCTCCATATGTTGTCTCGCCTCCTTGGAGAAAACTGTTATATCATCGAGGTACACCAGCATGTTCTTATTTATCAAACCACTGAAAGCCATGTCCATGGCTCATTGGAAGGTAGCACCAGCATTGGATAGCCTGAAAGGCATCTTCTAGTAGGCAAACATTCCCCATTTAGTGGTGAAGGCTATTTTGTATTGGTCGCAGCCTCACACCAAAATCTGATTATATCTCAAATAACCATCCAGGAGGGAGAAACGTTCAGAACCGGTTACCCTTTGGAGAATCTACTCCATGTTCAAGAGGGGATAATGATCCTTTAAAGAGACTTTATTAAGGTCTCTAAAGTCGACGCATAGCCTGATCTCTCCATTTTTCTTTCTAACTAGAACCAAATTAGCCAACCATGAGGAATGTTTGATCAAAAATATAATGCTAGACTCAATCAACTTGACCAATTCTTTCTGCATAAGGAGCTCGATCATCAAATTAACAGGCCTCTGCTTTTGTGTAACTGGTTTCGCACCTTCATCTAATTCAATAGTGTGCTGGGTGAGTCTTGGATCGAAGCCTTTCAAGTCACTATAATTCCAAGTGAAGACATTAGCGAACTCCTAACACAGCAGAATGAAAGCTTGCCTTTCTTGAAATGTGCAGACCTTACCAAGTGCCAGCAACTTGTCCTTGAAGATTTCAACTTTTTCATAATTCTCCTCTTTGGTAGTGATGCATGCTTTGTCATCTCTTAGTTGGTCCTCTCCATTGAAAATACTTTCAAGTGTGACCAGACCATTAGGGAGTTTTTTGTTTTTCAATTAAACAATCTAATCATTATATTGCTGCTGCAATTTCACTTGATTGTGGACCGTGAACTCAGCTTCTTCCTGTAGGAAGAGAGCTATCTGTTGGTCACTTTTGAAGACCTGCCAATTTGTAACATTGTCTGGAATTGAAGGCTGAACCACCACTTTTAAATGGCACAAACCATAATCCCTGCTTATTTATTTTGAAACATCAAATTGGACACCAATAGCTGCCAGCCTGTCAGCCTGCTTATTTTGTTCCCTGGGAATCAAGGTAATGTTAAGAGCAAGGAAATCCTCCATCAAGTCCTAGACTCTGTGCTTGTAAGACTTCAGTAAGGATTTCTTGGTCAATTTTAGGCCTCTTATTTGGTTCACAATTAATTCACTGTCCCCCAGGATTTGCAACTTCCTGATCCCTCTCTTTCTTGCCCACTCAAGTCCATGAATGAAAGACTCATATTTTGCAATATTACATGTGCAAGAGAACTAGAAACAAAAAGCTGAAAAGTACCTTTCTTTAGAAGGGGAGACTAACATTGCCCCACCACCGGTGCCTACTTTGCTTTTGGAACCGTCGAAATATAGCTGCCACAGGCCAAGGTCTTCTTTGTTTTCCTTTATTATATTGGGATGACAGCAGTTTCTTCATGCAAGCAATAGACACCAAGGTCTGCCTCTTCAATAAACTTATAAGGATTGTGCTCGAAGTTATCACTTCCCCACTCATCCAAGAGTAGATCTGCGACTCCTTCAAGAGCAGAAGATGAAGATTTGTCCATCTGAGACTCTTATGGATCGATGATAGTGTAACTAACATTCGCTGCCTTGGGTGAATAGGGCTCTAGGTGATCCTTGTAGAGTGGCTCGGATTCAATTTTCACCTTGGTCCCGTACTTGGTTCTGAAAACTAGGTATGACCAATTCGCTGCTAGATAGCCCCTATCTTGGACGTAAAGTCTCTGACAAACAGATTGTGAAGTATGGAGGAATGTTTGCTACCACTATATCATGGGGAATTGAGAATGTTGGGTAGACATGCAATGTTAAATTCAATCCTTTTAGGATTTTGACTGTCTTTGTAGGTGTCCCATCTAGTTGCAAGACTCCTTTGTTCATTGCTTCATACTTTAACCCCATCTTATCAGCAATGCACTTGGGCATTACTGAAGTGTTGGCCCCACTATCAATTATGCAATTATGTACTAAGAAATCCCCCATGATCAAAGATACATAAAAAGGGGGAGTCCTTTCTTCTTTCTTTACCTGATCTGAAGCAGAAGGCTGCCCATTTGTCATTAAGACGTTGTTAGTCTGTCAGGACGGCCTGTCGATCTAGCTCATGCAATTCTTTCTTCAGTACGTCCCTTTGTCCTGGAAGAGACAATGAATCCCATAGAGAAATGCTCACGTGCAATTTCTTCATTTGATCAACTATATTAACTTGGGAGCTGATTCCATTCGTACTTTCCTTTGGGCTAATCCCAGTTGGAGCTATAGACTGGGGAGTTGGAGGTGCAAACGGTTGTCTGGAAATTGGGGGCCCTTGAAATGGGTGTGATGGAGGATTCATTGCTACCTGAGGGGAAGCATGTGCTTCCCCAACTACTCTTATTTTAAATCTCATGTTGGTTGCAACGTAATCAGCCTGATTGTCTGTAGCGCCCCCATGATTAATTGCACAGAGTTCACCTTCTTCGTGATTCATCAAGGTAGAATCCGGCTGAGTTTGATTGTTACTTGTGCTGGGTTGAGCTGGAAACTCAAAAAATTGGGAAAAATCAGTAGCCTAATTTTCTAAATTCTAAAAGAAATTCATCATGTCATTCGTATGGACAACTTGCTCTTGACCATGTCCCATGGTCAAACAGCTAGGCTACTCCTGTACTAGATTGTTCTGAGTAGGAACCATGGCTTTAGATGATGAAGAGGGGCCTGGGTTATAATTTTGATAAGGCCTGGTCTGAGTGAGCTAACCTTGTCCTTGATTATAGCCTTGAAAAGGGTTCCTAGGTGCTTGACCATAATGTTGATAACCCAGATTCGGCTTGTTATTTTGGGCTTGTCTTTTAAGAGCTACAAGTTTGTAACAGGATTTTAACCTCATGTAGTTCATTTGTCAGAACAGTAACTGACTTTTCAATGGTAGGCAAGGGAGCAATTGTGGGAACAATTATCTGTATAGGGGGCAACATCTCTGGGAAAAGTGGCATGTGGGGCCTAGGAACGATCTTTCTGGCTTGTACCAAGCAATTCTCGACTGCTATGGCGACGTCATAAGCAGCAGGCAATATGTGTCCTCCCATAGATTGGATCATCATAGTAATATCACTATTCAATGCTTTTAGATAGTACAAGAAAGCATAGCTGGGAGTCAGCCTTACTAGGACAGGAATTCTATCCCAAGTCTTTTGAAATCACATGTTGAAGTCCTACATATACTCATGTGGAGCTCTTTTTATAGTCATCAGCTGCTCGGCAAGAGAGAGGCCGTCACTTTTTTCCCTAAAATGATCAATTAAATGAGTGCCCAATTCACTCCAGGAATGTATGGAATTCACAGGCAAGGTGTCGTACCAATCGAGAGCTTTACCTTTCAGAGACAAGGCTAGCAGTCTGATTGCAATATTTTCTTCTGTTATATTGTGAATATTGCAAAGGTTGGCAATATTCTTGATATGCTCAACAACTGTAATAGGTCCCACTCCATCAAAAGAAGGCACATTTTTTAGAGTTGTTCTGGGAATCAGATCATAGCGTGGGAGGTTTAAAGGGCTCTCACCACGAAAAGCTGAAAAAGGCAATGCCATGGCTGGGACAGGGTGTATTTGTGGCTGAGTTGGGTTGGTGTTCCTAGCAACAAGTCTAGGAGGATTTACTAGTGGATAAGGGCGAGTTCTTTCAAACCTAAGGGCGAGTTAATCAAAATTTGCTTATGTATAGATAAATATTTGATTACAAGTATCTTTCATTATTGATATAAAATGAAACCATGATTCCCAATGAAATGATAATTTATAAATTAGATACAATTAGTTTATTTAATTTTAATGAAATGTTAGAGAGGTTATTCCCTTCATGATATTTGATATGAAATTCCAAAACCAACAAAGGCCCCTTAACTAGAATATTAAACATAATGGCTATTGAGGTATCTAGTATGTTATGACCTAGTGAGAGAAACCTTAAGGAAATAATTTTCATTTAATTTTATAAGAGATTGAGTGGATTTATACCCTATCTAAAGTTAGGATCATTTTAATAAATAATTTGTCAAAATATTGGCACTAGAAGGAGGGCCAACCAAGAAAATTAACAAAAAAATTAAACTTGACCATTTTAGAGGCATTGTCCACCTTGAGGTATACCAACATTAAAAATAGAAAATAAAAGAATAGTTAAAATATAAAATTCTATTGAGGGTGAATTTTAACTCTTAAAACTCAATGAACATAAAAAACAAAGAGTTAAAAAGGAAAGCCAAAAACTAGATAAATTCACTCATGTAATAGCTCACATATGGTTGTAATTCCCTTTATTAACTCATTTATTGCTCCTGAAAACTAACCAATGGTGTCTAATACCATTTTTATTTGTGGATTTAACTTCTTATTAATCATTGTGGGAGTTTCCCATGATTTACTAAATAACCCTAAAATGTTTTGCCAAAAGTATGTGCATAGTAGAATCAGAACTACTAAGGAGCATATTCAAGAATTTAAAGATGATATAATTATAACTCAAAACACTTATGATGATGTGTATTGTATTTTATTTCCTTACACCTTAGATTATATGTCCTACAACTAGTATTTGGGATTTGTCTATGGGTCTATCACTTCATAATACAACCTTGAAATAAATTTTAACAATCACTTCAGGGGTACCTATTGATCTAACTATCCTCTATCATCAATTTTTTATAGCTAAAAGATATCCAAATGAGTCCATGATTATTTTTAATACTCATTTACAAAAAAAATTATAAGAGTCTAAAAACCCTTATACATAGATAGGCATGTTGTTATTCAAACATACTTAAGAGATTTGGATCCAATGACTTCTATGTTTGTCATAATGAATCCAATAGCTCTTTCATATTTATTCTTAGCATATAATGAAGCTATCATTATTGATTAATAAATGGTTTCACAATGGTATTGGTTTGGTTCATTTCCCTCATTAGGGTAGCTAGGTGTTTGTAATCAAATACCCATGATAAATAAATCTCTCATGCATAACACCCCACTGATAAATTGAATCCCATGTGTAATGTATTCAAGCCAAAATCTAGTTTATAACCCAACTCCATTGAACTACATGCATAAAAATCAACCGTTTTTACCTTTGAATCATGTATTGCATCAATTTAATAATCACCAAATTGTCCCTATGGCTTATAATAACACTTTTGATATGCTTAACATAGGTGGTTATATTTCTCTGAATAGCAACCAACATGTTGGACCATATTTTCTAAACAATTAGATTCCTACTAGTAATTATAACAATTTGGTGCATTTTATTGTCCCTAAATTTCTAAATTTTGTGGCACTTTTTGTTAATCACTAGCGTAAGTGGGAAATCAACAAAATTTTATTGTGAACCCAAAAATGGAAAACTTACAACAAATGGTTTAATGATTGACAAATGACATGGTTAACTCACATAGACAATTTCCTAAAAACCATAATTAAACCATAAAAAACCTACCTCAAATCATAAACTTCAACTTTTAGAGAACCAATTAAGGATGGAACACTAGGCCTAATAATGGAAATATATCTAGTCTACTTGACAACACTAATCTAAATAATAAAAATGCTTCACGCTCCATCAACTTAGTTGATTTGATATTTCCCACCTGGTATACATTGTATAACATGATGGACCACACTAGAAATAAATATATTTATTATGTATTAGCTTCAAACATCTTCCATAAGGATATGGACAACCTTGAAATAGTGCCTACACCTGACAACAACTCAAATAAAATTTAAGGGAATCCAAGTACTACTTTCATCATAAAAACCTATGAATTCCCATATGAGATTGATAATGATCTCAAAAACAACTTGGATAAGGTTCACACATTCAAATAGTTCCAAAGGGGAAACAGCTACACTTTGATAAGTAAATTTTATTTTTTTAATTAAATCTACTACTCCCAACAACACTTAAATTCCACCTAATGATAACTCAAGAAATAATCCATTTCTACCTAAAGGGCTTACCTCATCTTATCAGCCTAAGAATAATGCTACACCCCCATAAACTAACAAACTCATGGAATAAAACAAACCTGGATTCAATATTGTTTATGACTTGAATCAAACTAAGGACAATATAACCATATTTGATTTGCTCCAAATTTCCAATTAGAAATTTTTTAATTGAAAACTTTATTTGCTCTTAAAAGTGAAGAAACTAATAAAATTTCATATGCACATGTTACTATTTATAAATAAAAGACTAAAACTCCCCCTTTTCTCCTAATAATCTACATTTTTGATAAAAACTTACTTAATTATTTGGTGGAATCAGGTAATTTAGGTTATGTGATGCCTTAGTTTGATAGAAACTGGGTTTAACTCCTACTAAGTCAAATGGGAAGGTAGTTTAGTTAGACATGTTACAGGTCAAGATGGTTGGTGAGTTGAAACACATTCACATGTAGTTAGATTCCAATTTTAGGGTGAAATAGTTTATTGACATTTATGTGGTTCATATTGTTGATGCATATGGCATGCTTCTCAATAGAGATTGGTCCAAAGTGTTAAATAAATACATGGTGATTAATTTATCCGATATGTGGCTTCCATTGTGTGGCATACCCAATCAAATTAGAATTGAATGAGTTGAAAATTATTCACATGATCATAGCTTACAACAAGACAAATTATATCTTGTATATGGAATAAGAACTCAAAGTCTACACACTTGAAATTAAAGTGAAATATTGTGAAAACCTCACTATTAGCATGTTTTTCATTCAAAATAAATCAAAATTTGAAGAGATTCAACAATTACCTTAGTTGGATGAGGAATATTCTGTCTATGCACCTAAAATACCTTCTTCTCATAGTATTGTCCTTGTACACAAAAATTTAGATCATCATGATTTGCACATGAAATATAATAACTAATTTTTCCTTTCATCATTGGGCATAAACAAATAAAAAATCAAAAAGTTAGAACATGGTATTCTAACCAAATAGGTTTTTACAAGCTCTAGAGTTATAAATACTTCCATTTTGAATAGTTTAATGCATACTTATCCATTATAGATAGAATCAGGAGGCTGTTTTCAAGTGAAGAATAAAGTAGCTATGGACTATATCCAAGTTTCTCAAAAATATTTCCAAATAGATCTTGATTATACATAGGTAGTTATGGACTATACATAAGCAGATCCAAACTATCTCCATAGGTGGAAAAGGGTATGTACTTCACTAATGTCAAAGGGAAGGGAAATGAAGGTGACATTGTTATAACACCCATGTCAAATAGTAAGCAAGAAATAGTGGAAAATAATCTATGGACCTTGAAATGTTATGGTTTTAATTCTAAGAAAGGGTATGATGCTAAGGTTGAACTCATTAACCCAAGAGGAAAATTATGCATGGTTACATTCTTATCACAATTTTCTTACACAAATAATGTGGATGAGTGCATTGTTCCATGGCATCCATTTTTTATTAAGAGTAAAATCAAGAAGATAAATGTGTTGTCGACTTAGAATTGGTACTCAAGAAAGTTAGAATCTAATACACTTGTAATGATGAACATTTATCAAGTTACTTCAAATTAGTATGAAACATAATATAATATATTGATGGCTTAAACATTCAAAAGGTACCTTAAAAAATAAATCATATGGTATGTGCATTAGCAATAGCTACAATCACCCTAGAACTAATCACTAATTTCAAATTGAAGAGATTATTCATGGAGTTAGTCTCTACTCCTTTCATTCTCTATAATGTTTAAAACTTATAGGTATTCAATTATGACCATCATATCATATACTTCATCAAAACATAAATGTATTTGAATCCCAAATCATAGATGAAGATGATAAAGATGAATTTGAATTATATGAGTAAGGGGTGATAAATTTGAAAAATAATAGTATACCAAAGGGTATGGTCTTACTAGAAAGGATATTTGATATGTATTATTAAGGTGAGAAAGATAAAACATCCCCTACCAAAGGTTTGTTTCAAGATATTTGAAACATGGGCAATGATAATGACTTAAAAAATGTGATTTTAGGCACAACCTAAACTCAAAATGAAAAAATGGGATTATATAAGCCCTAATGGACTTTAGAGATGTCATTTCCTAGAATAACAAAGACCTAAAGGTATTTAATACTTGAATTCTCACTCACACTATTCCTCTCAAGTTGGGGTTCTAATTAATCCATCATATGCAAAGGACATTGAATCCATTATTAGAACCTTTAATCTTTAAGAAAGTAGAGAAGTTGATTTCATCTAGAATCATCTTTTCAGTCAACCACTTCACATGGGCATAAAATATTATGCTAGTTTTAAAGAAGAGTAGAGAGATATGGCTTTTCATGGACTTTTTAAACCTGAATAGATCTTTGAAGAAGGACAAATACATGTTTACCTCACTAGATGAAGTGTTATAAAGAATGAATGGATCTCAAATGATGTCATTTATGGATGAGTATTCAATATATAATCAAGTGATGGTTAGCTATGAAGATATAATTAAGACAATGTTTACAATGAATTTGGTACATTCACATGCAAAAGGATGGCATTTAGGTATTTAATTAGGTGTTACTTTTTAATGTTCCATGAACATTACATTCAAATATATAAGTGTCAAGTGTATTTTCATCTACGTAGATGATTTTAATTTTATTTTCAAATAAATGAGAAGACCATGAAGATAGAAGTAATTCAATGTTTAAAATGAAATGTAGTACATTTACATACAAAAGGATGTCATTTGGCCTAATCAATGTGGGTGCTAATTTTCAACGTACCATAAACATTACATTCAAATATATAATTACAAAGTCCATTGTAATCTACAAGGATTATTTAACTATCTTTTAGAATAAATGGGAAGACCATGTGAGGGATTTGAAAATGCTATTATAGAGGTGTAGATAATGTGACATATCCCTAAATCCAAAAAAGAATATATTCAAAGTTACTAAGGGAATTTTTTTGGGTCACATCATCTCTAAAATAGGAATTTATATAGATGTAGATAAAGTGGAGGCCATTCTAAAAATTCCATTGCTTAGTATCTAAAAATATCTGAAGTCATTCTTCGATAAGATTAACTTCATGTGAAATTATCTTAGGCTTTGCAGAGATATTCTAACCATTGAACAACATGCTAAAGAAATATTCTAGTTTTGACTGGATAACTAAATCATAACCATATTTTTCTCAAATCAAGGCATCAATTATAAACACTATACTGCTAGCAAGTCCTAATTATATGCAACCATTCTACATTTACTCATTCACCTCAAAAAAATTCAAGTGTTTCTATCCTGACTCAAAGAAAAGAGGGGGAAGATGAAAGACTAATCTATTTCATGATATCACCACTAATAAATGCTAAACATAGATATTCAATGATTGATAAATAATAATTCTATTTGATCAAAGAATTTAAGAAGTTTAGGCACAACATCTTCTATAATAAGGTATTTGTTGTTGTAACCAATCTCATCATAAAAGTTATGCTAATTCAAAATGAATTAGGTGAATGACATGGTAAGTGGATGGATATTATACATGATTTTGACTTGGAACTCTATCTAATTGATATAGTGAGAGGGAAGGGACTCAGTAAAGTAATGGCTAAATTTGATCCACATTTTTTTCTATTAATATATAATGCAATCCATCATTGAGGATGATTGATAGTTGGGTGTTGTCTATTACCTACTAAACAATGAGTTCCCAAGATACATGAAATCCACTCAAATAAGATATTTACACCTAAATATCATCAATTTTATGATTAAATCCAGCATACTATAGAGAAGAAGTCATGAAGGCATTTATCTAATATGTTTAAATAAAGAAGAAATCACTGAAGTAATCAGAGATTTCCATAAGAAATATGGAACCAAACAAGGTTTAGGGATGACTACATCCCACCACATATTTTGGGTAGCTTATTACTGGTTGTGTGTTTTTTAATATATCCATGCCCATATAATAAGTTTCCACACTTTCTAAATTACAACACATAAAGAATGAAGCCCTTTTATGTCATTATTGTCATTTATTAAAGTTTGACCATTTAAAAAATGGGGATTATAATTTTTGGGAGATATAAATAGTAATTCATATATATGACACAAGTTTATTTTATTGTAAATTAACTATCACACCCATTTTACCAAGGCTCAAGCATTCTATAATTGCACAACTAACATGGTAAACATCTTTCTTGAGGAACAAAGTGTCACCATATTTGGAATGTTATTCACTCTAGTATGTGATAATATACTTTCCTTATCCTCTATCCAATTTACCGAATGGGTATATTATAATCAATTAATCCTTAATTTATCATATAATTATTACATGGAAGGTAATAGGGTAGCTCAATCAACAAGCAAAAGAATTTGTTAGATGTAATTAAAAAAGTATTAAAAAATAATGCTGCAAATTGGCATAACATTTTTAAATTTTAATTGTGGTATGGTAGTAATATAATTAAATCATCCTTACAATTTATGAGAGACTACCTAGAAACTAATAATAAGATAAAGGCTCATTTCATAAATTTGATATAATTAGAATAAAAATATGATGTAGTCATGCTAAAATCTATTAAACACCAATGTTTCATCAAGCATTATTTTTTTAAAATGAACCAAATTTAAATCCTTTTAGATCTTTGATTTAGTTCTTTTATGGTACAAGGCTCACAAGAAAAATGGATAGCACCATAAGTTTCATGCCTTGTGGATGGGTCCCTACCAAATTTATAAAATATTGGGTGAGTATTCATTCCATCTCAAGTGTCTAATTGGTGAAGATAACCCATTTTATGTCAATGGGTAGTTCTTCGAACACTAAATCCAAGGTTGAATTGGCCTAGCATGCTCCTATAAACAACTTCTCTTTGCTTTCTTATTTTTGTTTCTTTCTTTTTCTTTCCTAATTTTATTTGTTGTTTTTGTCATTGATATTGCATCATTGTTTGGTTTTTTATGGTATGGTCTATCTGCTTTTCCCTATGGTTTCCTCATTAATCAAAGAATGAAGGAAGAATGGTTTATCTATAGGTAGTAATTGACATTCTGGTGCATAAGTAATCTTAGTAGATTATGGCTTAATATTCTATTTTCAAATTGATTTATAAATATTAGGTTATCATGTGTTCAAAATTTGTTCATGTTTGGAAAAGATTGGGTCAAATATTTAGCCTCTGAAGGTATTCTCTTAAAACCATGCATAAAAATTCACATTTTCATGTTTTTAGGTTTTTCCTGAATGAACCTATTGTGGTTAATATTTAAGGTGAAATTTTGATAATTCTACCGTTCATTTACCATGGTGGTCCCAAACCTAAAATTAAGACATTGAAAAAATAAAATAAAAAACAATTTTTATAAAAACTCAATCCCTATGTGATTCAAGCAACCTCTATAAGGGAAATGGATCACTAGATGGAAATATAACAAGGCATTAAGTGGGATTAGAGACATCTCCATCAAGGTTATGGATGCATGGTTGCTAGCAAAGCAATTTCCATGAATTCATTGAAATTTAGAATCCACTAATGTGATTATTGAATTTGTAGTAACTAGTCCTTGAAGGTTCCAAAAACTGGTAATGAACTCATATACATACATTGGGATAATGATAATATCAAATTTGGTCATGTATCCATTTCCTTCTTTTCCTCTCTTGAATCTACTCATTCCATATGCTATCTTGACCAAAGATTTTGGGTTCATAGGCATGTTTCTTTCACTCAAAAATACTCAAGAGTATTTTCCATCAGAATCTCCATTTTATTTTGTTCACACAGCACACCCTAATTTATCCTAAAATCATGGTCCCCCTTTTTTGTCTTTTTAAGTCTAGTCTTGCTTGCAAGTGCATCTAATTGATCTTTGCATATTCAATTCTTATTCTAGCTTGAATATGTTTTTCAATGAAAAATTAACTATTAAAAACTTTTATATTACATAGACCAAGTATGAGCCATAATTTTCATAGATAACACTTTGTCTGAAAACTTTTTCTTTCCCCTAAAATTTAGGTTAGATCTAAACATTTCATAAAGCACAAGGTCAGTTGAAATGCTAGTTCCTTAAACTTGGTCAACTCCTGACCTATCATATTGAACTAGGTTAGCTAAAATGCTAGTTCCTAGAACTAGGTTGGGCTCCAATGCTATTCTTGGAATTGGGTTAGCCTCAATGGGATCTTAAAGGCTGATTGTGTGTAAAAACTAAACCTACATGTGGTTTTTAGGCCATAACTTTTAATTTATAGCTCCATTTTAGATGTCATTTATTGCATTGGAAAGGTGATTTCATGAGATTAATGATGAATCATGTTTTAGATTCATAGGAATTTTTTAATCAAGCCAAAAATTAGAATAAATTCATCCCATTTAATGTTCCTCTTAGTTATTTAGTCATTGATGTTCCCATTGAATATAAATCAATTGATTCACTTGTTCTTGGCACTAGGTTGGATCCTAAATTTCCTTTCAAAATTAATTTCACCAATTTTTATTGAGGTTTAGTTGGCCATTAACATTCCTCGTGGAACTAAAAATGTTGACATTCCTAACAAGTCTCAAATTAATGACACTATTTACAAGGTAGACTATGTGTTAGGTTTTATATCATATATTTGATCTGCTAATTATTTGTGATGTCATTTGTTGCATCAAAAATATGGTTTTGTCCTCTTTGTAATGGTGTTGTTTTTAAATATGATAATTATAGATTATGAAATTTGTTAGTGTTTTCATCTTGGGATGTTATTACTTTAATTGTATTGTGCACGTAATAAGTTTAATGCCTTTTTCCTTTTTTCAATGGGATAACATGATCTATTTATTATTTTGGTAAGGTTATGAAATAATTACATGTGGCTTAAGGTGGTAAGTCAACAACATTTAATGGGGTACTCATTGGAAGTGGGCAAAGAAAACAAAGTAAAGAAAATATTGTAAAAGTAATTAGCTCGTGTGTTAGACATGAGCCCTTAGTTGATGTGGTTCATTTAATGTTTTATATACCTTTTGGAGAAAACAATTATCTTTTATTTGAGTTATATATATATATATATATATATATATATATATATATATATATATCAAGAAGACTATGTAAGGGTCAGCTCACTTTTTATTTATTTCTAGTGTAAAGGACTAAACCATTTTAACTCTACATTTTCCTATTTTCTTAGTTATATTTTATCTTGTATGAGTTGATGTTACTTGGACACACTTTTAATTCATCTAAGTATTTGATTGATCTTAAATAGTGATTCATAAATCATATTTTATTTTAAATATTTGAAAATTTATTTCCATTTCTTATGTGTGTATATGATGTCTTAGTCTTTCTCTTTTTACATAGTTGGAATTATCCTCAAACATCAGCATTGTCTTTGTTTCTGGTTGTGCATATGTTGTCCATTTATAGGTTGGTTTGTTGGCATAATTAGTTAGTATGATTATTACATTATTTATAACTAATATTGCCATGTATTCATGGTAGTTATAGGTAGTTTCCATTGATTATTTATAACTGATTGTATTCTCATTATATTTATTATGTTATTTGCATTTTGAAATATCAAAGTTTCAATTTGCATTACACTCTAGTATCAAAGCCTACATAAACCAACAAAGGAAAATTTGGTGTAGTAGAGCATGTTTCCAATCCCAAAGCCTAGAGATCCTATGGACAAAGCCATAACCTGTGTATAAGATCCATGCCAAGCCTACAAAAGTTAATGCCTACTTGGGAAAGACTCGATGTCACCAGAAGTGGAGCAAACCTATGAAGGAGAAGTGATACAAAGCATGGAAGATAGCGACGTTAGTAGAATTCTAAAAGCATATAAAGCTTATAAAAGTCTAATGAAGTGTAAGCCTATAAAAGATCCAAGCCTATGGATAAAGCATGGAAGCCAAGGAAAATAGAAGCAAATAGTTCGCAAGGAGAGTTTGGACAAATCTTGGTGTTGTGAAAGGTGGAAACCATTGGATAAGGTATATTATTCAAACAAATAAATTTTTATTAATTTCAAAACAAGAAGTTTGAATGAATCCCATAGGATTCTACTTTGCCTTACAAGTTGCCCTTAAAGATATCGACAATCTTCAGCTTGATGAACTAGTATGTCAGGGCCTCCTTGGCTATTTTATATTTGACATGAAGTGTCAAGATTAGAAGATTGAAAAAAATTGATGAAGGCTATGAAGCAGATGATGAACATGAAGAAGAATGCCCCAAAAAATGTCTACGTTTGACTGCATGAGCATATTGAGCCCATATTTCTATGGCATATCATTGTTGATTGTGTCAAACCTTTAAAGAGGTACACATCTTTGTAAATTAAAAAAATTGAAACATTGAAGCCATATATCATGTTGTTGCTTGTAATTACTTTGCAAAAGTAAAGTAAGGAAATCTTTCAAATATGTCTACACCCAAGTTGTTACTGTCAGATGCCCAACTCTTGAAAGGGCCTAATTTTTCCACCTGAAAGATGAATATGTGAATTATTCTTTAATTTGAAGAATTATGGGGCATCATCATTGGAATAATGACCTATATTTCTATACTTAATGAGTAAAATAAGTTAGATAAGTCAGATGCAAAAGTGCTCATGTTGATAACTCTTAGTATTACTGATGAAGTTCAATCGCATGTTCATGATGCACAAAAAATGAAAGAGACATGGGATATTTTATCCACAATTTATGAGGTGAAGAATTAGACTAGAGTCATGAATATAAAATTACATAGTCATACACTTAGTATGAAATCAGGTGAAAAGGTTGAGGAGGTTTTACGTCAAGTTGTAGAACTATGATAAAACATGTTCTGCTTGGAGAAAAGATCAAGGACAAAATGTTGGTTCTGATCATGTTTAGAGCTCTCCCATCTCATTTTTTCACATTCATTATGACACTTAACATTACCAAGAAATTAGTGTCTTTCAAATAACTAGTCAATTTACTTCAACAAGAGGAAGCAATTAGTCTGTGCATGAAGAATTTGAGGACAAAGCCTTGATTTCCAAGCAATGGGGTCTAAAATTCAAGAAAAGACCATAAAAGTAGCCATAACAACATCAATAATAGTAGAATACTGATAATCCAAAGTGGTGGTGTTACATTTGCATAACCCACATGCACGATAATGATCATTATTAGTATAATGCCTTGGCTCAAGGCCAATTTAGTCAAGAGGACTTTTCTAGTAAAGAAGATTCAAAGAAATATAAAAGACATCATCAACAATGGAAGTAAAAAGGGCATGTAACATTACAAAATCAAGAAGAAAATGTATCTGATGATGAAGTAGTAGATGAATCAACATATGGATCCCATGATGATCTTGTACTAGTCTCCCAAACCTTGACAGTAGTGAGCAAATATTGGTTAATAAACTTTGGTGCCAACAAATACATAATTGGATGTAAGGAACTCTTAAATTTACTAAAAACTCACCCAACTGGAGATCAAGTTTGAATTGATGACAATATAGAGTATGTTTTAGAAGGAATTGGATGTGTCACCATTCCTCTTAGGATAAGATGGTATGTTCTCACAAAGGTATTATATGTCCCTGTTTGACAACAAATCTCTTATCTATCAATCAACTATTGAATCACAAGATAAAAGTATATTTTCTAGTTTAGAAGGCATCAAATCATGTCTTATTTCCTAATAAATTTAGGTTCTTGCTAAATCCTTCTTGAAGGATCAGTTATTTGCCTTAGATGTAGTTTCAACTAGTGAAGTTACACTTGTTACCTCTACAACAGAATCCACTACACTTTGGCACTACCACTATGGGCATCTATCCATTGGTTCCCACTTCCATCTCAATTATAAGGCAATGGTATGTGGAATTCCTCATATTTCCTATTATTTGCCAATATGTCTTGGTTGTCTTATGGGAAAACAATATCAGGATCCATTTGATACAAGTTCCTCTCATGCTAAGGAATGACTTATTATGGTGCATATTGGTCTATGTGGACCCCTGCTAGTATCCCTTCAAGGATTTAGGTACTTTTAATTTTTTTAATGACTTTTCTCACAAGAATTGGGTGCTTTTCTCAAAAAGAAGAGTGAAGCCATTGCATATTTCAAGGCCTTCCATCAACATGTTGTTACCCAATCTAGGAAGTGACTTCAACTCTTCCACTTAGATCAAGGGGGAAATTCACATCAAAATAATTCTCAGCATTCCTAAAGCAAAGTACCATTAAGTAGCACTTGACTTCTCCCTATACACCTCAATAAAATAGAATAGCAGAATGATGCAATCACTTAGTCATGGAGATGGTTCATTCCATGCTATCCACTATAAATTTGATGACACAATTTTGGGTAGAAGTAGTACAGATAGTTGTCTATCTTCTCAATAGATCACTAATAAATATCTTGCTAGACAAGACACTAAAGGAGGTATGGAATGGTCTTAAACCATCAATTTCCCATCTTTGTGTATTTGGTTATACTTCTTATATGTGTGTTCCAAATAATAAGAGGAAGAAGATCAAACTGAAGACCCTCCAATGTATTTTCTTGGGGTATAGTACTACCTCCAAAGCATATCGTTTCATGGATCCTGAGATAAATAAGATTTATGAAAGTCATTATGTAGTTTATGATGAGTCATCATTTGACTCATTGGCATAGAAGGAGATAGACTAGACCACCTCTCATAGACTTTTCCCATATTTAGATAATGAGCATGAATAAGGTGAGCTATAATAAGGAAAATTGTTTGGTAGTTCTTCATGAAATTAGTAGCCACATCGACATCCTAAATAGTTGGATTCCATAATCAAGGACTCACACATGATCTCTGCTCTAGAAACTTCATCAAGATTTGAAACAAAAATACAAGTGAGAGATGAAGTTAATCTTGCACTCATGAGTTCAGTGGTTGATAGCACTAAACCACAGATAGTTTAAGAGGCCTTAAGTCAACTTAGTGGAAGAAAGTTATGAATGTTGAATATGATTCCTCATCAAAAATATGATGTGGGAACCTATTGATCTACCTATAGGTAAAAAATCCATTAATTGTAAATGGATCTTTAAAACAAAGTAAAAATTAGATGTATCCATTGAAAAACACAAAGCATAACTTTCTGCAAAGGGTTATGCTTAGTAAGAGGGCATTGATTATGAGGAGACCTTTTCACCCACTACAAAGATCAAGACCATCAAAATTATTTGTGCATTGGTAGTATAGTATGGATGGAAACTTTAGTAGATGAACATCAAGAGTACTTTCTTGAATGGTGATTTGAAAGAAGTATACATGACCCAACTAGAAGGTTTCATCGATGACAAACATCGACAAAAGATATATTGTCTAGTTAAGTCACTTTATGGACTTAAACAAGCACCTCGAGCATGGTACATAAAAATAAATGATCACCTATTATAGCATGGTTTCATTTGTATCCCCTCTTATTCTAATTTGTATATCAAGAAGGTTGGTACAGATATTGTCATTCTTATCTTGTATGTGGCTGATCTTGTAATCACTAGCAGTTCAAATGATCTTGTTGATGTAATAAAGAATGATCTGAATAAATCCTTTGATATGACTGATTTGGGGCTACTACATTATTGTCTTGGCTTGGAGATATGGTAGAAATAGAATCACATCTTTATCTCCTAGATGAAATACACCAAGACACTCTTGAAAAATTATAGAATGTCATATTGTAAACATCTTTCAACACTAATGGAAAAAGGTTTAAAACTCTCTTGATTCCAATATTCCCATCAAGTGGATGTAACTCTCTACAAATACCTCATTGGGAGTCTCATATACTTGACCTATACTAGACCAGTATATGTTTTTCTATGAGCTATCATTCCAAATTTATGTAGGAACTAAAGAAATGTCACTAGATTACAGTAAAACATGTTTTGAGATATGTTTGAGGTACACTTGAGTATGGTCTAGAATATAAGAAGAATAGTCAATTATTCTTGCAAGGGTACACTGATTTAGACTATTTTAGATCTATTGATGATAGAAAATCTACTTTAGGATACATTTTTCATCTCAAATTTTGACCCATTTCATGGATCAACAAAAATCAATCAGTGGTTGTTCTCTCATATGTAGAGGTAGAGTATCATGTCACATGAGGAGTTATGTGTGAGGTAATATGGATACATTACATTTTGTCTGATATGGAGATTCCTAAATATCATCCACCAATTCTATTTTGTGACAATCAATGTGTGTTAAAGCTTGTGAATAATGTAGTATTCATGAACAAACTAAACACATTGAGGTTTAGTGTCATTACATTAGAGACCAAGTTTTAAACCACCATATTTAGCTCTAGTACTCCCTGATAGATTCACAGATAGCAGATATACTCACCAAGTCTCTTGGTAAGGTGAAATTTGATCTATTTTGGGGGTAAATTTGTAAAAACAATGTAATAAAGGGGGAATATGCTTATTACATTATTTACAGCTATTATTACCATGTATTCATGGTAGTTATAGGTAGTTTTCATTTTTTATTTGTAATCTATTGTATTCTCATTGTATTTATTTTGTTGCTATTTTCATTTTGAAATATCAAAGTTTCAATTTGCATTACATGGTTTTGTTCAAGGGATTTGTTTATTCAACCAGGTCATATATGTTTCCTCTACAAATAAGACTCATTTTTCTTCCTCCTTATCCTTTATCTTTTGGTATTTTTTTTAACACATGTTATAATAACTTTAGAGTATAATTTAATAATATTATTATTTTGCATAGATAAATATTTGATTGCAAGTATATTTCATTATTGATATAAAATGAACCCATCATTCCCAATGAAATGATAAGTTTAAATAAGCTACAATCATTTTGTTAATTTTAATGTGTTGATTCCTTTTGGTAAATATTAGAGAGGCCATCCCTTCATAAGATTTGAGACAAAAGTATAGAACAAGTAAAGGCCCCTTGATCAGAATAATAAATGTTATAGCATATAAGGTATATAATATGTCATGACCTAATGAAAGATAACTTGGGGAAAACATTTGTTTTTTCCTTTTAGGAGAGGTTTTGTGGATTTCCACCCTACTTAAATTTGGCATCACTATGTTAAATGACATGTCAACAATATCATTATCCCAAGATGTAAGTTATCCCATCCTATACTTATAAAATAAGGTAACCATTGTATCCTTCCTAAACCCCCTCCACCTCCCACATCTCATCTTGATGGTATGTGTGTGTATATTCAATCTAAATTTCATAGGGTTTTTTCTTGTGAAGACTTTAAATATTAAATCATCAATAAGGGAAGGATAATAGAAGAGTTTTAAAAAAATCAATATTTCAGTTTATAAATAACATCATTGGAAAATCAGCTCACATGTTCCAAGAATTAATAACATTTTAGTGTTATTCATGCATTTGTATCTTCATTTAGTGATTTTATGCCTAACAATACTTCATACCAAGATTGCAAGCTAAAACAAAATTCTTCTACAACTATTGATTCAAAAAGTATGCAAAAGGCTAACAAGAGTTCAAATGAGATTCTAAGATAAATGTTTTATAAAAAGTTGATCAAAATACCTCCTCTACATCCTCTAGTGAGATCAAAATGCTATTATGCATACCATATAATGTATTGGGTATCATATAGATAGTCATTTATATTTGAAGAAAAAAATACATAAGATAATTGATAGTGGTGATCTTATCATTGATACATCGATCAAGTAACCCACTCACCTTATGAGTGCATATTTTACAACACAAGTGAAAAAATAATAATTATAGGTAAAAAAGGATAATTTAGAGGCAAAATAATTACAAATGAAAAAAATAAATCAAAAAAGTATTCAAAACTAAAAATCAATGCAAACAAGATTACAAAAGGCACAAGATGAAAAATAAAAATTATATAAGGACTTTTTTTAAAAGTAAAGGAAAAAATGGCATTACTAAAAGAAAAGTTGTAAAATCAAACTCAATATAAGTTAAAAAATCATTCTTAAAAGTGGGTTTCTGAAAAAATAATCTCCAAAGCAAAAAATGCTTACAAAATACAAAGTTTCAATAATGGTTGTAAAGGGGTAAATTACAAGTCTATCCTTATATCAAAAGCCTTTCACTATCATTGATCATAGAGAGGGAAAGTAATTTTTAGATTTCCATATTATGGACTCTCAAGAAATAAATTATTGTTTTATGCCATTTCTTATATCTCTTGGAAATAAGCTTCAACAATTAGATCAAACTAATGAACCTACAATATGTGTGGGATCAATTAAGTTAAGATTTTCATTTACTTCAAAAGATTATTATCTTAATTTTCATGTTATTTAAAATACAAGTGCATATAATGTTATGCTTGGAGGATCATTTCTAAAATAAATAGGATCAATGATTGATAAAAATAAAGGTTGCATATCATTTGATCATGAAGGCAAGATCACATCCTTTTCTAAAGAAGGAAGATCTTTAGATAAAAACAACAAAAATAAATCATATCTTCAGATAGAATACACATATATAATTAATTTAATATCATTAAAAGGCAATGATATATTACATACTTCACAAGAGAAGTCAAAAAAATCAATACCACAGTATATGGTTGTAGACACATAAAACCAGACACATCATGTCAATTTTAACTATCATCACCTTATTCAATAATCATGCTAACTAAACCCTAATCCTACCTACCATCACATTAAAATATTTTCATTAACTATAATATCTATCCAATATACTCTTCATCACTATTCCCCTTATCAAATTAATCAATTCCATCCATAACCTTACCCCATCCTACCAACAATAAAATCTAGATTAATCACACTAATTAATCATGTTAATTAGTTGATAAAATAATCCATGCACATTCCATGTTTTTGATAAATAAAATAAACCAGGTTTTACAAAATCATATCTGATTCATGGATCACTATCTTCTTTTGGTAAAGCCATGGTTTCCTTCCTTCAACCCTTTGACTGAGTCTTCTAATTTTAGGCCTATGTGGGTATGTTTACTATATATTTCCATTCAATTCTAGTCTAAAACTTATCTATCAGTTATTGGAAAGTCTTTGGGTGAGATGATGGGGGTGTATGGATCTACCACAAGTTATCTCCATATTACATATGCTAGGATTTCAGTCTACATGGACATATCTTCTAACTTCCCTACTTCCATTAATTTAAAAGTTAAAAATTGAATTTAGACCCAAAATATTTATTATAAAGGTATTCCATTTCACTATATAAAATGTTTTGATCATGACATATGGTTTATTCATGTAAAATTTCCAATAAAAAAAGGAAGGGTACCTCTTGGTGGAAGGATTCCCTTCTAGATCATCTCACAGTGGAAGCCACAAATGATCTATAGAGCAAAGATGAGGATAAAGATTTATATTTTCAAATAGATGTGCTCCATGAAGAAGTGAAATCTAGGGAGGAGAGGAAAGGAATCAAATATTTGGGGACCATGGAGGAAAAGAGTCCTGAGCTATAATGATTTTTTTTAGATGATATTTTAGATGTTTTTGAAGGTTTGAAGACCCATAAAAAATGGATTCTTTAGAAGGAGATGATGGGGCTATGGTAAGTAAAAATACAGGTAAATGATGGAAGAAGGTAGAACCTATTAATTTGACCCTTAGATACCAAAAATGAAAATTTAATAAGGGTTGGTCTTGGATCTCCAACATCTCCACAACATAGTCATAACTTAGCTAAAGTCAGTTTTATTTTATGTAGAAGAAAAAGCTTCATGGTTTTTTCAATGTCATATTTATCTTCTTGTACAAGGGTAGAGTCCATTTCAAAAAACTTTGCTTTACCATTAATATAAAAATAAATAAAAAAATAAATCCATTTTCCATCTCAAATCTATGATTTCATCACATAATATCCCCAAAGTCCACATTATAGACATCCAATTTCTATCACTATTGTGTTAAAGTTGTCAATATTACTCAAAATTCAATGACAATGCACAATATGGACCAAAATCACTAAAATTCACTAAATGGTTCGATCTTATCATATAGAAGTGTAGATTTAGGCTAATGTATCCCTGAATGGGGCAATGCATTTTATGTGATTATTATTTTTCTCCAAATCATTTCAATTCAAATTGCAACCACGCAAAATAATGCTCTAGACCATTGAATTATTTTAATTTAGAAGCACACATCACGTGCATGTATTATTTCGCATCCATAATACTCTAAATGGGGTATTACTACGTATGTAACTAACACCTTCTTCTGATTATGCTCCAGTCAAATTACAACTTAGTAACTTGATGTTTTGACCAATATTGATTAAATGGACAACTAATTTCCAAATAATTGCATAAAATTAATTAAACTAACTTAAGAAAATTAAATGAAATTAAGAGATTAAGTGAAAAATCCATGGAAGTTATTGAAAATATATTAATTGTAAATTCATTCTTCAATTCTACATTATCTTGTGACATCATCAATGGGGTGGCATCCACAAGCCATTAATGGAACAAATATATAATTTAAACCCTCCCATGCCTCATTAATGCCCCATTATTTAAAATATTAATGGGTATACTTATGTATTTAGCCTACAAAATTGAATTGATTCATGGCCACACATCTTGATCTCACGATAGATGCTCATGGTTGATTCTAATCATTTCAAAAAAAATATAAATACAAGGGTCCTCACTCATTCCTTTAAACTATTTTTATGTAATGTTATTATGTTGAATTTGCAATGGAATAGCTTCAACTATTGGCATGCATTAATCAAATTCATGATCCTAATTCATTGGTGCATTAAGAGATGATGGAGGAGCAAGCCACTCATCATTGAATAATACTTGAAGCACCAAATCATGGAAAAATCATGTTTTTGAGCTGCTCTTGGAGGAGGGATGCTCTTAGGAAGGTTTGATGGTTTTATTCCTTCTTTCAATAGCTCTTAGATTTCATTTTCAAAACCCCATGAGGTATTTAGCTTAGTATGTTATGTCCTTTATTCTTATTTTGAGTTTTCACTACTAATACATGGAATAACTTGCATTGGATTCCTAACCTACATTTTGGTACATCCGATGGGACTTACGCACACCAAAAATCTTTCCAATGACTTTTAGGCATATTGTGTACCATTATTTGGTCATATTTTTGGTTTAATTAGACTTATTTTCATTAAATAATTTTCAAAATTTTGTTTATAGGTTTTTATATGCAAATCCATGACCTAGACTCATTACAAGTTGCTATTGTACATGATAACCCATAGCCTAAAATAACAAGTTGACATGCCATATTCTAAAGCTTTGTTTGGGGTCATTCAGACTCCATTTTTTATGATTTGATTTTAAAACCACATGTCTTCTTCTAAATTTTCATAATATGCTATTAATTTACCTTCATGTTGTATAAATATTTCATAAAAACTCAAAAAACCACTAACACTTTTTGTAGGACCCAAAGGTGACAAGGAGACATTTAAAACACTTCTAACTTACAATGTTCACATTACAAATTGGTGTTTTATGAATATTTTTGTTTAAATCATATTCATTTTGTTTTAATATTTCAAAAACTAAGGCCAAGGGGCAAAAATTTCATAAACATTTTACTTTGGTGCATTAAAATAAACACTCACACTTAGATTACATACTCTTAAGAGTGTTTTTTTTTTTTTTTTTTTTCTAGTTCTTTCAAAATTTCTTATTTTTACAAAATGATTAATGTGTGTATGCTCTCCCCCATCCCCTTTAGGTAACTTGAGTGACCAAAAGCACTCTTTAATTATCTTTTTTTATTTTAGTCCAAAAAAATTGAAAAAAACATCGTTAAGGCCCTCCCCAAATCCATATGAATTGGGTGATCCAAATGTGACCTTAAAGTATTTTTACTTGTCATTTATTTTCATGTATTTTGTCTTGTGATTGGGATTTCATCACCTCCTCATGGGTTCTCTAGGGAAATATTGACTCAAGAATTTATATCCTAACATCATTTCAACCCCACTCAATGGTGGGGTATATAAATTGATCTGGTGAATCATTGGGATGATATTTTAAGTAGTTAAACTACCTTTGTTAGTGACTATTACCCTTAGAATGTATGATTAATTTAGAAATTTCTCTACATTGAGTAATCTATGGATTTAGTGGTTGTGAAAAGTACAAGACCTTTTCAAAATTATTGAACCACCCATTTATGATGAGTTAACCTATGATAAATCACTTGCTAATACTATACCTTTTGTTAAGGAGTCTCACTCTAATGAGCCAATATTTGTTGAGTCACTTTTTAATGATTATAACCACCTTTAGGCAAATAATTATCTCAACCATTGTCCTATTTTTAAAGATCCCCATACCTTCGACAAATCAGTCTCTATGGAGTTATCTCTTGACCTTTTTCCACTCATTGAGGATTCTCACTTTTACAAGCCAGTATCTGTAGAGTCACCCCTCAAGTGGTTCCCTTTCTTTGAGGGGTTTCACTTATATGATCCAATCTATGTTGAACCCTTCCTAGATGAATCTATTTTTATAGAAACCATTATGCCATCATAGGTCATTACTTGTCCAGTACCAAATGTTTAAGAAAACATTATTATAGAAACATCCACACTAGATGAAGAATCAACATTAAAGTTATGTTTTATTCTTAAACTGACATCAGATTTAGCATCAAAATTAGAATCACTATCAATCTCAATATTATATTTAGAGTCCCTTGAATTGAACTTAGCTTTATAATTATAATAGATTTATGGTTGTTATAACATTGGTTACACTTACCTTGTAGATCAATTTGAATATATTTATGAGCCTTATATAGTTTTTGAGGATGATTACTTTAGCATCAACACAAGTTATCCTATTATATTCTATGAGGATTGTTTTTCCTTTCAAAATTACATTACCACAACCCAACATAACTATTATATTGACATTCCACCTCTCACAAGTGTCGATTAGGACTGTAAGAATCAAACTTTATTGAACTGCATCCATAGTGACATATTGGTTGTAGAATCTCAAGGGGAATAAGACCACATTCATGTAAAAAAAGAACAATCTCCTAGTGAAACCTTTTTGGAGGTTTAGGGGAGAATCAAAGTTCAATCTCATCATCATCTAGTGAAACCTTGTTTGAGGCACTAAAAGAAAATCAAAGTCAAAAGTCCATGTTCCTTAGTGAAACCTTATTAAGACAAATTTATTGGTGAAAACCTCATTAAGGCACCAATAACTGAGCACAATAGTTCTTCACTTATTGATGGAGATAGTGTTGGTTCTTAATTGTACACCTCACATTGTCAACCTTGCACACTTGAAGAAAATGGAAAGAAATGATGAGAAACCTGTTATAATGTCATTGTAGTCAGGGAAGGGTTTTACATCAATATTAGATTGAATGTAAAAAATGACTGAGAGGAACCTATAGATGGTATGGTCAACTCCCTTCTACTTTTGGATCTACCTAGACTAATGTGAGAGGACCTATGGGGTACCTTGATGACATGGAGAGATCTTGCAATTCAACCTTCATGGGGATTTTTGGCATAAGGAATAGATATGACCAAGGCATAACCAAGTTTTCACACTTCACCCATAAAGGGTTGTCACACAAAATGCACAAATGCTCTAGGTTACACACAAGCTACTAAAGATAGATAAAATTGTGATTGCAATCTTCATTCTAAAGAATCTTCAACAATAAAGGGGCTAAATAAAAAAGACTGAAATGTTAAGATTTAAATCACACATTGTAAACACATTACAAATATATGAGATCTTATACATTTTAGGGAAATAAAATTTATAACACACAAGGGGTGTATTATTCAAAGGGTAATCTTTAGTATGACAAGTTAGATAATTATAAAATAGAGGGTGGCATGTTGGTGGATTCTAAACAATATGGTATCTTGTAGTATTTCATGACAATATTTCCTAGCAAAGATGTAAAAAAAATTAAATAAAAGATAATGGAAAATACAATATGATCACTAAGAGACTAGAACATACACTAAAACTAATATTTTAAATGTCTTTCCTTATTGAATCCATAAACCTAGGGTGCCATATCAAGTTATTCAATAATAGATTCTAAAATAATGCAGAAAGGGATTTATAATCTAGATTCCCAAAATGACAACCATTAATGGCCATAAAACAAGATATCTAATCAATAATATTTGCAAAATAGATCGTTGCACTTCATTAGTAGGATATAGAAAAGAACCATAAGAATTTTCATTAACTTGAAAATAAATATTACAAACATCAATACTTCAAAATGTTTACATGGGGACAAGCATGGTGAGATTGATCTTTTGACAAGGGAGATATAAACATGCTCTTAAAGCTTTCTAATGGTTATACAACTGTAACCACCTTAGCAGGAGAGATAAAATCTACACACAGCAATTGATCCCAAAAAATATTCTATAGAACATAGACTTGGATAAGATGGACACCTAGAACAATGACCAACAATAACAACTAATAGCCAACCAACCCTGAATAGAAGACAAGCCTTCTATCTATACATTTTTCACCCATTTCAAATCTACAAGTGCCAAAGTCTTGCCAAGATGATCCTAGCTAGAAAATATTCATTTTCCATGCCTAAAATCTTCATGTAACTATAAGGAAAATGATTCTTGCAACTACCTCCATAAGAAATGATGAAGATATGGAGCATATCCTTTGATTTCATGGTGGGATATGCCATCCACATGAGCTAGAATGAGATTATTGGCTTGGGTAGGAAAACACACTCCATCAAATCATGATCTAAAGGGTAAAAATTCATTGACTATTATCTAAATTTAGCCTTGAGGTTGTGCCATTTGGTATTCCCACATGCTTTCTATGTCCTTTAAAAATAGTCTCTAATACATTGAGTGTTATCATGATATGTGGTAACAACTAGCTAGATCTCTAGCCATCATTGAATTATCAACTATCCATTCACATTGTTAGATCTTTAAAACATGCTCAAACTTTTAATTATACCTTACAATATTGACACTTGTCATACATGCACTAGTCCTAGATTCTTTTAATTATCTATCTTTGATCATGCACCATCAAATCATCCTGCTCTATGTTAACATGCACCATTGGACATACCTTCATTTGAACTCAAATAGATATTTCATATGGCCTAAAATTGATGCTCACATGAATATCTTAGAGAATTTGAGCCCCAATGGCACTATATCTTAAATCTGATGTCTGTGTACCTATCAAAAAAAGCTTATGAGACCATCACACTTATGTAATTTAGGTAAATTCCTTTAGATATTTTATCTTTCATAATTTGGTCTATGGGCCCTTTGTATTGGCATCAATTTCACTAGGACAATTATTCCACAAGAATTCTTAGATATTGGTATTTTTAAGTCAAGACTTTTGTTCCAGGAAACTTTTATCTTCGATGTTCTTATTTTGGGATTTTTATTTCCTGCATCCCCATAACAGTCTCTCTGAAATAATGAGCACATTCAAGCTTTTTACCATAGGTAATTTGCCTGATAGAAGTGATTTTTTGGCCCTTCTCTTTGTTGGGACAATTGTCTCACATAAAATGTTTGAAACAATTTCTCTAAAACAACTAAGCACTTTTCCCAAAATAATTAGACTTCAGCACTTTTGTCTTCATTGGGAAAATTATTTTGGACAATTTGTCTAAAATAATTTAAACATATAAATTGAGCTATGCACTTCCACCAAAGAAATTGATCTTTACATTTTCATTGAAGAAATAACCTATGCATTTTTCCTAAAGGGTAAGTGTCCTTTGAGCTTTCTACCACAAACAAAAAGTTTGAAATAAAATAAGACTTTGCACCTTTTTCCAAAACTTCACAATTCTTTCAAGCTATTTGTGTGGGAAAAAATCCCCATAGTGCACATGCCCTTCAGACTTTTTTCCATGGATAAAATGTATGAAATAAATGACCCTTCAAATTTTTTGTGAAACACTTAGCCTAATGCAAATGGGACTTGGCCAAGACATTGAATTCCTTTGGACTTTTTTTAGCGAACAAAATATCTAATAGAAATAAGTCTTTAGATTTTTTATCCAAGACAAAAATCTTGAAGACCTATTTCCATCAAACATTGTGTTCATACAAAAATATCAAAAAATTCTAATGGAAAGACACATTCACCAAGGAAAGGCAAAATTAGGACTTAGCCAATTTTCACATGAAACTTGACATACAAGTGAACATTGAAAACATGACTTAGGTTGATGACTTAGTCATTTGTACTTGATAAGGGCCTAATTGCTTCAATGTAATTTTGGGTACTAACATTGGCTCTCACCTAGGGATGCATACCCCCTATGAGTGTGTAAATAACCCTAGAATATAAGACCAAGTGCCAATCTATTGGGTTATAGAGTCAAGACTTAGCCAATTTTAAACAAACACTCATGAAGGCTCAACAAAACATGGTAGAATTAAAAATAGATCAGAAGGATCTAGAAATGAACACATCATAGAAACATGAAAGGAAACTATACAAATAAGGCCCAAATCATAGGGGTGACAAAGCAACAAAATAAAAGAAAGACAAAATACTATATAATTATGTACATAGTTACAGACAGAATCACTCAAGGAAGTGTTTCAAATGTATGCCATTGACTGGTAACTCTAGTATTTCACCATCTAAGTATCTCAAAAAGAAATTATGTTCCCCAATCTAATAGTCAATGGAATAGGGACCCATCCATAAGGCATCAAACTTTTCATGCTTGCCTTTCTCTTTATGCCTATTATCCCAAAGTGAAACCAAATCACCTTCTTGGAATGTTCTTAGGGTGACCTTCCTATCAAATATTTTCTTTAGCCTTTCCTTGAACTTGAGGTGTCTTTTATGAGCTTGTTTTTAAATTTCATCAAGCTCAATAATATGGTTCATCCTGCTCTCATAGTGGTTGATTTTCTCATCATGTTTTAGTTTTGCATGAGCTAATAAGTGGGTAACTACAAATTCATAGGTAAAACTACTTGATCTCCATAAATAAGCTCAAAAGGGATTTTTCCTATATCTCTCTTAGGTGTGATCCTATCAACCCATAAAGAAAATTTTAGTTGTTCACCTCACTTATTATTTGCTTCCAATGTTTGCCTAATGATTTTGAGAAAGTTCTTATTACTGGATTTTGCTTGCCCATTCCCCTGAGGGTTGTAATTAAAAGCATATGTCAATTCAATCCCATAATTTTTGCATAATGACATTAAAGGTTTATATTTGAAAATCATAAAAATTTTAGCAATGAATTTAATAGGCACACCAAACCTATAAATAATATAATTTAGTAAAAAATCCATAACCACCTGGTGTGCAGCCTTCTTTATAGGGACTACTTCGACCCATTTAGTGAAGTAATCAGTTGCAACTAGTATTTATCTATGTCTATTTCTTGATTAATCAACAATTTCTCCAATGAAATCCAATCCCCATTTTTTGTATTGGATTTCAATTGTCATAGGCTATAAAATAAGAGACCCAAAAGCTTTCATCTTTCCAACAAAGTATTGACATTTCTCACACTTTTTGATTTGTCTAAGCAACATCTTTAAACAATGATGGCCACAAATAACCAACTCTCACAATTTTATGAGCTATAACCTTAGGCATAAAATGGCCACCACATATTACACTATAGAATTCTTTAATAAGGTTAGTAGTTTGATTTTCTAGTACACATCTTAGGAGAACCCCATCCAGATTCTTCCATGCAATTCCACTTTCAACCAAATGGTATTTTTGGGAACAAGCTTAAGATTTCTCCTTTGATTCTTATCTAAGTTAGGGGAAAAATCAAATTTATCAAGTACTAAATAATATATCTATACCATGGAGAGGCCATAAATTGACTCAAAGAATCATCAACATTAAAAACAAAAGTGTTTACCTCAGCAGCTTGCAAATTGGTCTCAACCATAAGCTTGGCTAGACACATCCCTCTTACTAACTTGGTGGTTTGAATACCCATTTCATACTCTTGTAACTTGTTGACCCACCTACATCTCTTGCTAGATATTTGAATATGAGTTAAGATGTCCGTCACCATAGTGTGTTAGACATAATCAACAATTCTTAAACTTAGAATATAGGGATTAAATGTTTTAATATCCTTCAAAAGAGTGAAACTTTGATTTTCCATGATGGTATAGGTTAGTTCAGGTCCTTTCATAGATTTAATAAAGAAATTTATGGGTTGCTCATGACTATCCTCATTCTTTTGCAACAAAATAGTAGCAAAAATATTATATGATGAAAAATAGAATATCTGTAATGACTTTGTGTAATCAGGGATGGCCAAGATAGGAACAAAATTTAAAGATCATTTGATGTCATTGAATTCTTGCATGGCCTTCTCCTCCTATTTGATGGTCTGGTCCTTCTTCAGCATGGAAGTAATAGTGAGAGTGATCTCTACAAAATTGGACACAAGCCTCCTTACAAAGTTAATTTGTCTAAAGAAAGACTGAATTCCTTTTTTGGACTATAGTATAGGCACTTTGCCAATGGATTCAACCCTTTTAGGATCAATCATGACAACATCCTTGGACACTATATATCCCAGCAACTTGGCTTTTTTTACTTTAAAGTGTCACTTCTTTAGATAAGTGAAATGTCAAACTCCCCGCATCTAATCAACACCTTTTCCAAATGCTCCAAATGCTCTTTTTTAGTCTTGGGGTACATAATAATGTCATCCTGATACACAACTATGAACTTTTTAATTATTCCAACAAATGCAACATCCATATCTCACTAGAACGTTACACTAGCATTCACCAACTTGAAAGGCATCCTCATATATACTATATGGCCTAAGGTGTAGTGAACGTAGTCTTGGATCTCTCTAATTCCTTCACCATAACTTGGTTTTACACTGAGAATCCATGTAATGTGGACAACATCTTTGATTGAGTAACACTTTGCAGTAGGTTCTCTATATTAGGCAGGGGATAATTATCTTTTAAAGAAGCTTTGTTTAAATTCCTAAAATCCATACATAAGTGGATATCACCATTATTATTTCTCATAGGGACTAAACTTACAACCCATGATGAATACCTAATGGGTTGAATAATACCACCATCCCTTAGCTTCTTCAACTTATCCCACATCTCAGTAGCCAAGATGGGCTTAATAGGTCTTTTTCTCTACCTATAAGACTTGTTATTAGGCTATAATGGGCTGACATGTTAGAATAGTTCTTCCATATATGATTTCATCTCATAATAAGACCATGTTATACAATCTTGGTACTTCCTTAATAGTTGCATGTAAGCTTGTTTCTTAGTTACACTTAGGTGAGTACCCAGCCAAACCTTCCTTAGATTCTCATGAGAATACAAATCACACTCAGTCATATATTTTGAGATGAATGAGTCTCTTAATTTGATTCTATTAACTCCATCAAAAGATGCTTCTAATCTTACGAGTCCTCTAGGAAATGTGTTTTTCTTCAGTTGGATATTATCCTTCCCAAATAGGGTTTCTTTTCCATCATAAAATTGAACCATAGATTCCAAGTCTATGATTTGATTATGGAACTCAACCTCATAATTTAAAAACCTTCTAATCTAATCATCATCTTCAAACACCTACCAATGATGAACATTATCTAAGACTGAAGGCTTGATAAGCACCTCCACTTGATAGTGATAATGAGGACTCATATTTGCAATGTCAAATTGAGCACCTAGCCCTACAAGTTTGTCAACTTCTTAGTTGAAAATTATATCATGATAAAAAAAATGTTGAATGCATCAAAGAATTCAAGAAAATCCCAAACAACATTCTAATATTATTTTAACCTTTTATTCTTGGTGTCATAATCATTACATATCTCCTTAACCACTAACTCATAATCACCCTTAATAATCAAACTTTTAATTCTATATTCGCAAGCAATTCTTAAACCAAGCAAGAGTGCCTCTTACTTAGCAGTATTATTAGTGCACTTGAAGGATAGTTGAAAAGAAAACATGAAACATTTATCATTAGGGGTATAGAAGACAATCCCAACTCCATTTCCAAGATTGGATCAAGCACCATCAAATCACATCTTCTAGAGTGCATTTTTCTTGTTAGGTTCAACATCAAGAACAATAGGTTGTTCACTAGTATCAACATTCCCAATAAAATTACCAATCTCAACATCTATGTATAACACTTCATTAAGAGCATGTTTTAGATCTTAAATTACATGTAGCATCTTTGGATCTCTATAAATCTTGACCATCTTACCCTTTAATGGAATAATGGTGTAGAAAAGGTCCATCTGCACACTTTCACCCATACTAGTAGCCCATTTTCATGATAGCAGCATCCCCCACTTAGGTGGGTAGTCTACAACTACCATGTCCATATTTATATACTTACCAAGATGAACTACCAATTGTATCATCAATCCCTTCACTTTTGCAACAATAGGAACCTCTTATGAGTCCATGGCATAACACTTACCAAAGGTTGATGTGATCTTAAATCCAATTTCATTTAGGACACCTAAGGGCATCACATTACAAGAATTTATAGATTTAAACATGTAGTTGTAAACAATCAGACCATTGATCATTAGGTTTGTATAAAATGGATCCACATTTAGCTGACTTTCTACCAATGCGGTCCCCAAATAGACCTCCATAGTAGGTTCAATAACCTTTTCTGATTCCTCATCACTTTTTGAGGGTGTTTGGGGCAACTCAATTTCATTTTCAATTGACTTCTCACCAAATTCTAAATATTTAAATTCCCTCTTCTTATGTTCATGTATTCTTAATAATTCAACAAGTGGTATAGTGATTTTTATTTGGCTCAACACTTGGGCCATATCACATATGCTATACTGAGGAATAGGAGTATTTGGTGGAAGGGTAACAACACCTTCAACTAGAATACAATCACTCAAGGTCTAAAGTGGAATAGGTTAGGATGGATTTGAATCTTTAACAATAGCTTTCAAATATGGATATTGTTTAAACTCATTATCACCCTTAGGATACTAGATAATATGGGTACTTTATTCTTGGATGGAGCACTTCTATGTTTAGTAGCTTGGAAAATAGGTATAGGTTTGGAAGATTAAGGGGCTTCTGTAACTTTCCTATCATAGTTAATAGCATCCTCTACCTTTGGATTTGGAGAGGTATTGTCTTGAAGAGAAACATCCTGATACTTTCTTCTCAAGTGATACTCCTCTTGGTAAATTATTGGATTAATTAGTAGCTACATATCGTCAATTGATAGAATCCCCCATCATATTTCTTGATCATCATAGAATGTAAGAAATCAAAATCATGAATGGGCAATTCATATGCTTGTGCCATGTTAACATCACAAGAAAATTTAGGAGTTGGGACACTTACTTTCTCAACTGCACTCCAAAATTGATCAACGGTAATAGCACTCATCAATTTTTTGGAAGCAGTCATCTCACTTTGATAGATTTGATAATTGAACATCAAAATATCATCATCAGAAGATGAAAACTCAATTGCATATGCATCTTCATCAATTGGTTTAGATTTATCACATGGGGATGTGAAAGGAAGCACTTGTTACACCAATCAATATCAATGTCATAATTTGTAGCATTTACCTTGGTGTTTAAAGGATTAGGCACTTCTCTTCCAGCCCCTATATTTTGGTTTATATCCATTATTTCTTCATGTGTAGGACTCTTCCCTTTATCATTATCTCTAATATGTAAAATAGGCCCCATTAGTGCTTGATTCTAATTTAGATCCTAGTCATAGTTGGTAGACACATGAGGGATCCCCTTCTCAGTTCTAACCAACTTGTATGACATTTCTTTGACAACAAAGGCCAAAGTTTTGATAGTTTCCTCCAAGTTTGTTGTCTTTTTGGACTGTGTCTTTTTAGATTGGCCAGCTTCACATTCAACTTGCTTGTTCATGGGCTTTCCAAAGCCTTTTGTTGTTTTCAATTTGAATAACCATATTAAATTCCAACCACATATTCATGGGAGCATTGTCCCTCAAATAACATGTAGCCTTTTTATCAAAGGCATCACAATTTTATCAAGCATGTTGTATCATTGGGCCTGATGTTTTTGATTAGCCACATCATAGTTTTTTTGAACCTTGTATTGAAGTCCTACACACACTCATTAGGATTCTTTTTGATGTTTTCAAACTTAGCTAAGAGAAACTTGGGATCAACTATAGTACCATATTGAATTCTAAAAACATTCTGCATCTCTTACCATGAATCAATGCATCTAGTGGGAAGGGAATTAAACCATTTATGAGCGTCTTCCTCCAGCATGTGCACAAACAACTTAATTCACACATCCTCATACTCAAACTCATAATCTTAAATGATATCGTGAAAATATCTCAAGTGTTAATCAATGCTCATTGCATTATTCGCTTAGAACTTTGGAAGGCATTTCCTCACTTTGTTTGGGACTTCATTAGGATAGCTTGCCATTTCATCAAAATTAATAGGCCTGAATCTAGGATCATAGAATCCAAGATGATCATTCTCATCTTGGCCCTTATGCCTCATGATTGGCTCAATAGGAGGTTCAAGAAAAAATGCTAAAGGGATATGAGGGGGTGAATGAGGTGGACTTGGTGGATCAATCTTGGGAGGGGATTCAACTGGTTGAGAAGGAGCTGGGTAATACACAGGACTATAGGTTCAAAATTACTAGGAGAACTATGATAGTCTTCAATAATGGGAGGGTTAATAAATATTTTAAGATTATTAAAATCTTGACAACCCTTAGCAGCTGAACTCTACCCTTCAATAGGATTTCAAACTTGTCTCCCTCTTTTTTGATAAATACTTAAAGGAGAGATGAGTTTCTTTGATGGGTCACCTTTGAAAGATGATCTCAGTCCTTCCATCTTTGCAAGCAATAAAATACTCAAAACTAAAAGTTAGTATAATATTCAGAATAGGCACTAATCTTTCTTGAAACTAGGTGATAAAAATTGGAGTCATCACTAGAATCACAATTCTAGAATATAATAGTTAATAAACTGACAGTGATACATATTGAAATCAAACACTTGCTGAAGTTTATAGAAAGTAAAGACCTTGAAACTTCAAATTAATGTTCAAAAGGGAAGAAACACCTTCCAACATGCTACTTTCATAGCTCTTTTTAATAAAATCAATAAAAGTCAAATATCAATCCTAAAAAAACTCTTAGCATAGCTCCAGTAGAGTATTATAGTATTGACGGCCAAAAGAGTCAAATCAATGCAGTAACAGAGAAATTCATAACATGAAATACTTATAGATATCTAAAAGAGTCCCTAGTAACATATAAGTAACTAGTATTTCAATTTATTCCCTAGAAATAGTGTCATAAGAGTGTTAGTTCCTAGTTGTACACCTCATACACTTGACCTTGCACACTTGAATAAAATGACAAGCAATGATGAGAAACCTGCTAGAATGTCATTGTAGCTAGGGAAGGGTTTTGCATCAAGATTAGACCAAATGTAGAAAATTACTAAGAGGTACCTACATAGGGTATAGTCAACTCCTTGATACTTTTGGCTCTACCTAAACCAAGGTGAGAGGACCTATGGGGTAGCTTACTCACATGGAGAGATTCTACAATTTAACCTCCATGGAGATTTTTGGCATAAGGAATAGATATGACCAAGTCATAACTAAGTTTTCACACTTGACCCATGAAGGGTTATCACCAAAAATTCACAAATGATCTAAGTCACACACAAGCTACTAAATATAGATGAAATTATGACTACAATCGTCATTCTGAAGAATCTTCAACAACAAAGGGCTAAATAAAAAAGACTGTAATTCTAGGATTTAAAGCACACATTTAAAATATGTGATATCTTATGCATTTTTCAAGGCAAATAACACTTTTAATATATAAGGGTTGTATTATTTGTAGGGTAGGAAAAGGTAAGATAAGTTAGATAATTGAAAAATGGAGGGTGACATGCTGGTAGCTTCCAAATAGTAGGGTATCTAGCTGTATTTCATGATAATATTTCCTAGCAAAGATGCAAAAAAAACTTCAAATGCAAGATAATGGAGAATACAATATGATCCCTAAGATACTAGAACATACATTGAAACTAATCTTTCAAATTCCTTTCCCTATTGAATACATAAACTTAGGGTGCCCTAATAAATTATTCAACAATATATTCTAAAATACTATAGAAAGGGATTTATAATCTAGTTCAAAACCCAAAATGATAACCAGTAATGGGCATGGAACAAGATATCTAGTCAACAATATTTGCAAAATAGATCATTACACTTCATCAACAAGAAATAACAAAAAACCAAAATCATTTTCATTAACTTGAAAAGAAATATTACAAACATCAATACTTCAAAATACTACCATAGGGATGAGCATGGTGAGATTGCTCTTTTGACAAGGGAAACATAAACATGCTCTCTAATCTTTCCAATCGTTGTATAGCTACAACCACCTTAGCAAGGGAGACAAAATCTACACACAATAATTGATCCTAAAAAAAATTCTATAGAACCTAGACTTGGAGAAATATGGACACCTAGAACAATGACCAACAATAACAACCAACAGCCAACCAACCCTGAATAGAATACAAGCCTTCTATTTATAATTTTTTACCCATTTCAAATTTTCAAGTGTCAAAGTCTCACCAAGATGCTCTTAGATGGAAAATATTCCTTTGTCATGTCTAAAATCTTCATGTAACTATAAGGAAAATGATCGTTACAACTACCTCTACAAAAAATGATGAAGACATGGAGCATATCCTTTGATTTCATGAAGGGAGATGCCATCCACATGAGATGGAATGAAAATATTCATTTGAGGATCCAAACCAACTTTGTCTTCATGTGCAACTATTTAGAGATGCTTTTTTGTTAATCAATGGTAAATTTGAAATATGTTGGATAGTTACCCTTCTCCTGTGCATGCCAAAAAAAGCCCATTACCTTGTGATGATGGCTTCAGAATATTCTTGATTCATGGTTTCTTGAATATCTTCCTTGTAGTGGCCTACTTTGATCTTGTAATCCTACAATATCTTTCCCATGGAGGATCTTAGATAAGTGAAGTAGATAAAGAATGTATAACTTAGGTTATATTTCCTTTTTCCCCTTTGAAAATTCCACTCTCATTTACATCATCGATATGATATATGCATGATCAACCATGAAACATTGATTTACTTGGTCACTCATTGAGGGTTTGACACTTGTCTTCCTCATGTCTCCATGGAAGACCTTGGACTCCTTTGACTCTTTGCCTACCATCAAATCTTTCTTGGGCAAGTGAACACAGTCTATTAGATCATGATCCAAGGGGTAGAACATCATTGGCTACTATTTGCACTCTACCCCAAGGTTGTGTCATTTGGTATCCTCATGGGATTTATATGTCCCTTAAAAATAGTCTTTATTAATTTGATTGCTATCACACCATGTGGAAGAAACTATCTTGATCTCTATCCCCTATTGAATTATCAGTTGTCTACTTGCATCATTATATCTTTGAAACATTCTCAAATTTTTAACTATGCTTTGTGATCTCAACACTTGTCACATCTGCATTGGTCATGGGTTCCTTTGACTATCCATATTTGATCATGTTCAATAAAATCATCTTAATCCATGTTAATGCACATCATTAGATCTGCCTCTATGTGAACTCAAACAGATATTTCATAGGACCTAAAATTGATGCTTGCATGACTATCTTAGAGAATTTGAACCCCAACAGCTAGTTTATGTAGATTAAAGTTGATGTTTGCATGCTTGTCAGAAAACATCCATGAGACCATCACACTTATGTAATTTAGGCAAATTCTTTTGGAGATTGTCATCAGTAATTTGGTATATGGGTTCTTTATTGTGGTATCAATTTCATTAGGATAATTATTTCATAAGAACTCTTAGTTTTTGGCCTTTTTATGTCAAGACTTTTATTCTAGGCAACTTCTATCTTTAACATTCTTATTTTAGGTTTTTTTTCCTACATCCAAGTAAAAATCTCTCTAAAATATTGAACACATTTGGGATTTTTTCCATGGGAAATTTACTTGATGGAAATGAGTCTTCATCCCTTTTCTTTATCGAGATAATTATCTCAAACAAAATGTCTAAAATAGTTTATCTGAAATAGTTTAACAATTTTCTTGAAATAGTTGGACTTTGGCACTTTTATCTTCATTAGGATAATTGTTTTAGATAATTTGTTTGAAATAATTTCCCCAAAGAAATTGAGTTGTACACTTTTATCTAAGAAATCGATCTTTACATTTTCACTGAAGAAATGACTTGTGCATTTTTATCGAAGGGTGATTGCCCTTCAAGCTTTCTACCATGGACAAAAAGTCCAAAACAAAATAAGACTTTGCACCTTTTTTCTAAAACTTTGTAATACTTTTAGGATTTTTTTGTAGGCAAAAATGCCCAAAGGGCATGTGCCCTTCAAAAAAATTTCCATAGATAAAATGTCTACAATAAATGACCCTTTGGATTTTTTGCAAAACACTTAGTCCGATGCAAATGGGACTTGGCCAAGACATTGAATTCCTTTAGAATTTTTGTAGTATACAAAATCTTCACCAGAAATAAGTCTTTAGAATTTTTGTCTAAGACAAAAACCTTTAATACCTATTTCTATTAGACATTATGTTCATGCAAAAAGCCTAAAACATTATAAGGGAAAAACACATTTACCAAGAAAAGGCCAAATTAGGACTTAGCTAATTTTTAAATGAAATTTGACATACAAGTAAACATTGAAAACATGACTTGGGTTGAGGAATTAGGCATTTGTACTTGACAAGGGCCCAATTGCTTCAATATAATTTTGGGCACTAATAGATAGTATTCAAGATAAAATCAATGTAACTTTTAATATATAACATAGTCAAATGGTAACTACTCTCAAGCCTAAATAACAAAAAAAATTGATGGTCCTATCAAGAGCATGTGCATAAGTCTTTAGCCCTACCACAACCAAAATTATGTTGAATCTGAAATCAGTAACATTGTGTGTACCTAAAAATCCCAATCTTCATTTGTTTTCCAACTTTTATACATTCCATTATCATCCACCTTTACATTTCCAACTTATACCATTTATCCTATGCCTAAGATTATTTACCATCCCTAGCTATACTTTATTTTATAGAGGCTACAAAGATATCTTGTCTTTATGTTTGAATGAAACAGAATCAATGACCAATTAAGCTCACAACAACATCATTGGAGTCCAAATTTGTAGTAAGTTCTTGATAGAGTAGCTATTTTGAAAGGGTATGGGCTAGCAATTTTTATAATTGAGTATTCTAGTTGTCTCATATGTTGACTAGGATGTGCATCTCCATGTTAGAAAGAGTAGCATAATCATTTACCATTGTGTCCCATTTACTGTGCCATTGGAACTACATTGACTTGAGGTCCTTTGGGACTATGTAGGTAGCACTCAATTCATCTTTAGTTCAACTCAGTCATATCAGCCATACTCTCACTATTTTACAAGTATTTTTTAAGTTTGAATGCTCCCATCATTTGTGCGAAAACTAAGCCCACATTCTCATTGTTTTACAAGCAATCATCACTTGGGGGCAACACTTTTGCCATTATAGCCAATTTTTATCTTATCATTTTATTTATGCCTCACCTTATACCATTTTATTATACCATGTCTTTAATATTGACCAAAGCTTATTTTTATCCACCCTACCTAACCCTTTTGATCTTGGTTCCTTTTGTTCTTTCTGCACCTTCCATGAGGAGATCCCAATCTAGTTTCAATGGTTTTAAAAATTTGTGTTTAACTAGCAGTTGATGAAAGTAGTGTGATAGTGGATTTAGAAAGTTATTTTTCATTTACATTTGATTGGTGCCACTGACTATAACTACCTATGGGAAAATTAGTATTTCATTTGGTGCCGCTAATTATAATTGCCAATGGACAAATTAGTATCTTATTTTGTGTTACTAATTATAACTACCTATGGTCAAATTAATAGCAAATACTTATGTTGTTTCCTAATTAAAACCACCTATGGGAAAATTAGGAACAACACATTTTATCATGTATTATTGCATCACCTTGCCATTCCTATTATCAATTACCTTACCCTTTGCCTTTATTTATGAACTTTTTATTACTATGTTAAATCTCATCACTTTTTGTGTTGGTAGAACTACTATAAATTGAGGTCCTAATAAGACTATAAGGTCGCGCTCGATTCATGTTGAGGTCATCTCAGTCCCTCTTTTATATATGCTCTCTCCATTTTATGAGTAAAATAATCTCATGCTCTCACCATTTTATGAGAAATAATTTTAATTATCTTACCATTTTGTGAGCCATTTAAGTTTGAACACTCAACACCAGTTCTATAAAGTAGTTTAACCTGAACAATATTTTATAGATTCTTATTATAGACAAGTGAACATAGATACATCAGCATATGATTTTTTCCTTTTGAATGGTTATTTATATTTGTGTAGTACTACATGCCATTATTTTATTATTATTTTGTTATTTGATAGGCATTGTTACCTTATGAAGATCATGCTCTCACTATTTTATGAACTTGGGCCATTGCAGTTGGCTTTAGCTATTATTGTAACTTCTAATCTTGGGCATGCATATCCTTGATTTGTTCGTTCCCTATGTCATTATTTATTTCACAATCCCTGTTGCAACCAACTTAGTTATTGTTTGGGATCTTACCTATATAAGTACATCTATTCAGTTAGGTAGTTCCTTAGGCCTTTTGTTGACTTTTAATCTATGTTGTTTATCCCAAAAGCACAAAAACATTAGAAAGTGATTGCCAAAAAAAATTAAAAACATTGTCTTGCACTTTTATGTATTCTGATCCCATGCTCTTCCCATTTTTCAAGAAATTTATAAGTTAAAATGCTCTCATCATTTTATGATCAATCATTTGAATGCTCTCACCATTTTATGAGCCCATTTCCTTATTTCCTCTATAACATCAATCATGTTTTCTTATCATCACTTTTCTTCTATCCCATTTCCCAGGAGAACTACATTTGGCTTAAATTTTATGTTAGATCTTGAGTCCATGGAACTATGTAAGCAGAGTCCATGGAACTATGTACACCTAGATTTAGCTCATCCACCCCTTATTTTTCTTCTTTTTACTACATTTTGTTGTCTTATTGTTTCTTATCACTTGGGGGAAACTTTGTCTCTTTGATCTTATTCTATTCTACTAATCTCATTATCTTCTTTGATTAGGGTTCACCCTATTATAGAGAGTAATGTCTCTATTACACTTACACAAATAATTGTTTTCTATTTGCACTAACATTGTGACTAACTTTTGTTTGTGTGTGTTTATTTGATTTTTAGTATTATTTTGTTGTCCTTTCTTGTCTCATGATTTATTTTGTTTTGTTATTTGTTCCTTTTTATTCTTGTGATGTTTGTTCTTGGTGTTTTGATAATTTGGTCTTTTATGTTACTATTTTATCTTATATTGTGTTTTTTTTGTTCTTTTGAATTCAAATACATTCTATACCCACTTTTAGTCTAACTTTTTAGTCATGATTGATTTGTTTCGAGTTGTATTTAACTTTTTATTTTATTTTTTTTCCAAGTACATCTTGTTCATATACATGGATCTTGATTATTCATACCTTATTTTCATGTTTTTTATTAAGTTGTTCTTGCTTTTGATTTTATACATTCTTATTTCTACTTAAATCTTGATTGTTTATATCTTGATTTTGAGTTAAGTTACATTTGTGTTTTTATTATTTTAGGAAATTAGGTGTTTAATTCCTAAATAATAAATGGGTCTAAGAAATGTAAATCAATGAATAATATGCTTTAATTAAGCTATTAATTTGTGTAAATAGATAGTATTTTTGTCTTTTCCAAATATATCAGGAAGTGAGAGAAAATAGAACTTAGCTTATTTTGATTGATCTAGATTGAGACAAGGCCTAATACTAGAGGAGTAAGACTAGAAAATAGGCTAGAACAGGTTCCTAAAATTCATTTGTGGGTTGGATAGGAGCGTTGAAGTGGACATCCTATTGTCTAGCACTATAGTCATATTCTAGCACTATTATCCTAAGGTTGAAAAATTTTTGGGTTTTGTTTAGTAGGCCTGTGTTACCCTATCTATGATTTTTTTAGGCCTAAAAGCCTATGAATCTCACTACATATTTGATTTATTATTCAAAACCCTTAGGAGCTCTTTGTGCTTGAACTTGAATGGAAACTTGAGAAAGAGAGGGAAGGGGTTAGTGTGCAAAGGATACACTAGATGCACTTCACACCTCGTGTGTGGGTATGCTACCTACATACCAATACTCTAAAGAGAGATCAAGCTAATGTAGTTCTCCTATTGAAGTGCTTGGTGCAATTGTGTGTGATGTATACAACTAGATGAAAAACTAGATGTACTTTGGATTACTAGAGACTAGTATGAGTGTTTGAATAGGCTTGAAATTCTCGTGGAAGGCTATATGTAGAGAATAGGGAAGAATGCTTGAGTGTACTTACTTGTATTCTTGCTTCTTTCTTGTAAATGAGTTTCAACCCTTATAAATGGACTTTGAATGGCCTTTTATAGGGTAATTAATGATTATGGGTTAAATGAACTTGTATTAGGCTGACAAGGAAAAACATAAGGATTCAAAAAAATCTAACCGTTAAGAGGTAAAAAAGTACTTGAACAATAATGGAAAAAATAAGACACCCTAGATTTTATCACTCCTATCTAATTTGGGCACTATTATCCTAAGGGGATGAGACCTAGTGGAATAGATCTGGGCCTAAAAAGGTTGCCTAGGTCTAAAATAACTAAGTTCAAAAAGCTACATATGACTAGGAATTAGAGAAAGAATAGCCTAGAAGGGTTGTGTAAGCAAGAAGACCTATGTGTTGGATGTCATTATCCATGCCTAAGTCATCCAATTTTGCATTTTATATGACTACATTTGCCCCTCCTTTATTACAATGATGTATCAAAGTGAATTACTAAGATAAAGAAAAGTAAAAAGCATACCTGAACTTATCTGTGAGGGAGAAACTCATGAAGTTGTGTGATGTTGGATGTGCATAGAGAGAGCACATTGTGAAGTGTAAACTTTCAAATGAAAACATAAAGTAGATTAATTCTTTCTAGATACACTATATCTAAAATAAGAATGTACAAAATCTAAGTAATAGGAATAAAAATGAATGAATACGCCTCACCAAGTACACAAACCAATATAAAACCTATTTTGATGTTGGATTGTGTTAGATTGTGTTGGTTATATGTTGAATCAAGAGTAATATCATTAACAAAGTTGAGTGATCAATTCCAAAAATGGTGGCTCAAGAATGCAAAGGTTGGCCCTTTATCTCCATCATCACCAACTAAGTAAAGTTAATGAATCATGCATGTGTTAATCGATGTTTGGACTATGTGTCCAATCCCTCTGAATAGGTGGCTCAAGAATACAAAGGTCATCCCTTTGGCTCCATTGTTTCCCTATGAAGTGAATCTATGAAGTGATATTAGTATAGAAGATATTTCATATGAAATGTCTCATAGATCCCATAGATGTGCTATAAATCAAAAAATGTGGTGTGTATAGCCTAAATGTATTCTAGAAACTAGGCCACTCTTGGCCATTTTGAAAGATGAAGGTTAAGCTTGTATGAAAACCACTATGAAATTGATGTACTAGGATTATATGAAATCCAAATTGGGAACTTTAGTACTCATAAAGTTAAACTTATATGAAATTTCAACTTGAAAATGATGTCAACCACATGTAGATGGATTAAGGCACAACTATTGAGAATGCTTGGAATAAACTAAACTTAGAAACAAAAGAAGATCAATGTGTTACGCACATTTCCCCTAATAAATGGTGTTTATAACATGGATTATAATCTAGAAGTTATGCCTATCTAATCTAAACTAAAAGTGAGAACCATCATGCCATGCATGATAACCCCCTATATCTAAGAAAACTATACTAAAACTATTGAATTTGACTGATCTAGAAGGGTAAAAAATGACCCTAAACTAAACTTTTTTCCTATTTTTAGAAAACATGAGTGTTTTTTTACTTGGATAGGACCACCAAAATTTGGACACCCCTATGTTTGGCACCACTATCCATTTCTAGCATTGTTTTTTGATGTGAAAACTGGTTACTGATATGGAATTGTCACTATTTTTTTGCTCTATTTTGACTGATTTGAACTCTAGATTTTGTACTAAGTGGTTTAAATGCTACTATTTTGAATATTAAGAGCTTTTGTCTCTATGACAAAATCCCTATTTGATACCCCCTCTTCTGAGGGTAGGAATGATGAATCTATAATGACTGCCCTCAGAAGAAAAGATTCATGTACATGTGTTAAGTTGTATACATATATGATATAGAATTTGATATTTGACAATATATTTCAAGATATAACAATGTTTGTATTGATAGATTGTTAGATAAATAGGGGTATGCCTAGATAGATATAACAATGTGAAAGCATATGTAAAGTAATGAACTGGAAATGTTACATATTAGTTGTTAGTTGGAGGGATGGAGCATGATGTCCATCATTGCATCCAAGAAATCAAGGGAGATGTATGATATGGATCATGGCATTGCACACATTGAAAATCAAGAAATAAATCAATCAAATAAGAAAGAAGAAATAAGCACACAAGGATGGCCAAGGGGCCATGCAAACAAGGTACATGGGCACATGTCACTCAAACTAGAAAACAAACATGGAAGACATGTTTAAATGTCACATATACATTATTTAAAACAAGAAAAGTTGGCATAAAGGCCATAGGCGCATAGAAGATTACAAGCAAAGGACATTGATAAATGTCCTAAGGCACACACATGAATATAAGAAAAGGACATTAGTAAATATCCTAAGACATAAGTAGGAGTCAAATAGGAACTAGAAAATGCAATTACACAAGCTATGCTAAGCAAGTAGAGAAAGCATGTAATAATTGTAAAGATACAAGCACATCTAACTAATCAAATAAAATGTGAAAGTATGCAAAACATGTGTATTATAAGACTATGTATATGTTAAGAGATACACAAGTGCTAGATACTAGTGAAATGTCGATAGAGTAATCTATGTAAGCTATAAATTAATGTACATCAACATGATAACTCAGAGTGTGTAGTATAGAAATGCCATAACCTAGATGGTGTAGTCATGTAGAAGATGCCCCTAGTGGGTGTGTCTATTGATGTGTATCTTTAATATAGAAGTAAGAGTGCCCTCTCAATGGGTATAATGAAGTAGTCAAAGATCTATATGTTACTACACACAATGAATAATAATTGAAGCATGGTAATGTAGAAAAATTGGCATACAATAGCATGAAACAATGAATGTAAGCCCTAGTATGATAGTAGCAATGTAAAGCATGGATGATGCATATAATTGAAATGTTTTTGGTATTTTTGATATGTTTTTAATGTTTTTGTATTTTAAAATTTTGTATTATTTTGGTATTTTGATATAAGATATGTACATGAAATACTAGGAAGAAATGATACTAACCAATGAGTCTCAGATCAGAATCCCTATCATGGTATCTTATATCAAAAAATTGAATCATGCATGATCATGAGGCATGGGTGTATGTTTGAGATTATGAAGCTAAAAGATATATAGATTATAACTACTCTACAATCTCTAAAGTGGAAGCCAAATGTGGGGTCCCCCTATAACTCTGAGAAGTGGATATAATTATAAGGCTCTTAGGGATCCATCTGGAAGTAGAAGGGGATCTTTGAATAGGTGCTCTCTGTGTAGCTATATGAGACCTTAATGTAACTACTCTAGGTGTGAATGTTGTCACTATAAAGTGTTTAGAATCTTGAAACTATGGGGGTGTATGAACCCTCTATACTAGTAATGGATGTCACAATTATGGTTAGATCTAAAGTGGAAGTTGTACTAAAATTGGAAGAGAAACTAAAATTGGTAGAAAAATTGAAGCTATTAACTATAAGCTAGTAGATGGCTCTAAAGTGGTGAGTGGTGACTCATAAGGAACTCTATCAACTGTGATAACCTGATTATCATGAATTGACTTCATGCATCTATGAACTATATAAGGTACTTCCCTAATTTTTTGAATCTATGGTTGACCAAGTAATATGTCAAAAACTCCTATGTTGTAAATGATAGTGAATGGTGTGGCCACATATGTAGGACCAACCTATAGTGGAAGTATTATCTCACCTAATGAACTCTAAATATGCCCATTGAAACTATTAATAACTATGTCTATTGGAGTGATATCCTACTCTAAATAACTTAAATGTTGAAGTAATGTGAAGGTACACATGTTAAGATTGGAACCATTGATAATGAGAACACTGAAAATAAGTTTATTGTGAATATGTGCTCTAATAAAAAGTACATTATATCTTGGATTATCTTCCACAACCTCCTAATCTAAAAAATGTATCAAAGGCCTGGCTAAAACTCTAGACTCATACACACCTATCATACCTCTCAAAGGATGTGCCTCAATTGAAGGTGCCTGGTATGTAGTTGGTGGAGGATGTGTATGGTATGTATGATGAACACCTAATGTGTCCTCTTTCTCTTATTTTGAATTTTGTGGAAATGGATCTAAAAATATTTTCAAATCTTTATCTTGTGGTGGCTTTATCTTTGGAGGCTCAACTGAAGTGCCCAAATCAAGTAGATTTTCATCTATCAAATCATGTATCTTATGTCGTAAACTAATGCATCTTTTTGTGGTGTGGCCTAGTGTCCTATGAAAATAATAAAATGCATGTTGATCATATCCTAATGGAAGAGGCTTTATTGGATTTGCTTCTCAGATAGGAAGGAGAGTGATGATGTTACAATCCAATAAAAACCCTAGATAGAGAAAATAGTATATTAGTAAATTCATGATGAGGAGGTACTAATAAAACCACATGTTGAGGGGGATTTGAAGCCACATTGGCTATTGGTTGATTTTGATTCTTGTTGCCATTAATTTTGAACTTGTATGGGACTTTTCTATTACTCTTGTTGGTTATGTTTGAGATACTTGAATACTTAAGTTTGCCCATTGAAATTAGCTTGACTTATCTTCCCTTGAGTGTATGACATAATTCAGTGAAGGAAGAGAATATTTGAACATAATAGATTCATGCAATGCTAGTAGAAGGAGCCATGTGAATATGTCCTATATCTCTCAATAAGCCATGGGGCTAGTTAGTTTAGCTAGAATGGTCTTATATCTAAGAACATAATCTGTGAGTGGCTCATTTGACCCTTTTTTTTATTGTGAAATCTATGCATATGAAACCTTGTCATAAATGTTGATATTGAAATGTGATAGGAACATTTTTGCTAAAATATTGAAGGTGGTGACCCACTGATATGGTAGACTATAAAACCATTGTAAATCATAATCCTTTAGGCTCTATGGAAATAGTTTGGTAAGTAGCCAGTCATTGGGTACATAATCCAAACATTTTTCATGAAAATCTCTCAAATGTGTCTCTATATCACCCTTACCATCATATAGAGTGAGCTTGGGTTAAACAAAACCTAGTGGTAAGGGTGTAGAAGCAATGTGACGTGTCAATGGTGTATATAGTAAAGCAAAAGAATCCAATGCCTATATAGGTCTAGTGGTACCTTGCTCAAGATGTTACACCTTGGATTGAAGAGATCTTATCTCTTGCATAAGGGTTGCCACATTAGGAGAGAGGGATGTACTAGCTATAACTAGTGGCATAGAGATAGGTTGGGTTGATATAGGGGGTTATTGAGACATAGTTGCCCCCATAGTGTCATTTTTTATTGGTTTCTTTGTGGTTTGAGAATATTTCCCATTGGTTAATTTTTTTGTTCTTTTTATAAAATTATAAGCATGTTATCTTGCATATCTAGATGTTTAGTTAAGAGTTCTTGAAGTTCTCTTTATTATCAGTTTCATTAAAACCAATATATTGAGCCATTGGTAAAGTAAAAATAATTTGAAATGTTTTTAAGAAAATATGTGCTATAAATGGAAATTAATGAATATAAGAGACACAAAGTCCAAAAAATAGTGAATTGGAAATTGCACAAAAAGGATACTAAACTACCAAATATGTAAGGTGATACCTCAAAAGCAAATAGGTGTTAATATATGCAACTAAAGATTTTTTAGAAGTACTTATGCAAAATAATATGAATTTTTAATGTTTAAATTAATTTTTTGAGTTTGATATGCAACTAAAATTTCAAAAAATGATGTGAAAAGTATTGGAAAATAACTGAGAGTTTAGTTGATGCAACTAGAGTTTTGAATGAATTTTATCAAAATTAAAGTAAGAATGTGAAAATTTTAGATAAATTTGTAGAATTTTCTTGAAAATTTTAGGAAAATTTAGAAAATATTTCTAAAATTAGCAATATATTTTTCCTAGTGTCTGAAAAGTGTTTGTATGCAAAAAAAACCTAGTATGTGCAAACTAGGGTTTGAACAAAATATTGATATTTTTGCAATGAATTGGTAGATTTATGATTTTTAAATTCAATAAAATTCTGGAAATTATGGCAATAAAAATCTGGAAATTATGGAAAAAAACCAAAAATAATTATCCCTAGGGTTTCTAGTATTTTTGTGCAAAAATTCAAAGTGAGTTAGGTTCACCAAATGTTTTTATTATTTTAGGAAATTAGATGTTTAATTCCTAAATAATGGGTCTAAGCAATGTAAATAAGTGAATAATTTGCTTTAATTGACCTAATTATTTGTGTAAATAGATAGTATTTTTTCCTTTTCTAAATATAGCAAGAAGTGAGAGAAAATAGAACTTATCTTATTCTAGTTGATTAGGACTGAGACAGGGCCTAATATTAGAGGAGCAAGACTAGAAAATAGACTGGAACAGGTTCTTAAACTTTGTTTCTAGGTTGGATAGGAGTGCCAAAAGTGGACACCCTACTATTCAGCATTGTAGTCTTATTTTGGCACTATTGTCCTAAGGCTGAAAGTTTTATGGGTTCTATTTAGTAGGCTTGTGTTACCCTATCTATGAATTTATAAGGCCTAGAAGCCTATATATCGCATTGCATGTCTAGTTTAGTCTTCAAAACCCTTAGGAGTTATTTCTACTTGAACTTAAATGAAAACTTAGGACAGATAAAGAAGGGGTTAATGTGCAAAGTATACTCTAGACACACTTCACACCTCATGTGTGGGCACACTGCCTACATAGTAATACTTCAAAGAGGGATCAAGCTAATGTAGTTCTCTCAATGAAGGTTTTTGTGTAATTATGTGTGATGTATGCAACTAAATGAAAAATTAGATGTAATTTGGATGACTAGGGACTGGTATGAGTGTTTTAATAGGCTTGAAATGCTCTTGGAAGGTTGTATGCAGAGAATAGGGAAGAGTGATTAAGTGTACTTTCTTGTATTCTTTCTTCTTTCCTATAAATGAGTTCCAACCATTATAAATAGAATTTGAATGGCCTTTTATAGGGTAATTAATTATAATGGGTTAAATTAACTTGCATTAGGTTGATATGGAAAAAGATAAGGATTCAAAAAAATCTAAGCGTTAGAGGTAAAAATGCACTTGGACAACAGTGTTGAGAATAGGACACCCTAGGTTTTAGTACTCTTGTCCAATTTAGGTGTTATTGTCCCAAAAGGGATGAGACTTGGAGGGATAGATCTGGGCCTAAAATGGCTAGTTGGGTCTAAAAGAGCTAAGTTTGAAAGGCTACAGATGACTGGGAATTAGTGAAAGAATAGCTTAGAAGGGTTGTGTGAGCAAAAAGGAGGACCTATGGGTTGGGTGTCATTATCCATACCTAAGTCATCCAATCTCACATTTTATATGACTATAATTTGTGTTTTTTTTTTTTTTTTAATTTAAATGTAAATAGTTGTAATTTTGGTATTGGTAGTTTTTATCATTATCTTTAGTTTAAAATATTCACATTTGAACCAACCCATTGCAATAGAAATACACTATTATTATAAGTTAGTCATACTTATGATGCATAATTTTATTTTGCTAAAGTAAGGACCAAGTGCTTTGGATTCCAATTCCAAAAGTCCATGACACTCTAAATATCATTTATCAATGCACCATACTTAAAATGAGACTCTATACAAGACGTACATCTATTGGTATACACTGTGAGTCTAGTTGACTATTTCTATAATTGGATAGTTTCTATTCTTCTTTCCTCATTCCATTTTCTCCCACTTATGGGTGAACTAAATTAGATTTAGGTTCATCTATACTAGTATGCCATGATTGGGTACATGATTTATCTCAGATTAGCTTGACCACCCTCCTTTTGATCATCTCTTTCATTACTTTGTGCATCCTCATATGCCTAGTTTTTTGTGGATTTTTTAGTCATTAAACCCTCACATCTAAATTTGACCCCAGTCATATTTTATCTATGCATTATCTTATATCCTTGATCTATTCTTTCCAATTTGACCTACTAGGGCACATTATTTAAATCAATCACCAATCCAATCAACCCTATTGGGGTACAATTAATTATCAATGATCAAAATTAGCCCTACTGGGATAAAACCAATTTTTCAACCAATAAAATCCACTCTATTGGAGCATCTTATTATTTCCTTTCTCTAGAGCAATGTTCTCATGTTTTTCTCTAATTCTAAGCTTTATGGATTTTACCCTTACTCTATAAATTTCAAACTATGTAATTTATCTCAAGATCAATCATTCCCTAAGCCCACATCTTTCATCCTCTTGGGTGTGTCAAAGTGTGTGGCTTATATTTTGGGATTGCATCCTTCCTAATTCCCCCCACCTTGGGGCCCATTATATTCTATTTTATTTTTTATCATTGGGAATCAACATGTGCAAGCATTAGCTCATATGGATTTAATCTCGTCCATGGGTTAATTTCCCTCTTATTTTCTTATTCTAGAGTCCATCCCTCTCTTTCATCCTCACACACCATCTCGAGGGGGCATCATGGGTCATTTCCTTCCAACTTCTTCTTGAAAACTCTTTCATTATTTTCAAATACATTGCTTTGATTGAATGTCTTTCCATGCCTTCTCAAATAGGGGCAAAATGTAGACATCCAATTTCTATCACTATTGTGATGAAATTATCAACCTTACTTGAAATTTTGTGATAATGCACAATACGGATCAAAATCACTAAAACATGCTAAATGGTTTGAGTTTTTCATATACAAGTGTCGATTTAGGCTCATGTATCCCTGAATGGGGAAATGCATATTATGTGATTATTAGTTTTTCCAAAATCATTTTGATTCAAAATGTGACCACATAAAATGACACTTTAGTCCATTGAATTCTTCTAATTCAAAATCACACATCATGTGCATGTGTTATTTTACATCCACAATAATCTAAGTGGGGTATTGATCCATACACAACTGACACCTTTTAATTATACTCCAATCAAACTACAACTCAATAACTTGATGTTTCGACCAGTGTTAATGAGATGGAAAACTAATTTCTAAATAATTGTATAAAATTAATTAAACTCACTTAAGAAAATTAAACCAAATTAAGATCTTAAGTGGAAATCCATGGAAGTTATTGAAAAACTTTTGATTGGAAATTCATTCTTTAATTCTACATCATCATGTGACATTATCTATGGGGTGGTATCCACAAGCCATTAATGGAACAAATATCTGGTTTAAGCCATCTCATGCCCCATTAATTCCCTATTATTCCAAATATTAATTGGGATATTTATGGATTGAGCCTCCAAATTGAATTGATTCATGGACACACATACTGATCTCAAGATGGACGATTGTGGTTGATTATGATCATTTCCAAAAATATATAAATACAAGGGTCCTCGCTCATTCATTTATAGTAGTTTTGTGTAATGTTATTGTGTTGAATTTTAAATAGAATAGCTTCAAATATTAGCACACATTGATGAAATTAATTAGCCTAATTCATTGGTGAATTAAGATATGATGGAGGAGTAATCCACTCATCATTGACAAAGACTTGGAGCACCAAATTAGGGGAAATCATGTTTTTGTGTTACTCTTGAAGGAGGGACACTCTTGGGAAGGTTTGATGGTTGTATTCCTTCTTTCAATAGCTCTTAAATTTAATTTTCAAAACCCCATGAGGGAGTTAGCTTGGTATGTTATGTCCTTTATACTTATTTTTAATTTTCACTACTAATGCATGGACTAACTTGCTTTGGATTCCTACTCTACACATATTATCAATATTCTCCAATCCAAAGGTGTATCATCTCAATCCCCATACAATATCATCACATCTTAAGAAAAATAGGATAAACTCTTATCAAGCCCATTTATCATCATACACACTCAACCCTCAAAAATTTTTGCCCATCCTCTCTCATTCAATGAGACTTAGGACTCATCCTCCACCATTAATTTTCAATCTAGATCAATGATTGTCATTCATTCATAAATCTTTTAAATTTGAGCTCTCCCTTCCATTCTCGATAAGCCCTCATGTCATAATGAAGTGTTTCATGTCTAAGATCCCATCATTTCAACCAAGACATCCAATTATCATTACAATCAAGACTTATAATCAAGAGATTATGTGTTAATCTCATCCAAAATTTAATCTCATCCTACCATCTCATCTTTCTCATCCTTCTCATCTCTATCCACAACATCCATACTAGTATCCATACCCATCATCATCCTGTTATCTAATCATTACATCTAGCTATAACATGACCCCTCTTTCTTCATCACCCACCCTTTGATCCTTAGGGACTCTTAATCCCTTCCTCTCATTTTGAAATCCCATCCATGACTTTTATCCCTAAATTCCCTCTTGAGGGGGGATCATCCCTAACTAACTTCTCATCATCATCATTTAATTGTCATCACGCCATTAAGGGCATCTTTTTGTGCCCATTTGTTTGGCTTCATAATTATTTGAAAACATTGTACTCCATCCATTGTGTCTCTCAATGATGCCCTTTCAAAGAGGGGGAAAATGTAGACACAAAAAATTGGGCACCTTGTTTTGATTTTAACTACCATCTCCTTATTCACTAATCACCCTAGTTAAACCCTAATCCTACCCAACATCGTAATCTAATCCTATCATTAATAACATCCCTATCCAATATACTCTTCATCATTATTTCCATATCACATTAATAAATTCCATCTATATCCTTATCCCACCCCACCAACAAGGAAACCTAGATTAATCACATAAATTAATTATGTAAATTATTTGGAAATATAATCCATGCACATTCCATATTTTCAATAAATCAAATAAATTTATTTTAAATCTCAGATCTATGATGTCATTACATCACATCCCAAAATTCCACATCATCAATCTTCTCTAATCCCAAAGTAATTCTCAACAAAATCCCCATGTAATCTCATCACATCCTAAGGCAAATAGTAAAAACTCTTATCAATTCCATACTTCATCTTACACACTCAATACCAACATATAATACCCATATTCTCTCATTCAATGAGATGTAGGACTCATCCTCCACCACTGATTTTAAAATTTATTCCAATAGTTGTCATCCATTAACAAACCCTATAAATTAGATCTCACCCCTCCATTCTAAACAAGCTCTCATGTCATAAATAAGTGTTACTTCTCCAAGATCCCATCATTCTATCCAATAAATCCAATAAAATTTACATCTAAGACTTCTAATTAGGTGATTATGGGTTAATATCATACTTCTCATCTTTATCCATAACATCCATACTAGTATCCATACCCATCATCATATTGTTATCTAGTCATCATATATTGCTATAACTTGACCCCTCTTTCTTCATCACCCACCCCTTAATCTTTTCCTCTTAATCCTTTCATCTCCTTTTAAGAGCACATTCATGTCCTTTATCCCTACATACACTCTCAAGGGGGCATCCTCCCTATATAACTCCTCATCATCATCATTTAAATTTCATCATACCACTAAGGGCATCCTCATGCCCATTTTTTCATCTTCATAATTCTTTGAAAAATCATTACTCCACCCATCATGTCTTGCAACACCCTTTCAAATGGGATTAAAATATATACACCTAAAATCAAACACCTTAGGTTAATTTTAACTATCACCACCTTATTCACTAAGCACTCTAACTAAACCCTAATCCTACCCATCATCACATTTTAATCCTATCATAACTAACATCCCGAGCCAATCTAATCTTCATCACTATTCCCCCTTATCACATTAATCAATTCCATCCATAGCCTTACCCCATCCCACCAACAAAAAAACCTAGATTAATCACACTAATCAATCATGTTAACTAGTTGATAATATAATCCATGCAAATTTCATATTTTCATTAATTCAAATAAATCATTTTTCCATCTAAAATCTATGACATCATAACATCACATCACCAAAGTCCACATCATCAATATTATCCAAGCTTAAGCCATATCATCCCAATCCCCAAGTCAATCTCAACTAAATCACCATGCAATCTCACCACATCCCAAGGCAAATAAGACAAGTTCCTATCACATCCCAAGGCAAATAAGACAAGTTCCTATCAAACCCATTCCTCATATTACTCACTCAAGCCCCAACACTTATTTCCCATCCTCATTTAATGAGATGTAGTACTCATCCTCCACCATTTATTTTGAATCTAGATCAACTATTGTCATTCATTTACAAATCCTATAAATTGCATCTCACCCCTCCATTATAAACAATCTCTCATGTCATAATGAAGTGTTACATCTCAAAGAGCCCATTATTCCATCCAAGACATCCAACTATCAATTTCAATCATAAATATTGAAAGGGGAGGTGTTGCCCAAATTTCTATGTGGTCTTCAACGTTGATTGCAACTACAATCCAAATCAACATCAAGAGGACCACCTTTTCTTATTAGTAAGTGAAGGCATAGTATTCCCCTCTTCACTCATTTTTAAGATTATTTCAAGTTCTATTAACATTGTATTGATATTTTGTTTGGCTTCTAACATTTATGTTTTGCTCACAACTTGTATGTATACATCTATAAAAGACACAATTAACTAGTATGGGAAAATAATGATAGTATATCTTGTCTTAAGTTGGTGATCCTACCTTTCTTAAGTTTCATCTCAAGTTTATATAGACTTTTAGAGTTTGTTCTTGATTTACTATTTCAAACTTTTGTCAGTCAAACATAATCAAATCTTAGTTAGAAATAATTAAGTTTGTAATTTTTATTAATAGCTAACCTCATTTCAACTGTTTAGACATTGTTGAATTTAGTCTTTTAATCTCATTATATTTTTTGAAAGGTCATTTACAATGTTCTACTTTTTTATATTTCATTTATCTTAATTAGGGCTAATTGTTAAATTAATTCAAATTTTGATCAAACAACCCTATATAAATGCCCCATGCAACTAATAGCTCAAATTATTACATAGTTCACTCAAATAGGGAATATCAAGAACCCTAAAGATAAATTCAATGATGTAATGTAAATACACACTTAATGTACTAAATTTTAATTCCCTATAAAACCAATCAGTTGATTCATTACATGAAGCACTCAAATAGGAATAATTTATCCCCCTAAACACTAGTGTAACAACCTAATGTAAATTGGGAGTCAATATGTCCTATTTCAATTCCATGTGCAACCAATCACTTGATTGTTTCATGAGCACTCAAATATGGTATATCAATCCCCTTAAACACTAAGTATACAACCAACTATAGATTCAAACTTGATACGCCAAGTTCCTTGGCAACCAATCACTTGATTCATTTCATTGGGATCTAAAATAAGGCATATCAATCCCATTAAACACGATAGTAAAAACCTGATGAACGTTCAAACTTGATATGACCTATTTGAGTGCCTCAATCAATTAATAGCTTGATTATTTGCAATAAGAAATGAAATAGGTTTTATAAATCCACCTAAACATAAATGTGACAACTTAATGTAATTTTTTACTCAATATGCCCTATTTGAGTGACCTGTGTAATAAATTTCTCAATTATTTACATGGTGTACTGAAATAGAGCATATTGAGCCCTTTAAACTCAAATGAGATAACCTAATATAAATTCAAACTTGATACATGCATTGTTTGAGTGGCCTACATAAAAAATCACTTGATTAGTTGCACATAAAACTTAAATAGGGTATGCCATCCCCTTAAACACAAATGTGACAAAAATAATGTAAATCCAAACCTAATATGCCCTATTTAAGTGCTTCGTGCAACTAATCACTTGATTAGTTGCATGAGGAACTCAAATAGGGATTATCAAGCCCCCCAAATATAAATTTGATATCCTTTAATGTAAATTCATGCTTGATGTGCCTTATTTGAGTGCCACGTGCAAAAAATCAATTCAGACTTGATATGCCATATTTGAGTGATACATGGAAAAAAAAATTCAAATTTGATATGCCCTATTTGAGTGCCTCATGTATCTAAACACTTGATTATTTTAAAAAGGCTCTTAGGTAAGGCATATCAAGCCCCCTGAATACAAATGTGATAGCCTAATATAAACTCACATTTGATATTCCTTATTTGAGTGTCATGTGAAACTAATCACTTGATTTGTTGCATGTGGCACTCAAATAGGGCATATCGATCCCATTAAACATAAATGTGATAACCTAATGTGGATTTGGAATTGATATTCCCTATTCTATTTCACCATGAATTTTTTTAATTGATTAGTTATATAGGGCATATAGATCCCCCAAAACAAAAATATGACCCAATATAAATGAACAAACTTGATAAGACTATTGAAGCTAATATTGAGCATGATACAAGAGAGAGAGTGTGTGTTTGAATGTGTCAAGTTGAAATTAATCATCAAATCACATAATTGTCCAAAAAATTTGGTGTGTTGTGCTTCTAGGGTATATGTAATGAGATTTTAGATGTATGGAGTTGACTCAAGTTGCTTCTAGGTGCCACCCATGTTATTTTTTCTGAGTTATTTTGTGTAGATTGAAGAGATTTGACTAGTAATCATTCATATTCTTATTGTGATCGCATGTTTATAAACATATAAAAGAGATATGCTCTAATATAAATGATCAACACCATGGGGCTTATGATCTTATATGTAAGGGAAAACCTTGTACTTAGAGATAATCTTTGAAGTTATGAAGTGTGTGCATTATGTTATCTTATAGAAAGTAAACCAACATAAATTTAAGTAGTTAGATGACTAATACTTATAGGAAATACAAATCATATTAAATGGAAATTAAAAGTGGAAAAGTACAAAGATAAAAATGTACGAGGCTAGAAACACACATTCATATAATCAATAGGGGAAACACTTCCTTTGATTTACCTATACTAAATGTGTGAATACAATACATATGAAAAAGGTTAGATAGTCAAGCATGTTATTTATCATTATGATTGTGTATATCATCGACCTCAATCTGGATGCATATGTTACATATTTATGCATAGAATATAAGAAGGTAGTTATAATTATCAAAATTTATAAAAAGAATAGTTACAAGACTTTTCATCTTCTTCACATAAAATGGTTGAGCTTATTATAAGTGTGCAATAGTTTACCTATTCATTTGGGTAGTTACTCTAAGGGATTTCCTAACATGTTACTGAACTAAGAAGTGCTATCTTGTAAGCCACATGAATGTAGTGTGATTAAAATATCAATACAGGGTGCATGATATGTAGCATGAGCTCTTCTACATGAAAGAGGCTTTATAAAAAAGTGAAGTGTTGTACATAAATGCGGTAGTGTACAAGTTTTTTAATAGTTGCAAGATGATCTATGTTAAAGTGTCATGAGACTTTTCTATGCATACAATGAATGCACTGTGAAAGACTCCAAGATGAGTTATGCACAATATTTATAGGTGTGAAAAATAGAAGTATATTCAGTTGCAGTTGCACACAAATCACCAATGTCATATTTTAAAAATAAACATTGTCTTTAAATACATCCTAACATCATCACTTATGGCATAAATACATCATTTCAAAAACACACCTCAATGATGTGTCATAAATCAACCTAAAGTCACCTACAAGGTCACCATAATGCCACATGATAAAGTCATGTGTTATAAAGACACCCTAATACCACCCTCTAGAGATGACTCCCTCATAACTTGAAATCTTATTTAAGGGTTAGAATTTTTGAAAAATAAAAGCTTGTGTGACTTTAATATGAGCTAAAGGTGATTTTATAGAGTGAATTTAAATTTTCTAAATTATGTAATGTATATGTGAATTCACGATTCAATATCCTCTCAACTCTCACCATCTTTTATATATGTGAGATTTGTAAAATTAATTTTTGGTACACCTAAAACTCCTACAAATGTTATAAATTAATCTAAAAGATCTAAAAACCTTAAAAATGATAATTGATTTGTCCAAAATAGATGTTAGGTGTAAAAGTTACACCTAGAGAACCTTCTATTCAATTCTGAAATTTTAAAAATGATTAATTACTGACTAAATTGAATTTTAAAATATTGTTTTCCAAACGGTAACTCCTACAATGTTTGAATTGATTTTAGAAGACCCAAAGTGTCCCTAATTTTTTATATTTATCAAAATAAATTTAAAGTGTAAGTTATAAATGTTTATTTTACTTATGACCTTTTTTGTGTTTTGTGATCACTTTTTTCATACATTGTTGTTTGGGTATTTTTCAACTATAACATATGAAAACTATTTGCTTCCTATCATGCATTGATGGATTATATACCCTTACATAACATGTCCTTCCTAGTTGCGATCTAAATTATACAATTTTTATTCTATATTTTATTATGTGTTTACCAAATATTTAAAAATTATAGGCATAATGACTGCTACGATGTGATTAAAATATTTAACTACATTTGGTGAATATAAAAGGATTTTAACATTGTTTTTTTGATATTTTGTGAATTAATTTTGAAATTTAATATATTTATTTCACTAAGAAGAGATGAAGTTTGAAAGTATCAATGCCAAAACATATATCATTCTCAAGTATGAATCTCCAATACTTAATACTTATCCTTGTACCATAACTTATGTTTGACAAAAACTAACATTCATATCTCTACATTGAGAACAATATCCACAAAATCCAATAACATATCATGCCATAATACTAAGATCCTTTCCTATTCACTAAACACAAGCAAATTTATTAATTTTCTCATGCCTTTACATTGGTTATGTAATTTATGAAATTTATCAATTGCATTTTGAAACACTATGGTCACATGGATTGCAATGATGTACTTTTGAAATTTAGTTTCATTTTTTGGTTAACTTTCCATAAATATGTGTGTATGTTTTTGTAGCTACAACAAATAAAAAATGTCCACTTCTGTATCATGCTTTGATGGATGCATATACCTTTATGTAGCGCAACCTTCATTGATTAACTATGAATGGAAATTTTATTCACTAATTGTATCATACATTTATAAAAAATTTAATAATTGGGGTCGTAAGGACTACAATATTGGGATTAGGACATTTAACTATGTCTTGTGAAAAGAAAAGTATTTTAGCATTGAACTTTTTAATATTTCATAAATTACTTATATAGTTTAATATTTCATTTCACTAAGAGGTGTCAAAGTTAGAAAATATATATTCTAAAATCATATATATATATGTGTGTGTGTGTGTGTGTGTGTGTGTGTGTGTGTGTGTGTGTGTGTGTGTGTGTGTGTGTGTGTGTGTGTGTGTGTGTGTGTGTGTGTCTTTTGGTAGGAATCTCCAATACTTTTCAAACACTTATCCATGTGTCAGAAATCATATTTGGTAAATTGTAACAATCATATTATTGGATTGAGAGAAACACATATAGAAGTCAATAACACATCAGGGTATAATTCTAAAATCCTTTTCTATTCACTAAACACAAATAAGAATTTTAATGCTCTTATTCGTTTACATTGGTTATAATTTTTTGGTAGTTTATCAATTATTGGACAAAATTTAGTCCCATGGAACATAGTGATGGACTTAGGATATTCAATTTTATTTTTTCCTCGAATTTTTTAATATGTATCTAATTTTGTGTTTATAACTACAACATATATGACAAATATCCTTTTTTGATCATGTTTTGATGGATGTGCATATCCTTATGTAGTAACCTTAATTTTTTTGTCAAAATAATGCAATGATTACATAAAATCCTAATGCAATGAGTAAATGGCCCTAATGTAGTCTTAGTTTCAAAATGTGGCAATATAAAGAATACCTATGAATTATTTGAAAAATAAATGTAATGAGTAGGACATAGCCTAATGCAACAACTATCAAATTCCCTCAATTTCATAGCCATTTTGAAGGCATGGGAAAAATGTGTATTAAAGTCATTAACATATCAAGCCATAATGTTAAGATCGGTTTCTCTTCATAAAACACAACTATGTGTCCTAATTTTATCATTGTAATTCATGTCACCACATTGTGTTGAGTCATTTTGTCAAAAAATTAACATGCATTATGTATGTTGCCATATTTAATGTGCATGTCTATCATGGTGTTTAAACTATAACATTTTTTTTTTTTTTTCACTTGCAATTATGCTTCAATAAATATGCATACCCTTATGTAGCAACCTCAAAATATTATGTAAAGTACAAACCCTTTAATACAGTCTCTATTGTAAAATGCAACAACATAGAGAAGGGCTGTGATATTTTTGAAGAACTACAACCTCAATATGTCATTGCACTCAATGTGATGATTACAGGATATAAAGCATGGCTATAACAAGGATGACAACTAATACTATGGCATGGCCTTGATGGTTATCCTAATATTTATTTTTCTTTTTATTTCATATGCCATTGATGCCAAATTTTAATGTACTTGTGGATGTCGAAATGAATGAGACCACATTTAAATTGACCCCCAAGATAGTAATTAACATAGTTAAAATTTCCACTTGTTTACATTAAAATTTCAATGTACATGATCACATCAAAATCTTGAAATTAAATCTAGAATAATCATTTTTACCCAATAGTTTCAATGTACAATTCTAACATTTTTTATCCTCCAAATCCTCCGATTTTAACGTACAAACATGAAAGTTTGAAATAAATTTTATAGTGCTTGTTGGTATGCTAGAGTTATGGCTCTCCTCTAGAATTTGGATATTGATATAGAAAGACTCCCTCCTCTTTATTTTTGTCTCAATGCACCTTAACTCACTAAGCAAGAAGTAAAAAAAATTATTCATGAAGAGATTGATAATTGTTATTTGAATGTTGTAACTTAGATTAATCCAAAATAGCCTTTGACACCAAAGCTTCTTCATTATTTTGAATTTTATTCATGCTTCCAGGATAGTTGAATTTAAGTGCTCATGTACACCAATACGTTACTCTCATCTTGCTCAAGGTTCCCTTTATCTCTCAATTTTGAGTTTTTTCTCATTAGCTTTGAATAGACTCAAATCACGACCTCTCACAAACTAAGCTTATATGCAAATTATGTTTTCTAGTTATTGGAAGTGAAAAATATTTTATATTTAGCCTTTCTATCTACTATGAGATTTGGGGAATATATTATTGTCTTTCTAGATATTCTCATGGGTCATTGAGGACCTTCATCCAATATGAAGATTAAAGATGTTTAACTTTTTTCTTCCCAGTGAAGCACTTCAATTTCAACACAAAACATTTGATTAAATTCTTCACATATTGATAACTTCATGGCCATCAGGTCATACTTCCAGATAGTGGGTTATAGGAGATGCAAAAAGCACATATCTAGACAACATGGCATAGATCTATAAGGCAATATTCACTCTATTACTTATTAGGCGTATTATATTTAAATACGAAAATAATTGTTTCTCATTAATTTTTTCTCATATTTTTTTTTCTTTATTTCTTATTTATCTTTCAAATATGAATTTGACACTCCTTTTATTTATGGAAATTATATATTATCTTCTTCAAGTGCATGAGTCATTATTGACCTCAAAAACTTAGACCCTAATACACCACAAAAATCTCATAATAAATCATTTTTTTTTAGTATAAAGTCAAAATATAATATAATAGATTTGTCAAAACTTTTTTTATAATTTAATATTTTTAATTAAAAAATATATTTCTATTAATAATATATATTTCTATTAAAATAAACAACTGGAAGGCGGAAGGCGGAAGGCGGAAGGCGCGCAGCGCATGGTTTCAAATTTGAATTAAGCGCTGGGACGCGCTGGGCGCGCTGGGAGCGCTGGGCGTGCTGGGCGCGCTGGAAGCATTCCCAGAACCTGTAGCTGAATGTGTAGGGAGGCAGAAAGAAGACGCCCTTCCAGAAAGGGGAAATGAAGGATGGAAGGTGAATGGAAAACTGGTGGTGGAGAACCAGGAAGGAGGTACTAACAGAGGAGGGACAGCAGGAGAGGAAAAAGAAAATGAATGATCTAAATTTTCTGCTGATAAAAAGACTGGTTTACCTTTGAATGGATTGGATCCTTTCTGTGGTACCAGTACCCCCCAACAGGATTATTCTCTTGCTGTGTTGGGGCAGAAGACTGAAAAAGAGAAAGAGAAAGGGCGTTTAAACAAGGAAAAATCCTCAGAAGTGCAGAAGGCATAGCACTCAGAACAAAAGAAGTGGTCCTCTCTGTTCGACAAGAAACCCAATGAAAAACTTCTCTTCCCGCCGATTATTACTAAATCTTGCTGGGAGAAAGGTGAGTTTCAAGTATTTATCCCAGATCCTTTAATAGATTTTTCTGTGTCTTCTTTGGAATTCACCCTAGTTGGTAAATTTTTAGGGGCAAGACCAGATCTAGAATCCCTTACCAAGATGGTTAAAAAGAAATGGGTTATTCGAGGAGATGTTGAATTGGCTCCAATGTTGAATGGTTTCTTTTTGTTTAATTTCAACTGTAAAGAGGACATGAACAAGGTTCTATGTGGAGGACCATGGTCTTTTGGCAAATGCTCTTTAACTATTAAAAAGTGGGAGCCCAATATGGACCTATCAGATTCCTTCTTCTTAACCACTTCCATTTGGGTAAGACTTCCTGGACTTCCCTTAGAGTTCTGGCATGAGGACATTTTTAGAGGTATAGCCAGCGCTTTTGGTGAACTAGTGGCATTGGACAATGCAACGGTTACCAGATCCAAACTTCAACATGCCAGACTTTATGTTAAAGTTGCAGATTTGAACAACCTCCCAGAAAAAATGGATTTAATTTCAAAGCATGGTAAAAAAACTCAAAGGTTTGTGTTTGAAGATCTGCCCAATTCCTGCTATGCTTGTAAAAAATAGGGGCATTGGGCCAGAAACTGTCCTTACAAAAGGAAAAATTATTCAAGCAGTGTTTTGGATGAAAGGAAGACCAAGGTTCAGCGCAAGAAAGTATGGAAAACTAAAGAAAATTATCAACAAGAACTAAAGAAGAATGAAGATATTAAAGTTCTGCATGTTGAGGAGGAGAAAGAGATCCCTATTGAAGAATCAAAAGATCCACAATCAGATGCGGATGAAGAGTCTGTGGTTGAGAAAGAAAATTCTAAGCAAGAAAGATATGGCTGCAATCAGAAATCACAAATCCTAAACAAAGAAAAGATGAGTTGATAGATTTAACAAAACAAATTGTTGGCTATCAAAAGATAGAAGACAGCTGGGGAGATATAGAAAATTCTGAGACAGAAGGGAAGGGAAGGCAATCAGAAACCACAGTACCTACACACAGCAAAGAAGATTTGACAGATTTATCAAAGGAAATCGTTCTATACCAAAGGGTAGAGGATCGATGGAGAGAGGCAGAAGGCAAAGTAGTGTTGGAGGAAGGAGAAATCTTGGCTGATACAGGAAATAAATTAAAGGAGAGAGTTCCTCTTCTTTCTCAGCCAATGGAGATTCAGGTTGATAATGAATTGCCTTTGGAAGAGCTTCCTGCGAACATTAAAGGAGACAATTTAAAGCATTTTCCAAACCAAAGGAAAAGCGCTGAAAAGAAGACAAATACTAAAGGAATAGAAACCAAAAGCAGCAAAAAAGACCAGCAAATGAAGGCGAAAAACCGTGCTTCTATTCTGGACAAATCTGGAAAAAGAGAAGAGCAGATTTCAAAAGTGAAAGCGGATGTTGGCTGTCCAGACAAACCCGGAAGAAAACCCATAAGAAAAATCAGAGAGCTAGAAAGCAAGCAGAATATCGCTGAAGGAAGGCAGGCAACAATTCTGGATTTTAACCCTAAAAAATAGTTATTAAATTATTATTTGGAATTAGAGGGCTAGATGTAATTGAATCTTGAGGCTGTCCTTGTATAACTTTAGGTTGTTGCTACTTCTTAGTAGGATTCAGGAATGCTTCTCCTGGTGCATGTAAACGTTTTATCTTTATTGCTTCTGTAATAGGGTTTCGGGGCCCCTTCAAACCCTGTTTTTACCTTAATCTAAAAAAATAATATATATTATATATCAATATTAATATATAAAAGAAGTGACATCACATTTACAATAAAAGAATCTAAATTATATAACTAGTAGTAATTATATTTCTTATCTTAAAGGTGGTTAACAAAAATAAATAAACATATTATATAATTAAACGATATCTGCTACTTGATATGATGTTTGATGGAAAATACCTAAAAATTTAACTTTTACCAAAATAGAAGTGTACAAATATATTAATATTAGATCAACCATTTTAAAAATTTCCAAATGACAACTCTTAAATACAAATGTACAATCAAACTGAACAAGCTTATCTCTAATAAATAGGTTTTTTTATGTCGGCATCTTTATACTCCTCCGAAATTATAATTCAGTTGGCTTTTGCAGCAGCTGCTTGTTTCATCAAATGGAAAGCGTCCACGCAATCCAAACAAAGCTGTTTGGGATCTGCTATCACATCTCTCGCTGCACTCATCGCCAAGGTTACTTTTCCCATGTAACTTTGAAAATGCATGGTAAATGCCTGCCAAAGAAGCCAAACATTTGTATCAGATCGAAAATCCTATTCTGTTCTTTTCAAATTAGGTATATTGTATATTGTTATACTCACATGAGGATGCCCAGATACTGTGGGAATAATATCGATGATTGGATGACCGAAGATTTCCACCTCTTGGACAGGCCCAACCATGTTGGAGTAGGAAAAGGTTGTGTTTAAAATCATATTGTAGGTCAACATGGTCGCTGCCTGCCAGTAAGAACCGAAGATTTAATCCAACATCTCAAAATGTTGAATTAGCCATTCTTTCTTTGATTCAAACTTCATACCTTCACTCCTGCAAGTTTGAGAATTAAAGTACCACTAGCATAAGTAAAGGGCGCTTCCAGAGAGAGTTTTTTCATTGCAGAAATGGCGGTGGCCGCGCGAGCATAATCTAGAGGGTTCTCCTGCTTCTCCATGGGAAGCGAAAGAATCACATATCCTAAATTATTTCCCCACCTCGCTTGTTTTCCGGATTCCATCATGTCTACTAGCTCCTGTAATCAAAAAAACCAAATTTATATAATAAAATGGGTACAAAAATATTAGCATCATTTAATGGAGTTGTTATCTGATTCATAATTACTATTAAATATTACAAGTTAAATATTGTTTTTGTTTTGATAATAAATTTAAAAAAAGATTTAAAATATAGATAATAATTATAAAATCAGATAGTGACTAATAATATAAAAATATTGACAAGTAAACAAATCAAATATGTGAAGAGAAGATGAATGAGATACATGAAGCCCCGGAGCAGTCCTGGTATTTATTAAAATGGTCGACCGAACGCGTAGCCTGGATGGCAAGCTCCCTTTGCTATTTTTTCCCCTCTGCTTTGCTTTAGTTTTTCCGTCTTCCTGGGTATCTTCTGAACGCTGCTCCTCTTTCAATACAAAGTGCAAAAATCAGGAGTAAAATCGGTGCACTAATCACTCTTCTAACTTTAGAAAATTCCAATCATCAAAACTGTATTGTAAGAAATTAGAATTCACCCATAGAAACTCCAAAATGCAAGAAGTTATATCTAGACATAACACTCTGGTCCCATGCTGGGGACCAGCAATCTCTGTTTTTAAGCAGGCACAGCTCAGAAATCACAGGTTTTTTTTTTTTCAATTTACGGTTCCATGTGTTTTTATTTATTTTTGTTATAAGAAGGATTGGTATGTTCAAAAAAAAATTGGAAATAAAAAAATAGAAAGAAATTTTGGAGATAAGCTCATGCACCTATGTCAAATGGCAGAAGACACAGCAAAATTTTAACAGTAAGTTGATTAAAATTTGTACTCCCCACTGCTTAGCTGGGCTGGAAAACTTCTCCCGTCACAGTAGCTGCTTAGAGATTTTCGAAAAGTTGAATATATATATATATATTTTTGGTATTCATGCGATTTTTTAATCTGAGAGGCGATCTTGACGAGGAGCAGAGCTGGAATTAAAATTTAAAAAAAAAAAAATTACATGGGACCCATTTTCCTACTTAATAGAAATGATAGCCTCCAACATAAGACCCTACTGTAAGTATTGCTTCACAAATCCCAGTGGCCTAAACTATCTGTGAAAAAACTGCGCCAGATGTTGGCAATTAATACATCCCGGTGTTTGGATTTGGCTGTTGTAAATTTCAGGCAAGCCATTATAACAGCCAAATAAAACTGTTATGATCAAGAGGAATGATATTGCGTTACTTTTAACTTTCAATCCCATTACTTTCCCTTTATAAACATAGTAATGACAGTCTCAGTAAAAGTTATCCAGTTATTATTATGGGTAGGTATAATGACTTCTGTTCAATTGACTTTTTGAAAAAAATAATAATAATTCGATTTTATTTAAAAAGTTTTATGAAAAGTGTTTTTAATTTTTTAAAAATTAATGTTGGAGAATAGTTTTAAGAATATTTGTCATAAAAATGATTTTATTATATTTTATTTTTAAAATTTAGACAATTTTTTATTAAAAAAATTCTAAATTTATATTTATAATATAAATAATCTCATAGTATTTTCCTTTTGCACAATCACAATAATAGAGATTCGAGTGATATAATGAACTCTGGGTTGATTGAATTTGATTGAAAGTCTGGGTTCAATCTCGTTTCTTTGACTGATTTAGTGAAGTCTGGGTTCAATCTTGTTTCTTTGCCTTCATCAGCACCAGTCATAGCCTCATCTATTTAATGAACGATGAGAGATTAAAGCACAAATTAACATTGTAGCCTCACTGGTTTAAATCAAACAGCTTCTTACCAATTACAAAAACAAGCAATAAGTAGAATTTTACATACATAATGAGGGGGTTAGTTGAGATGGGTAACGTAGGGGTGGTTGGCTTTTTAATACATCTGACATCATCCTAGGGATTGCTGTAACTATTCATTTACCATAACAAGATAATCCCATGAACTGAAAAGATTTGTTACCATATCTGCGTTCCAGGTATCGGAGTACTCCTGCTGAAGTAATCCCGATTAGAACATCATTGATTGTCTGCATTTAGGTATCTAACACAATAAGAAACCATAGAAAATGAAAGGATAAATTGCAATGAATTTAGGACCCTGGAACTTACTCCTTTTACTGCATCCTTCACAAGCTTGATATCCTCCAGACTGATCGTCTGATGCACGATCTGCTTTGGACTCGATTCCACCCCTGCAAATCCCTTAATTGGCGTATCGCTATCCTTAATCCAGAATATGGTAGCTACAAAATACAAGACATCGACAATTGTATACCAGATGATAAGACTGATAGTGAAGAGAACCCTAAAAAACCAGGGGAATTCCCTGTACTTAGCCCCATTTATTCTGCTGGACCTTGATTGGCGTGGGATTGTGGGAAGTGAATCGGGATCACCGACCTTTCTGGTGCACGCCAATAGGAGCGACATGAGAGATACCCCGTCCCCTAAAGAATGATGGACTCGCATCACTATGCTGGAGGCCGCCTCTTCGGACTTTACATTTAACAGATGAACCTGCCACAGCGGCTTGGAGGCCTCCAGCGGAGGGGCAGTGGCCAATTTAGCCGCATAATTCTCAACGAAATCGGGACTTCCATTGTCTCCAGTGTCGATGTCGATCTGCGGCACTAGAACATGATCACATATGTTCACTTTGGCCTTCACCCAAATCAATGTTCCGCTTTTGTTTTTTTTCTGCACAGAGAAGGCAGAAAAGTCAAATAATAATAATATTGGAAATCCCCTTATCACACAGACAACCGACCATATAAATCATGGGCAATGAGTGACCAACCATTAAGCTGGAGAAGCGTTTGTGTAGAACAAGGGTGGACTCCAGACCGGCTTTTATAGCTTCTACATTCATCTGTGTCTTCAGTTTGAAGATGACGATGATGTAACAGTTGAAAGAGGATTGGCTGAAGACGCGGCCGGCAGGAGTCACGGGTTCGAATTCGCGTATCTCCTCGTCCTGTTCTGTCAAATCTTTGTTTTCTGTTTTCACTGCAATTCTTCTGAGCTTCGGCCTTACATCACCTGCCGAATCCATCTTCTTTTTCGTATCTTGGACAGTGGGGCTAACACTTTTTTGTGGTGGGTATTGCACGGATTGGCTAAAACGAGGTCAGTGCTCTGTGTTTTTTGTCCGGACGATGAGAATATAATCAGTGCTTTGTGTTTTTTGTGGTGGGTATTGCACGGATTGGCCAAAGATAATTTTAGCCTTCAAAATCTTATAATAATAAATCCAAATATCTAAAGATGACAGTGGCAGAGGGTGGTTGGGTAGGTTTGTTATCAGCTCAACAACTTCGTAGCGCGTATTGTTTTAATTCTTTGTCAAATTTGTAGTGGGATATTATAAGCTAAAAGTGCCAATGGTCGCGTTTAATTTTACGTTTTTTTAATTAAATTAAATTTTTACCTATTAAATTAGAGTATGAATAAATAAAGATTTTATTTACTTATTAAAAGTATGTATTATACTTTTTTACACGAAAAATATAGTATATAGTAATTTTAAGATTAAAATATGGGCCCATAAGTAATATCATTACAAATTCACATGGCACACGCTTTTTCAAAAGAGGAGGAGGAGGCGATCAACTATATGATTTATATCCCCAATTGCCACCATGGGGTACATATTGTTACGTATGCACTCCCAACCATCTTGTTCTTCATTTTTCCCTTAGTCTATAAACAAGGAGGTAAAATAATTAAAGATAACGTAGGCATTTTCCTTGTCCATCCAACTAGAAGGCACAAACCCAGAGGGTCCATAACTACCCTGAGGTGAAGGCCCTACCCCATGCCCCTGTGGAGGGTGAGAACCTTCAATGAGGAGGAGGAGTGGAGAACACACGACTACAAAATATGTGTTCCCCCTACCTCGCTCCCTTCACCCTTGGTCCCTTCCTAAAGAGTCTTGCTAAGGAGAATCTGGTGGCACTCTACTAACAGTACAAGGGACATTACCCTAGTGGCCAATAAAGTATGTGAAGGTGCTCTCTAATGTAATTATTTAGATAGATGAAGCCAATTCATAACAATGGATATAAATATAAATATAAATATCCATAACACAACAACAACAACAATAGATTCTAATAATAATAACAACGTAATAGAGCATATCCATGCTAAATGTTGACAACATAGAATAATATTAGAAATATAAAACTAAGTCACTCCGAGGGGGATACCTCCACAACCATGCAATAAGAATAGAATTTATAATATGATCCTCAAGTACTAACCCATACCTCTTATATATACCCTACTTAGGCTATGGTAACTTCATAGGCCGACCATATTAACAATATGAAAACATAAAGAATTATGATATGACAAGGTAAAAGGTTATGTTAGTCAAAAGTCAACAACACATCACTATACATGTTATAGGTTAAGGGCGTAACATACCCCTCCCCTTCAAAACAACATTGTCCTCAATGTTGACTAACTCAGGTGCTTCTGTAGGAAAGTGCCAATAGTTGCATTTCTTATGTTCATTTCAAGTTATTTGTAGTAAATTAAATTTATACATAGCAAATTAGAGTATAAATAAATATTTTATTTCATGTATTTAAATTATGTAAAATATTTTATTTATTTATTGAAAGTATGTATTATATTTTTTAAAATAAAAAATATAGTACACATTAAATCAAAAAAGTGGGTAACATGAGATCACATCTTAAGTAAAAGGCATAGAGTAATCCCAAGATCAAAATAGAGTTAAGACTTCGGGCCCACAAGTAACATAATTGAAAATTCACATGGCACATGCCTTGTCAAGGGAGGAGGAGAAGGCGATGAACTATCTAATTTATATCCCCAACCATCACTATGGGGATGTGTATTGTTAGGTATGCACTTCCAACCATCTTTCTTTCCATTTTTTTCCTTAGTCTATAAACAAGAAGGCAAAATAGCTAAAGATAACCTAGGCATTTTCCTTGTCCATGCAACTAAAAGGCACAAATCTAGAGGGTCCATAACTACCCTGAGGTGAAGGCCATACCCCATGCCCCCCTAAAGGGTAAAAACCTTTAATGAGGAGGAGGTGGGAGTGGAGAACACACAATATATGTTCTCCCTACCTCATTTCCTTCACCCTTGGTCCCTTCCCGAAGAATCTTGCTAAGGAGAATCTAGTGGCACTCTACTAACAGTACAAGGGGCATTACCCTAGTGGCCAATAAAGTATGTGAAGGTGCTTTGTAATGTAATTATTTAGATAGATGAATCCAATTCATAACAATGGATATAAATATATATATCCATAACATAATAACAACAATAGATTGTGATAATAATAACATAATAGAGCATATCCACGTCAAATGTTGACAACATGAAATAATACTAGAAATATAAGACTAAGCCACTTTGAGGGGCAAACCTCCACAACCATGCAACAAGAATAGAATTTGTAATATGATCATCAAGTACGAACCCATACCTCTTATATATACCCTACTTAGGCTATGGTTACTTCATAGGATGACCATACTAACAATATGAAAACATAGAGAATTGTGATATGACAAGTTAAAAGGTTATGTTAGTTACAAGTTAGCAACACATATCACTATACATGTTATAGGTTAAGGGCATAACATGTCCCTCCCCTTCAAAAAAACATTGTCCTCAATGTTGACTAACTTAGGTGATTTTGTAGGAAGGCTTCATCCTCCCATGCTACATCCTCACTGGTCAGATTCTTCCACTTGATCAGATACTCCTTAATCTCCCTTTCCTGTAGCCTCTTAGTCCATATCTAATGGAGCTCCTCCAATTCATGAATAAATTTTCCCTACTCATATACATATATTAACTTAGTGTGGGCATATAGTAATTACCTTCTTCAAGCATGAGACATAAAATATCGCATGTTTATGAGCAAACTGAGGTATCTTCAACTTGTATGCAACATTGCCAATTTTATGTAAGATCCGATAATGGTTGTACTAATTAGGATATTTTTTATATCCTTTTTGTATTGATTCAAGGGAATTTTCCTATATGATTATGGGTGCACAAAGACTAAATCATCCTCTTTTGTAATTATTTCATTGTGATGCTAATTCACTTTCTACTTCATTTGGATCTATGTCATTGCCAAGTTGAAACTCTTAGACTAACTAGTACCTCCTGCTTGTGTTGAATGTGTTCTTCATTAGCTCAAAAATTTGGATGTACCCACATGGATGAGGTGATGGATGGTGGTTGACACCCATATAGAGCCAAAAATGGAGACATTTTAGATGAGGTATGGAAGAAAGTGTTATACCACCCTTTTGTTAGTGGCAACCAATGAATCCATCTCTTTTATTTATCCAAGGAAAAGCAATAAGGATAACCCTCTAGTAATTTATTGAGCACCTTTATTTTCCTATCAGATTGAGGATGATATGACAAGCTATGAGTAAACTAAGCACCCAAAGAACCCAAACATGAAAATAAATCAGTCCAAAAAATATTGGTAAAGATGCGATCACGATCATTTACAATGACCTTAGGGGTCCCATGTAACTTTTGAAGTGTATCTAAAAAATAAAATGTTATTTTACTTGCTATAAATGGATGTGATAAGGCAAAAAAATGGAAATATTTTATGACCCTTTCCATGATTACCATGATGAAAATTTTCCTTTCTGACTTAGGCAACCCTATTTTGAAATCCATGGAAACCTCCATGTTATTGAATCCATGGATACCTCCTCCCACCTTTGGATATTAATATATAAGGGTTTTAGAAGATGAAGGGTATTAATTGTATCACCCTTGTTTTGATAACACACCATGCATTTGGCCATAAATTTTTGGACATCCTTATTGAATCTTTCCCAAATAAATTTTGCTTGATTATATGATAAGTTTCAAAGACTCCTAACTTCCCCCATCTAGAGATGGATGGAACTCCCTAATAACCTTGTGCTTGAAGGTATAATTATTACACATGCATAACGTATATTTATACCTTAGGGCATTCCCCTTCCATAAAAAAATATTTGAGACACTAGAATCTTGTTGGAGCTTCTGAATCAAAACTTGTGTATCAATGTCACTCTCACATTTAGATCTTGCCTCATCCACCCAATATTCTTTCCCTATAGACATTGTGCATAATAGTTCCTTTGTATATGTTGACCATTTTTTGCCCAATAGGCCAAAAAATAAGTCCCCTTCTTCCCCTATTGTTCTAGGCCATTTCATTCTTTGATTTTGCATGAATCTGGCGATTTCTACGGACTCTGCAGGTCCATTTCTATGGACTTTGCAGAGCTTGGATTTTTATGAACTCAGCAGTGAAGTTTCTATAGACTCTGCAGGTCCATTTCTACAGACTCTGCAGGTTTTCTACAGACTTCACAGGGATTTCTATGAACTCTGCAGGTGTAGTCTTTTGGCAGATGAAGAACTAGTTCAGAGAGTGCAAGGTTTTACAAAGATTCTTCAGACTCTTGTCTGAAGAAATCCTTAAGGAAAGAGAGCTAAAGTGACTCAACGACATGATCTTTCAAAGAGTTAGCAACTTTGAACCATTGAACCAGTTCAACGCCTTGGTTTAACGCAAAGTTCATCAGCAAAGTTCAACGCTTTAGTTCAATCAGCTCGGTTCAATGCTCGGTTTAAAGCCTTGGTTCAATAATTATTTGAACCGTTGAATGGGTTCAATCAATTGGTTCAATGGTTGGATCAATGTTTTCAGTTCAACCAAAGAGTTCAAGAGAGCCCCCCGAAGGACAAGTGCCCTTGCGAAGGGCACTTAGTCGACAAAGGCACCTTTTAGAAGGGTCAATTTCAAAAGAGCCACAAAGGTAAGATCTTTCAAAATTTTGTTAAGGCAATGGCATAATTCCTTCAGACTTTTTGTCTGAAGGAATTCCTTCGGACAAAAACCCCGAAGGAATTCGGAAGGGCTGCCCGACAAAAATCTCGAAAAAAGGACTTAAGCATTGAAACGAATTCTTTCAGACAAAAAGTTTGAAGAAATTCGGGGAGGCCATGGGAGAGAAAAATGTCGAGAAAATTCCACAGAAAAGGACCCAGGGAAAATTTTGAAGAAATCAAAGCGGTCGAGACAATTCTCATGAACTTTTGTTTGTGGGAAAATTGTCAGCAGAAAAAGCCCACAGGGAAGAAATCCGAAGGGAAAAGTCCGCAAAAAGGCTGAATCAGGAAGCCAAAGGAAAGTCCAAGGGGTGATGGGCCCGAGGACGTTAAAGTTAAACATGACAAACTAGCCGTTGGAAATTCAAAAGCAATGACAGGTGCATAGATGTCAATTTTAAGGCAGTGAAATAGCCATTTGTTTTTAAAATGCCTGAGTGCCAACCATGAAAAGAACCCAAGGAATGCAGTGACCCGCCAGAAGATAGCCTAGGGGGCCGAAGGAGCCAGAAAGAGACAAAACTAGGAAGAGACAAAGTGCAAAAGTGAAAAAATTGTCCAAATGGCAAAGGCGAGGTGAGTTATTTCCAGATGGTCACCAAATGGCACAAACAATAAACAACGCAGCCTATCTTCTCCCTTTTGCATTTATAAGGGGACAAACTGCATAAATATTTGGAAGGAGCAGTCTATTTGTAGAAAAAAGGTGTAGCCCGTGCTTTCACATTAATGTTTGAATGCCAAAGTCAAATTCACTGATTATACAGCATGGTTCCAGCAGGCCTCTTTTAGAAGAATGACATCAGCAACAGTGACTTCTTCTTCCCGATGCTTTCAATGCACATGCGCCAACTTGTCAAAGAGCACCAAAGTCTTTTCAAAAGAAGTGCCAAGTTATCTTCCTCTCTTTATATATATTGTAAAAATTCTCATTTGAGAAGGATCCACTCTCTTAGCCTTAAGGCAAAACTCTACCCAAAAATCTCTCGGGCTTGTAAGGCAGAGCTTTGCCAAATTTTACGTTGAATCAGGACTTGGCATTTTTTACCTCTATCTGGACTTGCACTTTAAAGTATATGTATGTGTTCTTATTTTGTGTTAAGTCATTGTCTTTCATGCTTTTCATAGATCGATTACATCATGTCTAGTGCATTGTGAAGTCTCTTTTCTACAAGTCTACCAAAAGTGTCTACAGCAAGAATATAGGCGCATGTGAATAGGCTGCCCAAGTGTGTCGCAGAACAACTTTGGTAGTTCCTTCCTCCCTGTATCTCTACGGACCCTTGACTCGCTGAAACAGAAGAGTTTCCCACGTTAGATGAAGTGTATGGGCGTTTCTTCCTGGTGAAAAGTGTATGTTCAGGCTGAGTGGGTCATCATTTTTGGTGTATCACCTTTATTTTATTTTTAGGCGTAGGTTCTATTTTCAACATCTTTCTCCCTTTTCTTCCCACCCTTTTTACATTTATTTGTTAGTAGTAGGAAACTAGGGCCTAAAAGATACATCAGAGGGAGCTAGCCCTCATCTAGAGACTCTCCCTTCCAGCTTCGCCAGTCCCACAAGCGAGAGGGGAGTTTCCATTTTGACGTGTGGAAGGAAGGAGCTTAGCCTCCTGCCCAGGGTGCAATCCATTGCGTCAACAGTTTTTGGCATGCTCGGTGGGACCAACTAGGACAAGTTGTATCCACAGAGTTGAAGAATTTTTGGTGTGTTCTTCAACCAACTAGCCTTTGGAGGCTTTTCTACCAACACCAATGGCGACTCCAAGTTGAATCTATTGGTTAAGCAGTCCAGGTGCCATCAAGAAAGTCTTATTTTTGTATGCATAATTTCTTTGCATAAAATCATGGGTCTTATATTCTTTCATTTAACTATGATCAAGCTCAAGATTTTTAGGGAATCCCCTCAAGCAGCTCTCTTAGTTGCCCTTCAATGATAAGGGAGGTGGCACTGGAGTTTGAGAAGTAGGTAATGGAGATTGATAGACTGGATGAGTAGTATGGATATCAGTAGGAGCTGATGTATAAAGAGGAGTGCTTATTCAAGCAAGCTCAAGCCTTGCATTCCATGGAGGAGGAGGTAGCAAAATGGAGGAATCCATTCGTGCAAGGCAGTCAGCCTTGTGCACCCCCTTCTATCCTAAAGAAATCCCCCTCTTGTGCACTAACTCCTTTCTACCAGATGGCACTTGCTCATTATGGCTCATTTGATGCATCAATCAACCCTGCTCTTGACCCCGTGCACCTAGCCTTCAAGCATCAAAGGGAACTGGAACAACCTCCCATGGAGATGAACCTTCTAAATTTCTTAGATCATGAATCTTATTTTGGGGAGAACTTTTTAAACCAGCACATCTCTCTCGAAACTGTTCCTACCCATCTCTATGATGATGCTGGTGACCTCCAAGAAAGACTCTTTCAGAATAATCTAGCCAAGCAAATTGAGGATTTAGAGGCTAGGATGAGACTGCTTCATGAAAGAGAAATGGAACTTTCAGACCTTGTGGAGGAGCCCTAGGACCTTGGAGAAAACAAAGTTGCTGCCTATTCACAGGAGCAAATTTCTAATTTTGAGATCTTGAACTGGAAGCAAACAATAAAATCATGGGGCAGGAAAGAAGAGGAGAAAGGTTTTGCTCAAAACCTTAACGAAGTCAAAGTTGCTCCTACTCATGATGATTCCTATGATCTCCAAGAAAGGCTCTTCGAAGAGGATATAGCCAGAAGAATTGCAGAGTTGGAATCCAAGGAGAGATTCCTCAGCCAATGTGTGATGGACGGTTCAAATCCAATGACACATTCCATGTCTAAACACACCCCATCTACACACCTCCAAGAGAGCCATCAAGCCACACCTGATATAGATGAAGTGCTAGCCAAGTGTAAGGAGGAGAATCATTCGATTTTAGCTCAAGGACTGCCTCCTCTTCCACATGGTTTTTTCACTCCACCCCTTCTCAAAGAGGAACCTATTCTGTAGGAGGCAAGTGAGGAGCAGAAGATCCAATTTGCAGCTCTCCAAGAGGCTATCATGAGTGACAACGAAGAAGAAATCATCATTGATGCTCCTTGTGAAGACATCATCAGTAATGGAGAAGACTCAGGGCATGCATACATGTAGATGTTCTAGTAATACGAGGAGGAATATAAGCATGGTGAGCTCTCTTCCCCCTTGTTCGACGAACTTCCTTGTTGTTTCGATGAGGAGGATGACTATCTCGAGGATCTTGAGTTGGAGGAGGATCAGGAAAATATCTTTGAACATCTAGAGATCCTGATCTTTGAGGAGGAAAAGGAGAGGTCTGTCTTCCTTGAGGAAAGCCTTGAAGAAGAAAGTTTTAAACAGAGAGGTGATGTTATGTGAGATGAGCAATCAATTTGTGATTCCATTTCAGACATCATCATAGTCACCCTTCTTCAAGAAAGCCAAGAGGAAGCAGAGGATGAGTTTGACAAGGTCTTCAACGAAGCAGAAGGAGATGAGCCAAACCATGATGCATTACAAAGAGACCATGCACAACAAAGGGCTTATGGTGATGAGCCATTAGCCACAAATTTATTGGTGAAATGCACCAGCATGAAGAGCCAACATTCAACAAGCTTCCAAGAATAAGAAAAGTACATATATGTTGGAAGCATGTTTGATTCAGATCCACTTGGATGCAAGCCAATCTAGGTGACAGGCAAGAGGAGTAGGTCACCAAATCTCCTTTTCATTCAGCCACTTGTCTGGCACCATAAGTCTTCTTGCCAGGAAGGGGACTTAAGAAGTTTTCCCTTTGATCCAGGAGGGAGGCAAATATTCCTGGTTAGCTGTATATAGTAGTTTGTTTTTAGTTCTTTTCCTGTTTTCCCTAAGTGCAGTTTGCACAGGTAGTGTTTTTTAGCCTTGTGTGGTTTTCTTTTCCTTTTGGGGTAAAAGATTCACATTTGATTCTGGGATCCCTCAAGGTAGTGGCTAACCCTTTCAGAGATGCATCTGACTCTGTGCCCAATGGACTAAAAGGCAACTGGTCTCTAAGTATAGCAGGCATGCTTCCCCTAGGAGTCACCAATTTGTTGACCATTTTTTGCCCAATAGGCCAAAAAATTAGTCCCCTTCTTCCCCTACTATTCTAGGCCATTTCATTTTTTGATTTTGCATGAATCTAGTGATTTCTACACTCTACAAAATTTCTACGGACTCTGCAGGATTTCTACAGACTCTATAGGTTTTCTACAGACTTCACAGGGATTTCTATGAACTCTGCAGGTGTAGTCTTTTGGTAGATGAAGAACTAGTTTAGAGAATGTAAGGTTTTACAAAGCTTCTTTGGACTCTTGTCTGAAGAAGTCCTTAAGGAAAGAGAGCTAAAGCGACTCAATGACATGATCTTTCAAAGAGTTAGCAGCTTTGAACCATTGAACCGGTTCAATGCCTTGGTTCATTGCCTTGGTTCAACGTAAAGTTCATCGAAAAAGTTTAACGCTTTAGTTCAATCAGCTTGATTCAATGCTTGGTTCAAAGCCTTAGTTCAACAACTATTTGAACCTTTGAACCGATTCAATCAATTGGTTCAATGTTTTTGGTTCAACCAAAGAGTTCAAAGGAGCCCCTCGAAGGACAAGTGCCCTTGCAGAGGGCACTTAGTCGACAAAGGCACCCTTCAGAAGGGTCGATTTCAAAAGAACCGCAAAGGTAAGATCTTTCAAAATTTTGTTAAGGCAATGGCATAATTCCTTCATACTTTTTGTCCAAAGGAATTCCTTCAGACAAAAACCTTGAAGGAATTTGGAAGGGCTACTCAACAAAAATCCTGAAAAAAGGACTTAAGCATTGAAACAAATTATTTCAAACTTTTTGTCAGAAGGAATTCCTTCGGACAAAAAGTTTGAAGAAATTTTGGGAGGCCACAGGAGAGAAAAAGGCCAAGAAAATTCCAAAGAAAAGGACCTGGGGAAAATTTTGAAGAAATCAAAGTGGCTGAGATAATTCTCGCAGACTTTTGTCCACGAGAAAATTGTCTGCAGAAAAAGCCTGCAGGGAAGAAATCTGAAGGGAAAAGTCTGCAGAAAGGCCGAAGCAAGAAGCCAAAGGAAATTCCAAGGGGTGATGGGCCTAAGGACGTCAAAGTTAAACATGGAAACCTAGCCGTTGGAAATTTAAAATCAATGATAGGTGCACAGATGTCAATTTTAAGGCGGTGAAATAGCCATTTGTTTTTTAAATGCCTGAGCGCCAACCATGAAAAGAACCCAAGGAACGCAGTGACCCACCAGAAGATAGCCTCGAGGGCTAAAAGAGCCAGAAAGAGACAAAACCAGGATGAGACAAAGTGTAGAAGTGAACAAACTATCCAAATGGCAAAGGGGAGGCAAGTTATTGTTAGAGGGTCACCAAACAATGCAAATAGTAAATGACACAGCCTGTCTTCTCCCTTTTGCATTTATAAGGGGAAAAACCACATAAATATCTAGAAGGAGTAGTCTATTTGCAGAAAAGAGGTGCATCTCGTCCTTTCACATTAATGCTTGAATGCCAAAGTCAAATTTGGTGATTATACAACATGGTTCTAGTAGGCCTCTTCTAGAAGAATGACATTAGCAATAGTGACTTCCTCTTCCCAATGCTTTCAGCACACATGGGCCAACTTGTCAAAGAGTGCCAAAGTATTTTCAAAAGAAGCACCAAGTTCTCTTCCTCTCTTTCTATATATTGTAAAAAATATCATTTGAGAAGGATCCACTCTCTTAGCCTTAAGGAAAAACTCTGCCCAAAAATCTCTCAGGCTTGTAAGGCAGAGCTCTACCAGATTTTACCTTAAATCAGGACTTGGCATTTTTTACCTCTATCTAGACTTGCACTTTAAATTATATGTCTGTGTTCTTCTTTTGTGTTAAGTCATTATCTTTCATGCTTTTCACAGATCGATTACAACATGTCTAGTGCATTGTGAAGTCTCTTTTTTGCAGGTCTGCCAGAAGTGTCTACAATAGGAATATAGGTGTATGTGAATAGGTTGCCCAAGTGTGTCGTAGAGTACCTTTGGTAGTTCCTTCCTCCCTGTATCTCTACGGACCCCCTGACTCACTGAAATAGAAGAGTTTCTCATGTCAGATGAAGTGTATGGGCACTTCTTCCTAGTGAAAAGTGTATGTTCGGGCTGAGTGGGTCATCATTTCTGGTGTATCACCTTTATTTTATTTTTAGGCTTAGGTTCTATTTTCAACATCTTTCTCCATTTTCTTCCCCCCCTTTTTTACATTTATTTGTTAGCAATATGAAACTAGGGCCTAAAAGATACATCAGAGGGAGCTAGCCCTCATCTAGAGACTCTCCCCTCCAGCTTCGCCGGTCCCACAAGTGAGAGGGGAGTTTCCATTTTGACGTGTGGAAGGAAGGAGCTTAGCCTCCTACCTAGGGTGCAATCCACTGAATCAACATTAGACTCATCCCTATTGGATATCACATCCTCCATTACATTATAATTTCCTTTATTATATATGATTTCAAATTCACATCCTAACATTTTGATCACCCATATGTTTTGTTCTTAGGATGATAATCTCTATTCTAAGAAGTATTTTAGACTACCATGATTTTTATTCACCTTAAAGTGTCTTCCCATTAGATATGCCATTCATTGTTTGACTGCATGAAGAATAGCCATCATCTCCTTCTCATAGGATTTATAAAATTATTACCTTTGAGCTAATGTTTCTCAAATGCAACAGGGTCATCCTTCATGCATGTGTAATACCCCAATTCCCTACCCTAATAGATCACATTCAATAATGAAGATCTTAAAAAATAATGGGGTATCCAAAAACAAAGTAGCACATGTGACCTCTATTAGCATCTCAAATTCCTTGGTGGTTGCTTTGTTTTAGAGGGAAGAGTCCTTATTCAAAAAAGTTGTGAGTGGTGTTGCTATGCTACCATATTTTTTCATAAAATAATGAAAGTAACTTGTTATCCCTAATAAGCCCCAAATATTTGTTAGGAATGTTTTATACTTTCCATTCTATTTTTGGACTTGATCTTATGAGGGTTAGTTTGACATCTTCATGTGAAACAATGTGACCCAAGTACTACAAATATTTCACTTCGACATAATACATGGAAGGCTTTGCATAAAGATAATGTTATTCCAAAGTTATCATTACTTGATTGATATTGTGCAAGTGTGATTCCCATGTCTTGTTACATATTGGTATGTCATAAAATAATACCATGACAAATTTTCACAAAAATTCCAACAATAGTGTTCAACAAACTTTGAAATGTAGATGTTGCGTTTGCGAGACCCAAAAGCATTGCAAAAAACTCATAGTGGCCCACATGAGTTATGAAGGTTTTCTTATGTATATAATTTTATCCAATTTGACTTTAATCATACCCCAAATAAAGATTCAAATTTTTAAAGTCAACAATACAATGTTACTCATATATAAAATCTTCAATTAATGGAATAAGAAACTTATATTTGATGGTGTACTCTTTGAATTCTCTATAACTAGGTCACATATTATAGTTATCATCCTTATTACACACCATTACCAATGGAGATAAATATGCACTTTGGATGTGTATAATAATATCATCCTCCAACATCTCATGTATCATGCTTTCAATCTCACTCTTCAAGACATATGGGTACATGTAAGGTTTGATGTTTGGTGGTTGACTCCCTAGTAGTAGTTAAATGGAATGATCATGATCCCTTTTTGGTAATAGTCCTCTTAGAATTTCTCCAAAAATGACTGAGTGATTATCATATTTAATTTTAAATCTACCTATGTAGACATATTTGTTGGTTTTACTTCCAATGAAAATAATTATACTAAAACCATTTTCTCCTTTTTTGATAATCTGTTGCATATAATAACAACTAACCAATCATGGATAATTTTCATGGAATCCATGTAGTTCAAATGTCTTAACATCATAATTAAAATGCATGAACAAATCCCAAAAAATCATTTGTATAGTTCCCAAGGTTGTGAGCCATTAGACTCCCAAAATGATGTTTTCCCCAACCATGGAAATAAAAGACATAGGAGAGTCTAGCTTTTAATCTCCAAATCAAATTTGATACTATGGAATTTCCTTAAATAATTGACTGTGGTACCATATGCAATCATCACTTAAAATTATGGAGCTAGATAAACAAAATAGTTTATGTGTGCCACCAACTTATTGTTGAAGATGTTATGTGCACTCCATGAGTCAATAAACATTGTTACCTTCTATTTAATTAAAAAAATCACTACCTTGAAGGTTTATGGGGTGCTAATGCCTAAAATCAGATGGTATGAAATAATTAGTTAGGTAGATTCTTATTCCTCCTCTGACTCATTGTAATGTCCCCTACTTGGGACAAATCTAAAATTATGGATTTTTATGGCAAACCCTAGCAATCTGAAATTATTTTTTGAATTTTCACAACAAACCCTAGTTGTAAACAACTTCACAAAATCATATAAAAATTACCTCAAACCCTAAGAACAAGTTAGTAACCCTTCCAAGCAATATTAGGGCATCCAAAATGTAAATTACCCCTCAAACCCTAAGTGCTTAGGTTCATATGATTATTGTAACTTATTACAGTGTTTTTACCTCAAAACCCTCAATAGTTCATGCTCATAGTTCCCCAAAATATTTTAGAATATTACATCTGAAAGAAATAACTTTTCCCAAACACTTGATGCAAAGTTTTATTGGATAATTTCCAATAAAATTATAGAATAATTATGTAAATTTCAAAAATATTTTCTAGGAAATGAAAACCCTAGAAAAGGATGAAAACCTCTCCCAAATGAGGTCACCCTACTAAAAAAATTTAGCAAGTGATCAAGCTCCAATTCATAGCCTTAGTGTAGGGGTCTTCGACTCCTCAATTGTAAAATAACCCTTCTAAAGGGGTATTCAATATCAAGAGGTAATTTTCTACCCTTAAATCCTTAAAAACCTAGGCATTGGGTTCCCAACCAAGTTGCCTAGCCTCATGCACCAAATCAAAAACCTTGGTAATCAAGTTGCCACCCTAAGAGAGGTTTAAACTCTTTAATTTCTAAATTTGATGCACAATTGCAACACTTGAACTAGTGTTTCCCTAGCTTAGGAATAGGGGTTTTCATCCCTAAACCTTCTTTGACTTGAAGGGTTTCATCTTCAAGACTTAGGCAAAGCATTTTCATGCTTTAAGCTCCAAATCAAATATCATAAAAGAATCACCCTTCAACATGAATTATAATTTCCTTTATATACCCTCCATTCTAGAAATGGGCATCGCACTTGAGAGGAAGGGCTAAATGAATAAGAAAGGTTGACTACCTTTTTGAATAACTTAAAGGCTATGGGAGACTTTAAGTCCAAACATGCCCTCCTTAATCCAAAATTAGAATAACTTAGGTGAACACTCACTTTTTACCTTTAAGGAGGAGGAACTAGTGCTTCCCTTTTGCCCTTCTTTCCTTAGCCTAGGGGAAAACACTGAAAAAACTAGGCTAAGGGTCATGTACAAGCTTAGGCCAAAAGGGGGGACATGACAATCCTCCTCACCCAAAATTACTTGTCCTTAAGCAATAACAACATCCATGGAGCTATCCCAATAACTTGATTCATGTAAATCCCTCCTGTAGCCTTTTCCCATAGAAAGATTGGCCCATTCTGAAACCATTTATTGTTATACTTATAATAATATGGCTTACCCCATGTGTTGGAAGCATTATGACAATAAAGTATTGTCATTTCTCTCTCATACCAAAGGTTACCCCGGTTGTAATCTTCATTGCTAAGCATGGAACGACTACTAGGATTCCCAAAAATAGCCTTCAAGCTCACAATTATACCCACCCATTGGGCTGAAAACTCCTTCCGTATAGATGCAAACCTTTCCTTGGTCCCCATGCTCATATCTTCCCTCATCTTAGAGAGAGTTACTCGAAAAGTAAATCTATACTTGAAGTTTTGAGGGTTGTATTCCTCATTTTCATCCTTGAAAATGTCTAACAAAGCCAAGATTTCCACTCCCAACTCACCCATTGACAACCCCTTCATTCATTCAACTTTAAGTGTATCTAATATGAATCTACAACCCTCTTTATGTAAGATGTAACTATCATACTTATCATAATAGAAAAGTGTATTATGGTTGCTCCTTATGGCCATTCTTCCTTTCCCTATGAATTAAAGAAAATTTTTAGCTACCTCACCCATTTTTATTTCACATTTATGGTTTTATTACATGTTCTATCCAAAATAATAGAATATTTAATTTCAACCCTTGCTTCCCTAAAGTGAAATTAGGGTCACTTACCATACCTGAAAAGATTCCAAACTCCCTACTTTGGAAGGGTTGTTCCCACTTTACAAGTCCCAACTCTATGTCATATGTGAGGGGATGAATTTACCCTTTGTTTCCAAAGTTTTCTAGGGGATGTACTTCCCCAAAAATTTCAAAATTTCTTGTAACTTATTGGGATAAATGTTCAATAATTTTTTTAGAACTTGTTCCCTTACCATTTTTAGAATTTGTTAGGGGTTGTGTTTCCCCAATAACTTCCGAAATCTATGTACCTTGTATGGGCCAAGTTTTCAGCCAATTTACAGAATTTGTCCCCTCAAAATTTTCATAATTTTTGAGGCACAAAACAATATGATTTTGTACCAATAACTCAAAATTTTCTATGTATGTTATGGGCCTATTCCTCATGATTTTTTTTGAATTTCTTATACTGTCTACAACTTGAATTTTTCCCCACTTAAAGAGATATCCTAAATCTTAATTTTCAAAATTTGTAATGCTTCTAAAACATGGATTTGGATGGTTTTCAACATACCTCAATGGCTGACCAAACTCAGGATTTACCACTCTTTTAACCCTTTTTAATGAAAAACAAACTTTAGAATTTTAATCACTTACCCAACTTTAAATGGGGTGGATCTTCATCTGCTATGATGGCTTCCCTAACTCAAAATTTACAGCCTCTTCCCAAGGCTTGAAATTTTCACTTGGATCCCACATGAAATATGAACTATGATCTATCTCAACATCCATCTCAAAAAGTGGGTTGTCAATATATTGGAAGTCATTTCTATCCCTTTGTTTAAACTCTACATTTGGAACATCTAATTTTTTTGGAAAAAATCCCAAATCAAAGTCTTATTGAACTCTAATGAGCTCATTGATTAGTTGCTCAATGTCTTTTGCCTTTGCTTCATTCTCTTGCTCCTTAAACCTCCTTGCAACATCAATACAATTTTATACATCAAGAAGTGTTCTTTGACTATTTTCTAATGAATCCTTGGTTGATTCAAGCTCAAGTGTGAGCTCATCAACCTTAAGCTTCATTTCCTTATATGTATCTAAGGCCTCATATGCAAATTTTATGGCCACATCCTTATCTTTAATCATATGAAGATATTATGATTTTGTTCCTTCTATTTCATCCTTGATTGTATGTAAATAAAAAAGGGTGATAATTTTGTTCAAGTGATCCCCTTTCAAATTTTGCATTAATCCTTTAAAGAACCCCTTTGTGTTGTCCAACCTTGTTAGGACTTGTAGTTCCCTCTCTACTATTACCAACAATTATTTTTTCCAATATTTCTCATGAAATCTAAAGTTATATAGTGAAAGTTAACTATTTTTAGAATCAATGCAAAAATCCACATTCTCTTATACAACATACTATTCCACAGAGTTGTCCTAAAATGTTTCTATTTCATAGAATCTGTGTTCTTCTTTTTCAATTTCAATTTCTTTAACAACTTTAAAGATTTCTTCTTGAAGGTCACTTGTCTCCTCCATACTCTCTAAAGTTTCTTCCCTTGGTTTTTTCCTTTTGTTATCTACCATTTGTAGCTCCTTTTATTGCCCACAAGCTTGTTGTAAAACCTCTCCTTGCGGCCAAAAAAATCTAATTTTTAATACTTGGAAAATACAAAACTTGGCTTCCCTAAAAGGCTTATCTCTATCACATTAATGTATTCTCATTGCATATCCTTTTTCTGCCCCAAAAGGTTTTATTTTTGATGTTTTGAAGTTACAACCCTAGGATAGCCTGAATTCTTGACCCTTCACTGCTCAACGAGATTCAAGGTACAAATTTCTTACTGCTCACTAACCCTTTTCAAATTTGAATTCTTTGATTTCCTAATTCCTTCATAGGAGTCCTCATGAGGGGTTGTCCCTTCATCTATTTTCCCTAATTTTACTTATAATTCAATCTTGTCTTCTTCTTCGTGCTCTATTATCAAGTAAGGTCTCAATTTTTCTTCTCAAACTTTTACAACATTTTTAAATGGCACATGTGCAATTGGAAAACTATTCTTTTATTGCCTCAGACCTACCAATAAGATAGATAATAAGGGCTAAGAAATATCATCATTTTAATTTAGCATCAAAGTCATAATTATCTGCATAGACGTTACAACATTTTTTTCATGATTCACAATAATATTTATAAGGAAATGTTGAAACATCTCAATGATAAGTTCATTACATTCCAAATATAACATTATAACACATGACCTAATTTTTTCCATAATCTCTATAATTGTGACTCTCCTAGCCAAAGAAGGTCCTTTGCTATCTTATAGAACTTGGAAACTCTCCACAATTAGCTAAAAAATCTCCTTTGTGATTTTATTGCTGTAAGGAACCTTGGGAGTGGTTATTCTTGTAATTTTATTAAGATAAATAGTAAGCAAAAACTTTATCTTTTTATCTGTGTGCCTCAAGAGTTGGTGATATACCAATTAAGTCTTTGAGGTTTGTACCTCCCACTAAATTAACACATATTGTGACTGATTTACCTTGGATAACCCCTCCTCTACTTCTTCCAAGATGATGATTACGTTACCTACTAGTTGACATGGATACTCTAGCTTCCTCCCTGATTTATAGAGCTCTTCTTTCCTCACTTCTTCCATCATGATGCATTAAGATTTTGATCTAACCCATGAGTAGGAAAGATCTAAGCTCTAATACCACTATAATGTCTCCAACTTGGGACAAATATGAAATTATGGTTTTTTATGGCAACCCCTAGTAATCTTAAACATTTTTATGCATTTTCATAGCAAAACCTCGTTATAAACAAATTCATAAAATCATATAAAAATTACCTCAAACCTTAGGAATAAGTTATAAACCCTTTCAATCAATATTAGGGAATCTAAAATACAAAGCATCCCTCATACCCTAGGTGCCTAGGTTCAAAATATTATTATAATTTATTGCAGCCTTTTTACCTCAAAACCCTTAATATTTCATGCTCAATAATCCCCCCAAAAATATCAGAATATTACATCTAAAATAAACACCTTTTCCTAAACACTTGATGTCAATATTTATTAGATGATTTTCAATAAAATTATAAAATAATTATACAAATTTCAAAAATAGTTTTTAGGCAAGAAAAACTCTAGAAAAGGGTGAAAACATCTCCCAAATGAGGTCACCCTACTTAGAAAATTTAACAAGTGATCAAACTCCAATTCACAACCCTAGTGTAGGGTTCAACTCCTCGATTGTAGTGAAACCCTCCAAAGGGGTATTCAATAGTAGGTGGTAATTCTCCACCCTCAAATCCTCAAAAACCCTAGGCAGTGGGTTCCCAACCAAGTTGCCTAGCCTCATGCACCAAATCATTAACCTTGGCAATCAAGTCGCCACCCTAGGAGAGGGTTGGTCTCTTAAATTTTTAAATTTGATGCTCAATTGAAACACTTGAACTAGTGATACCATAGTTTAGGAACAGGGGTTTTCATCCCTAAACCTTCCTTGTCTTGAAGGGTTTCATCTTCAAGACCTACGTAAAGTGTTTTTGTGCTTTAACCTCCAAATCATATCTAATAAAATCATAACCCTTTAACATGAATTAAAATTTCCTTTATATATCCTCCATTCCCAAAATGGGCACCCCACTTGAGATGAAAGTTTAAATGAATAATAAAGGTTGACTAATTTTTTGAATAAATTAAATCCTATGGGAGCCCTTTAAGTCTAACTAAGCCCTCCTTAATTCAAAATTAGAATAACTTAAGTGAAAAATAACTTTTTACCTTTAAGGATGGGGGAACTAGTGCTTTCATTTTGACCTTCTTCCCTTAACCTAAGGGAAAACACCAAAAGAACTATGCTAAGGGTCATGTCCAAGCTTAGGCCAAAACGGGGGACATGAGACTCATCCTCAACCTTGTATGTTACTTCCTCATTTTATTATTCATTAAAACATTCATTTTAAATGTTTTTCTTAAAAAATTTATGTCCTCTATTTTATTTAATTTACTAGTTGAAACATATTCCTTTTTCTCTTTTCTCTTCAATTTTTAAGGATTTAATATGGTAGGGTAAGGGAATGATTGTGATGGAATAATGTGATATTTTCCAATAGTGAATGCCTACCATTTAACCATATCTCTTTTCTTTACTCTACCTATGAAGACCATGGAATGTGATACTAAACTTGGATTAAACATGTGAACACTAATTTGGATGTTATCCTTTATCCCACCCAAGAATCGATCATTTAGGTTGTTGTATGTGATGTTCTACACATGTAAGGAAAGGTTATAGAACTACTAAATATAATATTTGACAATCCATATTTGTTTCAATTTTACTAACTAACTAAATTAATTCTCCATGTATATACTAAAATATGGTATTATACAGTTGGACATATCAGTTTTGACCTACTTTCACCCTACATGACTTGTGCACATATATACGACTCTAATTTTCCATTATATCATGTACATATGCTATCTATGCATCTTATCCTTCTATGTTGTCATTAGTCACCTATAATAATTCCTTAAATCTATTCCAAACTAGTAAAAAATCATACTTAAACATCTCTATTAGCCCTGTATTCCTATCCCACATAAAAAATGTTAGACTTAGGTGATTGTCCAAATCTGATGGTTTTGAAATTTTTCCAAAACAGTCTTATTGAAAAATAAAATAAGTCTTATGGGTTAGCCCATCCACTTAGCATGTCATCAACATAATAAATTCCCTAAATAGTCTCATATAAATACATACTAGGTATAATTTTATTAATCATATGGAATTTATTTGGCATACATCTAGACACTACTACATATTCAAGAGGGCTAGTGTATTCTTCCTAATTTTCAAATTAGTAATAAGGATTAGGTCTTATCTAAGTTTGAAGCACCTCAAATCCAAACCAAAGTTGTCATTTTACAAGTGTCAAAATATAGATCACATTTTGCATACATTCAAGGAGCACTGATGACACACATAAACCTAATGGGGAGAACTACATGTGGATTAAATTGAAGTATTGGATATTTAGGAAATGTTCAACCATTCAATGTGGATTAATTAGAACATAGTAGTTAGACCTAGGATTTTAGGCGAAGGATATTTATTTATGTGAGTAAAACATATAATCAAACCTTAATATCATACACAAATTCTAAATAAAATTTGGCACACACCTATCTTATCAAAATTTAAATAAAAAACCATAGAGATGGAACTATCAGGCTGAGAACATAGAGTCTAATAGTACTGACTTGAGGCTAATGATACTATCTAGGCACACATATAAGTATAGATCTTGATTAGAGTGGTATGTAGTCTAGTTTTTCATATTTCATATTATCTACTTACATTCTTAGTCCTACATGAAATAATCAACCACTAGGTATATTATTCCTTTCTTATACTTGTCATATTTAGTAAACTAGAGTGTTAAATCAATTGCAATCTTCTACATTTAGATTTATGCTTAATTTTTATACATTATAATTTGAATTATTACATATAGTTTATATCTTGTTTAGGGTTAGAATTAATAATCCAAAATAGGGAAAAACCTATTTTTGAACTCGTATATTACTTAAACATTTCCAAACCCTAGGTTTCCTTATGATTTTATCCTTCTTTATAGGGTTTTCATATTTTTTCCTTAGGATTTAATTTTTAGAATTTATATCTATTTTTTTTCTTGTCATTTCTTCATTTATTCTAGGTTTTTATTTAACCTTAGTAGTTTATGCTAGCCTCAAACTAGACTTAGGCTTTGTTCAGGTGTTTATTTTCATTTTATGATTCAAGATAAGGGAAAGTTCTAGTGAATTTAATTGTACACATAATAAAAATCATATGGATACACATGTGCGACATGTTTCTATGGATATTCATCATGAGTCATATTCCTCAATGCCTATTTCATGATTCCTCATGCAAATAATTCTAGATTTTCAAGCTAAGGTGTTTTAGCTAGAGCAAAGATATATTACTTCTCATGAACTCATAACTTCTCTTGCCACAAATATAATTACACCACCACTTACTCATTTGGCATGATAATGTCACATATTTATATCTTTACAAAAATATGGATTTAATGATCAAGGATTGGGAAAACATGCACAAGGTATCATTGATCATATTTTTATATCTAATTATAAAGGACAAATAGGCCTTGGATACATACATCATTAACAAGTCACTAAATAAATCAAATTAACAAATGTATATATGGATACATCACAAGATATTAATAAAGACCTAAAACTCATACTAACAATAATACTCATGAAGAGATCACCACTCAACTAAAAGATATAGAAAAACCATCAATTCATCAAATCTAGATGTATTCCTATGAATATAGACTTTTAGTATTGTCCTTTCTTATTTTATAATTGTTGAAATTGGATTTATATATTCTTGTTATTGGATTTTAACTAGTGGAATATCATATTTTGATATTGTTATTATTGGTTTTAACTATTGTAATATTGAATTCTAATATCATAGCTATTTAATTAAACTCCAACTAGAGTGGAATCAGATTCCAATTATATCTTAATTTTTTTTCACCTTTAAACTCATATTTAGGGGAATGGGCCAATAGTTGAGCATGGTATAATAGTTGAAATGGATCATGATTACACAATGTGACTAAATAGTTGTCATGCTATTACCTAATTATAATTATTATAGTACTATTTAATATTTATTTAAATTTTGTCATATATTAACCAATCATATCATGACATGGAAGATTTAAAAATATTAGTGAAACATTGTAAAACATACTATCACTATGTACAATCATTGGACAACACTTTTCATTGCCCATGTGCCCAATGTAAAACATACTTGTCATTACTCTTATCTTGTGTAGAATGGGCAAGTGTCCATTCTATACTAGATAACATCATAGGCCTTTGTTTCTCATATTATAATTTTAGAGGTCATTATTCTTATCTCAATGTATAGATTGGGCATGTGCCCATTCTACCCAAGATAAGAATATATGCCTTTGTTTCTTATATTATTCCTATCTTGTGTAGAATGGGCATGTTCTTGTAAAACCAAAGTGGTTACCCATACATTAATCAAAATTTTAAAAATTCATACTTTATGTACCGATATATTATATGAAATAATTAATCACTTTGCAGACACACTAATTTGATTTAAATGGTTTATCTACTATTTATTTATTTATTAATTATGTGTAGGGAAGCCAATGATGTGAAGGAAAAATAACTAGCTTTTATAACTCATGTTCTTAAAACACACAATGTCAACATATCAAGTGTGAACCCCAAAATTCATGGTGTATCACTACTAACACATCTCCCATGAAATTGAGTAAAATAATGCTAATAATTGTAGTTATAAAAATAATAATTATATAATTAAACATTAATTGAAGTATATTCTTAACTCTAAATTATGAAAAATAATTTTCTAAAAATAAATATTAATTTTCCACTTAGATTTAATAAACAAGACCATTACATTATTAAGGTCTTAATGTAAGTCTTCCACATGTATGACATATAATTCAATGAAATAAATATCAATCTTCAATTCATATTAAGTAATAATACAAATTTAAGGCCAAATTATTGGAGTGTGCTTTGAAATATAAATTTCAAAAAACCCACATCCCAAGGCAAGATGATATTGTGAGGATTTTTTTGCATAGATTTATGAACTACAAAAAATAAAAAAATAATAAAATAAACTTTGGAAAATAAACCAAAATAAACTTTATATCACAAGCCACTTTGAGGGGGAAAGCTCCTTTGAGCAAGGTCAATACAATAATATTATTGTATGCCTTCATTGGACCTCAAAACTTAAATACTAAACCTATTCTAACAACTACTACTTCCCATGTATGTGGGATAATTCAAATATGCTAAAGGGATGACTTACAAACCATATGCATCCATAGAGACTAATACACTAATAATGCAAATAGAAGGGTAAGACGCGGGTTCCTAACTTCTCCTCTCCCTTAGAAAAAGCTTTATCCTCAAAGTTTCAGATGTGGGAATCATTGTTGTATTTGGAATAGTGGTTCCCACGTGGCATCTTATGGTTGTATGTCATGCCACTGGATTAAGACTTCTGTGATTGAGCAAGAATAAAGTTGGTGGGTGCACCTAGCCAATACTACTTCCAATTAGAGAAGGATGGATCCTTCATTATCAAGTTCTAGTAAAACTATTTTCACTCTGATGTTGGTTCCAAGAACTTTATTCAAACAAGAGACATGAAAGATTGGGTAAACTTGGGAGGAAGGTGGAAGCTCCAAATTATAATAAACAAACCCAATCTATTAGAGAACCTTATGTGGCCCATAAAAATTTAGAGTAAAATTATGACAGCTTTTTAGTTTTAAGGATGATTGATTCTATGGATGCAGATGAAGAAAAACCATATCATCGAGTTGAAATGTGCGCTCAGAGTAGTGTTGATCATACTATTACTTCATTCGATTATATGCTAGATGGAGATTGCCCCATAGTGTATTGAGAATCTAATATCGATGTTAGAGAGTAGTGTCAACCACCTAAATTGGGGAACTGTCAAGGGTATATGAGAGAAGTGCTAGGAACACTTGACCATAAACTACTTCATATGGAGTCATTTTAGTAGAAGTGTGGTAAGAGGTATTGTACCACTATTTTGTGATGGGAAGCAACTTTTCCCACTATTATTTTTGTTATAAATCAAAGCAACAAAGGAATGTTTACAATCATTTATTTATAATTTCTATCTAGCCATCTATTTAGGGGTGATATCTAGAGATAATATTTAGTTGTGTGCATGTGCATTCGAATAGATCCATCCAAAAATAGCTGGTGAAAATGACATAATGATTGGAGATGATTAAAGAAGGGATGCCATTAAGATGGAATATTTGATCCAAGATAACTTATGCGATCATGGAAGATATATAAGGATGGATAAGGGCACAAAAATGACCATATTTAGATAGGCAATATACCATGACCATGATCACTATTTTTCCTCTAGATTTAGGAAGCCCCTCAATGAAATCCATAAAAAAATTAGTCTAGATCCTAGTAGGAATGGGAAAGGGATAGAGAAAACTAAGAATCACTATTGTTTAACCTTTGTTGTGTTGGTAGGTATAACATTTGACCACCATCTATTTAATTTCACTTTTCATCCCCCTCAAAAATAATTTTTGATGTGGCCATTCATATGTTTTGAGAAATCCTGAGTTCCCTATTGATGAAGAAGCATAGATTTCGTAGAATATGACTTGATGAAGGTATTTTTTATTGGGAAGCACTAGATGAACCTTGTAATGTAGAGAAGCACCATCCCATAAATAATGTGGTACTATAGAGGGGTTAATGGTTAATTTTTGAATAAGGTGGTATAAGGAGGGATCATTTACATATTCTTGATGTACAAATTCTAACCTATTTAGAATGGGCATGGAGATGGTAGAAAGGGAAGTCTAGTCTTTGAATGTGCATGAGAGAGCATCCACCACATCTTAACCATTATTCTAATTGATCTTATAATCATAGCCCCTAAGTTTGTTGACCCATTTATGTTGTGCTAGTGATGAGACCCATTATTTCATGAAGTATTTCAATCTCTGGTGATCAGTTTTGATGTAAAAATGATTCCCATGTAAGGCCACCATTTTTGTACTTCATTTAAAATTTCCATCATTTCCTTTTCATATGTGGATAAAGTTAAATTTCATCCAGAAAGTGATTTGCTAGTAAAATCAATGGGATGACCCTCTTAGAGAATAAAAGCACCTAAGCCATTGCCACAAGCATCACTTTTGATGGTGAAAGTTTTGGTGAAATTTGGTATGGCCAAAACTAGTGTTTTACATATCTTATTTGATTTAAACAAATTCTTGGTCAGTTGTAGCATCCCATGCGAATGCATCCTTTTTCAATAAGGAAGTCAAGGAAGTCGTGATCTTTCAATAATCTTTGATGAACTTGTGGTATTATCTTGTAAGGTGTAGGAAGCTATGAAATCTCTTGATGATTATTGGCTGAGGCCAATGTTACATGGCATTAATTTTTTCTAGATCCATGTAGACCCTATCAACTAAAATAATGTGCCCTAAATATTCAACTTCCACTTGACCGAAGGAACACTTGGACTACTTGGCACATAATTGATTGTCTACTATAAGTTTTAATGCCTTGTCAAGATTCTAGAGATGCTTGGCCCATGAGCAACTATAGATCAAAATATCATCAAAGAAAACTAAAGTAAATTGACTGAGGAAAGACTAATTTTTTTAATTCATTAGTGCTTGAAATGTTGAAGGGGAATTTATAGATCCAAATGGCATGACCAAGAATTCATAGTTACCATCATTAGTATGGAAGTCTATCTTTGGAATGTCATTAACATGCATGTAGATCTAATGATATCTTGAATGAAGATCTAATTTGGATAAAAAAATTCCCCATGCAATTCATCAAGAAGCTCATAGATGATTGGAATTGGGAATTTATCTTTGATAGTGAGGTGGTTAAGGGCACAACAGTTAATGTAGAGGTGCCATAACTTATCCTTTTTATGGACAAAAATCACTAGGGAGGAGTATCGGTTGGTGGTAGGGTGAATAATTTCAAACTTGAGGAGTTCTTATACTAGTCATTCAATCTCAAGATTTTATAGATGGGGATAGTAGTATGGCTTGATGTTGGGTGGGATGCTTCATAAAAGGAGAATAATGTGATGATGTTTAGGGAGTGAAGGGGGAAAACCCATTTCCTCTTTAAAAATGGTTGCATGCTTGTCGAGGATGACTAGTAAATAAGTAGGGTAGTTAGTAGAAATGGGGAGATAGAGTTGGATAAAGTGCAACTGAGCAATGAACCTATGTGAGCCTTTCATTAGAAGATTTCTCATGTGATGAGAATTGATGATGTGATTAGATCCAGACAATAACCCTTTTAAGATGTGATTCTTTCCACTATCTATGAACTGCATCCAAAGCTTGGAGAATTATCATAGATTAGGTTCCAATGTGCAAATCCAATGAACCCCTAAGACCATATCACATCCCCCTAAGGGTGGGATAAACATATCTATAACAACCCCACTAGGTGTTAACTATAAATACATCTTTTTTTAAAATTAAACACAAAAAATATAAATAGATTACACCATGAGAATCTAACCAATGATCATATAAAATAATATAAGTGAGATAACTATAATAAACATGTGAAATCTAACCATCACTGATCACTATCAATATATGAAACTCATCATAACACAACATAAAAAGTAATTACAGATAGCTAGATACTACTGGTATAATACATAACCACTACTATCATTCCATAGTAAATAGGTAATTAAAAATCTTCATAACAATGTTTCCAATAATAAATACAACATAATACAATGTACGTAAATAAGATACATGGCTCCCCCAGAGCATAGTTCTCAAACTCAAGTATCTGTGGCAATCTCAAGTGTTGTTTTGATAAGTAGTATTGTTGTGGGGAGGGAGAGCATCATCCAAGTGATTTTATACACCAACCATAGACCAATGATCCCATAAAATAATCCCATCAATAAGTGTCCCTCCCTTCATGGATGATTATATAGTGATGGCATGGGAATCCACAGAGACAAGCAAGTACCTGTGTGTTGTATGATTTCTAAAACTAAACATGAAGTGTATCATAGAAACCCATTATATTTCAAGATATCACACAAACAACTCATAAAATGATAATACCTCACTAAACACACTTTAGCTAAATTTTTAAGAATATTATATAATAGTGATCTATAGATCAATCAAATTCATACACACCACTTGATCGGATTGCTTTCATCTGGCATTGTGATGCTAGTAAGCCAATGAAGTCTAACTCACTCCTTAATCAATATCATCAAATAAGAGATTGATAGAACATAATTTAACTACAAGATTCATAAACTTTACATCTTACTAGTAATAATATCACATTAACATGTTAAACATAAGAGTAATCAAAGCATACATTTATTTCATCAAATGTATGAATGAATATTACATTATTATCTATCCCATACTAGAAATATTGACTATATTTTATACCACCTAGGTAAAATACAATTTTAATTGCATATTTAAACTACCACAATCAGTTTCTAACATACTACACCCTATGATAAATATTATTACCAAAGTCTAGTAATCTATGCCATAACTACTAGTTTTTCACAATCAATCCTATAAAGTAGTCTTAAATACATAAAAACACAAGATTTTATTCAAATGACTATATATAGAAAAAAAAAATCATATTTTTCAAGAAAAACATAATATTCTATCATAGCATTCGTTAAACTCTAAAAGTTTGTATGCACGCATACATAAAATCCTACTAACAATCACAAAATATGTTATTCATAGTGATAACCAACATGCATATATTTAATAAGTTAGATGTAAGAGTGAGTATAGACACATCATTTACAATATGTACCATCCAAGTATAACATACACTTATACTATAGTACTCTATGATATCCCATACTATCAAAGTTTGTTGTTTAAGAACATAAATACATAATTATGAATAACTAGTCATATAATTCCAAAAAACCACCAACCCATAATCATAAATAATAAAGTAAGTATGGAATTATACTAACAGGGTATACCCTATGGTTAAACTACATATTCTAATCTCTGTAAATGGATTTAAGTATATAATGCAAGCAGTAATGATATAGTCCACCATTGTATGAACACACTACTTATTTCTAGGTAGTTAGTTATAATATCATAAGGAATTAGATAAATCATAAACGAGTTATTCACAATCTTTCATCTAAGAAACTTGTTATAATTATATAATGTTGAATGCATAGTATCTAATCTTCAAGATTTATGACTTAATTTTCCATAGATAAACTATATATAAAAACAAACCTCTTAATGTAATAATACAATCTATATATGTATAAGTACTTGTACATATTGATATACTCATAGTATACTCTGTATGCAAGTTTCACTATATATATATATATACATATATATAATATATATATATATATGTATACATGTATATATATTATATATATATATATATACATATATATATATATAATATATATATATATACATGTATATATATATGTATATATATATGTATACATGTATATATATGTATACATATATATATATATATATATATATATGTATACATATATATATATATATATATATATATATATATATTTATACATGTATATATATGTATACATATATATATACATGTATACATATATATATACATGTATACATATATATATATATATACATATATATATATATATATATATACACACACACATAGATATATATATGTATATACATATATATATATATATATATATATATACATATATATATATGTATACATATATATATATGTATACATATATATATATGTATACATATATATATATGTATACATATATATATGTATACATATATATATGTATACATATATATATGTGTGTGTATATATATATATATATACACACACACACACACACATATATATATATATACACACACACACACATATATATATACATATATATATATATATGTATACATATATATATATGTATACATATATATATATGTATACATATACATATATATATATATATATATATATGTATACATATATATATGTATACATATATACATATGTATACATATATATACATACATATATATATATGTATATATATATGTGTGTGTGTGTATATATATATATATACACACACACACACACACACATATATATATATGTATACATATATATATATATATGTATACATATATATATATATGTATACATACATATATATATATATGTATACATACATATATATATATGTATGTGTGTGTGTGTGTGTGTGTGTGTGTGTGTGTGTATCATCAATGAGTCATTATATCTCCAAGATTTAGATAACTCAAGGATAGGATTTTAAGCTTAGTATAGAAATTGAAACCCAAAAGAGTGATGATTTCCATTGACATAGTGCCTTGTTTAGAACCTTTTAGAGACTCCATTTAAAGGAATTAAATGATTAATTTTCATTAAAGGCCTTTCATGAAATCTTAAGATCACCCACAAACATTAGAGTCTGATACTATAGTGCAAATATTAAGTGGCAAAAAAGTTCACTTCATAACCATAGATTTTTAAATCTAAAGAAAAAAATGCATACTTGAAATCAATTAATGTAATTTACATGGGCACTTCAAGTAAAAAATAACCATTATTTATTTCCATTCAATGTTTGTGAAATACGAATCTAAAAGATGAATGCAAGCTTAGTTCCCAGACTTGGAGTTGCATAGAAATCATAGTCACATGTCTAATGCTTAGCCAACCATGATAAATATCAAATGGTCAAATGGTAAAATGTAACATCATAATTACCCGCATAAACAATAAAAAGATGGATAAAGAAGTGAACTACCTCCCATGGTTGCAACACTCCACTAAACCTGCATTGAAATTATGCAAAGTAGATTGTATGCATTTTGAAAAGGTACTATCTTTGGATAATGGGAAACTAGTTGAACGAGCCAATAAAACTCCATTACCCCATAAGGTGTCTCATTTATAACTCCAACATATATGATTTTTTTCTATCATTAAAACCCCTTTGAAAAACTTCTAGTTGCTCCTCTATTAGCATCATTTTATATTATTGTGTGGGAGTAAAATTTCTCCTTCATTGTATTTTATTTAAGTTTATCTCATATTATTTTAATAAAACTCATTGCATAATTATTTTAACACAACTCAATACATATTTATTTTAATACAACTCATCTACCCACATCAATAATTTCCAAAGTAATTGGCATCATACAAGCTTCCAAGGCTGAGTCTAAAGCATAGATGGTCTATGGATCATACCTAAAAGCATTATAAGGGAGATCAACTCAAAAAATTCATTTGTATATAATTTATGATGGGTTATGATGTAGATCACTGGATGTATTACAACATAGATCAACTAAGCAGTTTATTATTACATAACGCTGCAGATTTAACCAACATGATTACAAATCACAAAGCTTCAATTATATATTTCATTGTATATATGATAGTTATCATGAATCACTGCTTTCTCCTTTATCTAGGTTATTAAATTCTAAAAAAAGCAATATCTTTATTAATACTAAAATGCTGCTATAAAAATGTATTTATCAAAATACAAGACTATAAGTCTTACTCACATACATTATCACTACCTTTTATTATATATATAAGTTTTAATGGCCTTCTTCTCAATGCCTATGCTCTGTGTTTTTTTAATTTAAATTAATTATATTTTTACATATAATATTTTATTAAGGAAAAGTCATTGGTTTTTATAGCTAATATGTAAGGCACCAACACACATACATATACATACATTCATCTTATTGCTGAAATATTTAGATTAGCTCAAACTTATCCATTCAAGTGATCAAGCGATCTTCAAGATTTTCATATGAACACTCATAGTTCATCGTATCTATTTAAGTCTATGCTTATGTTTGACATTCATATATAAATTGTAGTAGAAATAGTTTATTAGATAGAAATAGTTAGCATATATATATATATATATATATATATATATATATATATATATATATATATATATATATATAAATTATTATAAATGCCCTATTCTTGTGGTATACATAAACCCAATAAACTATAATAGTATCAAGTCAAATCACTTCAAATACATATATAGGATCACTACAATTCATAGAGATCAAAACATAGAAAAATCTCATGAATTTTAAAACACTACCTACCTTGATATGGTGTTTGAACGAAAGTAGAAAACTTTGAAGATAGAATATTTTATCTGGCTCCATCTCTCCTCCTAATGCCCTTTCTATTTTTGTGCTATGCCCTCCTCATTGTCTCCCCTTACAATTTTCCTCTTGGAATTAATTATGATGCCCCTTCTTTCATAATTTCCATTGTAATAAATAGGCATATCTATTTTTAACAAAAAATTCCTTTTTTTTTTCCTTATTTAATTTTTTCCCCCTCCTTTTAGTTTTTATTCGCTTTATTCCCTTTATAAGGATTTCCTTATTTTTTTTAATATTTTTCTAAATTAAAGAGTTAATTCCAACCTATTCAATAATTTATAACATAATTTTAGTAATGCTAATTTATCTATATTAAGCCATTATCCAATGATAATAAATCATTAAGTTTAATAATGATATTTCCAAATATCATTATGATAATGAGCTTGTATTCTCAACATTACTAATATATACCAATTGGTCTACATATGGTAGTTATAATTGCTAGTCACACAAGATCAATTTATCTAAGAATCAATCTAAGCTATCACAATAATTAATCATTCATAAACCATTATATTATGCTAGAAAACTATGTATAAATGATTTTTAATGCAAACAAGATCAAAATATATTATGCTAACCACTTATTATGCATCTAACATGTGCTATCTATTTTTAGTGTGTGAAAGGTTCCAATTTGTTTCTCTATTGTCCTCTGACATCTCCATCTATGTCACCCTATATGATGATTCTATCTCTCCATCATGATCTAAGGGATGAGTTCTCCTATGTCAACCTCACAACAAACAAGTAGTTAGATCATTACATCATGATATACATACATCATAAAATATAAATGATATAATGAATCAATATATTTGTATTATAATCACATACACTAAAACTAACTCATAGAAATATAAACATGTAACCTAAGCAATATCCTACTGCCCTATACCAAACATATATCTCAAAACTTAGTTAAAAATATGCAAATCTAATTTTTTTAACTATAGTTATCTATAGATAATATAACAAGTTTGCTTGGAGAGGAATCAAGATATAACATCCTTCCCCCTTAAAACTAGTCATCATCTTAGATGACTCTTATTTAAACATAAGTTTTGAATTAAAATCATTGTTCAATAGAAAAATAAGATAGTTTAAAGTATCAAATCAAATAAATAAATGGTAAAATTACCTATAGAACTCACCATAGTTCTCTCAAGTTATACTATTCCCAAAGTATTAGTCCCATAAGACCTTGCTCTATGACATCTCCTTATTATGTAAACATGGTTTGCGAGTATTACTTACTTTTATTAGTTCTGTCATGACCCCCTCAGGGTCTAGAACTGATAAGATAAGCCTACATACTATAGGACTGACCACTTCTAATACCTAGAAGGGCCCCCCATACCTCGATGAAAATTTCATCGACTTCCCAAAACATATGAGAACATCATAGAAGCCAAAAAAAATGATCAGAGAGAGCTTCGTAAAACCTTCCAACCCCTCTACATATTTCTCTAATCTAGAGAGTGTTTTTTTCCTCATTTTGGAGAAAAGCATTCAGGAATCTAGCAAGAATGATATATATAAATTAATACTATCGCTACTCCACATAGCATCAAGTAAGTATAACATGTCAATATTATCACTACTCCACATAGCTTTCAAACAAGTATGATGATGAATAGGATTTGAAAATACTACATCTCTAATGTATATCACATTTCAATATTAAGGGATTATCATTCCATAATATAAATTCATATGGCCATATGATTGAATTTGACAAGTCTGTCTATCAAATTATAGATTTGACAAGTCCATTTATTGAATCAAACTCAATAAATACCGAGTTAATGTAAGACTAAGTAGGATCCACTCCTATCACTTAGTACTCATGTTCCTAATTCACCACTCTTCTCTTAGGTCTCCATGACCTAATGATCTATAAAACGTGCACAAGGTTTAATGAATCATAATTATATACTAATAGATCAAGGAAAACAATACTATATGCTAAGTAATTCTATATGCAATAACATACATATAAGAAAAATCATACAATCATTCCATAATTGTAGTAAGTTACTGCTAGCCAAATATAACTAGTGTCATATTTCACAGCTTAACCTAAAGTGTTATATTCATAGTTAAGAGGAAATATTGTTAAAATTAACATAACATACAAATTCTAAGGATCACACCATCCTTACAAGCTTACAAAGGAATAAGTGAGATAATATCTCCCTACTTGCTCAACTAATACTCAACAAATTGAAAGTTTATCTCACCTTTTTAGACTACCAAGATGTCTCACACATCCTATACCCTACTTGCTCTCGATGAAGGTACATAATATCTTTTCAAAACAACATAATCTAATCAAAATAGAGTAATATCAATTAATAAAAGGTAGATAATAACATAATAATTATAATAAACTAGAATAAATTCAAAGTTTGCTACTCCTCATGGTCAAAGTTCAAACATTAGATAAAGTAGTGACTCTAATAAGTCACAAGTGGAAAGTAGAGACTAACATCTCAACAACAAAACTCTTAAATACCCTCACATGGTATAAAGAAGACATCACAACTCAAGTTGCCATTATCACTACCTAATTCCATAACTAGAAGGAAACTACTAACTACAAAGATGTATCAATCCATCCAATCCTACAACTTCTCTCAACAAGAACTAGATGAAAATATCTCATAAAATCAAGGGAATAAGGTCAAAAAAACATTTAAAAAATAAGTTTTGACAACATGAAAATAATAATCCTCTCATGGGATTAAAATAATGTCAAAGAAAAGTGAGGGAGTGACAAGTCACCTCTAACCCCACTATGAGAGATGGCACTTGATCCTAATCCACATAAACAAACTCTTAACACAAAGGAATTATTAAAAAGATAACTACACTCTAATAGAAGGATGATTCCAACCACACTCGGTGGTGTCATTTTTAAAATGGTCTCAAAAGATTCCCCACTCCTAGGATTTGAATAATTAAGACACTAAACTAATACATATATACTTAAGTGAGAAGCATCCCATGCTTTTTTTTAGACACTCACAACACAAAATGTAAATGACAAAGATGACTTGGTTAATAATTAAAGAGGTAATCACTCTTGAGGTGTTTCATATAAATGATCAAACTATGGTAGAAATCTCTTGTTTTGGACTCAATAACTATGGTAAGCACTCACCTACCAAAAATATTATATAACCATCACCATAGAGACAATATAAACCAACCCTTTAACAACTCTAATGGAGTAAAATTTATCCTAAGGTACACACTTAATGTACCAAACACATTTCATGAATGTCTCATACCTATAATAGTCACCAAGCCATACAGGAAGATCTACCAAGTCTCAAAACTCCAATCATGGTATTAAATGGTTATGCACTAAGGCACTACAAATTCAAAATTATAGTGAAATACTTCATGTCACTAGGTTCACATTGGTGAATATAAGGATAAGAAAATTATAATGGACTCATTAGGTCCTAGAGTTTGAGCCATAGCTCTGATAACACATGTAACAACCCCACTGGGTACTAAATAGAAATACATAATTTTTTTGAATTAAACACAAACACTATAAATAGATTACACCACAAGAATCTAAATAGTTATCATATAAAACAATCTAAGTGAGATAAATGTAATAAGCATGCGAAATCTAACCATCACTGATCTCTATCAATATATGAAACTCATCATAACACACAACATAGAAAGTAATTACAAATAGCCAAATACTGATGGTATAATACATAGCCACTACTGCCATTCTATAGTAAATAGGTAATTAAAAATCTTCATAACAATGTTTTTAATAATAAATACAATACAATACAATATACATAAATAATATACATGGCTCCCCCATAGCATAGTTCCCAAACTCAAGTATATGTGGTAATCTTAGGTGTTGTCTCAATAAGTAATACTATTGTGGAGAGGGAAAACATCATCCAAACACTTTTCCAGACGAACCATCGACCAATTATCCCCCACATTAATCCCATCAAGAAGTGGCCCTACCTTCATGGATGAGTAGATAGTGATGGCATAGGAATCCATAGAGATAAGCAAGTGCCCGTGTGATGTATGATTTCTAAAACTAAACATGCAGTGTATCATAGAAACCAATTTTATTGTAAGATATCACAAAAATATGTAAATCATACACATGGAATTATAATGCCTCACTAAACATACTTTAGCTGAAGTTTTAAGAATATTAAATAATAACAATCTATAGATCAATCAAATTCATACACACTACTTGATCATATTGCTTTAATCTCACATTGTGATGCTAGTGTTAGAGTTCTAGATTTGTACCCTAGTTGAGGAGGGGATTGTTCAAATCTTCCTACTCAAATCTAGTCCAACATGGGACTGATCCTAGGATGTGGGTATCCTAATAATAGATCAGACCTCTAGAGAAGGCTAGATTCCTTTTGGATCTATCACTTATACTAAACCTAAACTAGAACTTGATTGGAAAAGGTAGAGAGATTTTGACAATAACTTATAAAAGTATGTAAAAGAGGTGATGCACCAATGATTTGATCACTCAAAATCACAAAATACACACTATAAGACACTTTTAAGACCAAATAATGCCAATCTCACATAAATATTTCAAAACAAAGCATTAATCAGTCATCAAATTAGTAAAAGAAGGCAAATATCCACTTTCAAGCTTAGATAATAACTGTAAATTGCACTTATAATGGATTTTAAGAACTAATAAGCACTTCTTAAAGGTGATAAAAAAATTTGACATAAGCAAGGAACATACATTCACTTAACTATAGTACATGAATTCATGGAACACACTTCAATCTAGCTTAGAAAATGATGGAATTCAATATTTATTGCATCAAAAGGAGTTATAATACAAATTTTGGAAGAGTTTGGTCATACCAAAAAGAGGGATAGAGGGATCCATTACAAGGCTTAGAATCTTATATTTATAGAAAAAATACAGATAGAGAGAGAGAGAGAGAGAGAGTTGTGCATTAGAAAAGTCCCAACCACTTTTGATGGATTAACACTCTCAAGGATGCTGACTCATGACCTTATCAACAAATAACACATTATATAAAAGAATTAAATATCCATTTACCTTATCCAACTACCAGGTCTATTATTATAACTCCATGATATCATCTAATGATCTACTAATGAGGATCATGTCTTGGAATTGACTGAATTGTGCCACATCTACATTAGGTGCCCATCTATACCTATTTATTGAAAACATGACTTTAATGACAGGTGAGACACTTTTATATGATCATATTTATGTCTATACTAGTTCCAACTCAAACTTGGGTCTATTTTATAGATAGAAAACTAATCTTAGACCATTGGTTTTCATACAGTCAAAATATTCATGAAAACCTACAAATTATTTAACTTTGCTTCATAATTACTAGTTCCTTGATCTCTATATTTGGTCCAACCATTTCTATTATATTTATATGGAGCTATACTAGAATTCTTGGTCCTTATTATTTATCCTAGTTCAACTCAAGTCAAGCTTGAGTTCAGTTCCAATATTTTCTTCTAGCTTAGGTCCATTTATTTTCTTTACCTGAGTTGAACTAGTCCATTAACCTTAGTAAAAAATGTCCTAGCTCAGTCCTTTATTTATTGGTTTTAGAAATTGACTCAGATCATTTACCCTTTGACTCAGATCACTCTCTTGATCCTTCTCTATATGATTGAGTGAGAGCCATGGATACTCTACCTATTTAATTTGATTGATACACTTTTCATCCACATATTTACTCCTTAGATTTCTTGTTCTCACTTATGCCATCCTTTCCCTCATTTCATTGGATTTTCCAGGTACTAACAAATGTGAGGCCTTGAATCTATATTTGAAATGTCAACTCTATCCTTGCTAGTGCCACTTAGAAATCTTGCATTGATCCTCAAGATCCTATTAGTCTATAACCTCATGCACTTATAGCATGTGTCAATCTCTTAACCTCCTTGACTATTTAAACCATATCGCATTGTTGGATCAAGATTTATTATTAAGCGAGGACCATTAGATCAATTAGGACCCACTATTTGAAAGCCAATGGTTATTTCATGATCTTAAAATTGATGTCTTCACTCCTATCAAATGATGTTCATGAGATCATCATTAACATTTGTGTGACTATCAAATTTTAGTTAAAAAGGATTTGTTTTGCTCAAGCTTAAACTTGATGTTAACGTTAATGTCTCTTGTTGTAGGTCCATCTTTGAATATTAATATCTTGAGCCAAAAATCTTGCACAAGCAAGAAAATTTTAGAGGATGATCTTGACATGTATATTTGTAATTGCACATGATCCACTAGTCACACAAGGCTTTTAAGTGAAGATATTAAATGCACAAATTGGTTGGTACGTTTGATCCTCTGTGACATCTTGGTCATGTTTTGGTAAAAAATGGCTAAGTATGGAAACTTAGTGAATTCTGTCTGATGATCCAACTTTGAACATGAATAAATTTCATTGCACTTAGATGCATGCCTTGAAACTTAGCACATAGTAACTATGGACTAAGCTGAACAAACCCATATGACCATTTTCTCTTGAGACTACCACACATTTAAGATATAACATTATAAAACTTCCCACATGACTCTATTTGATCTTTGTAAGATGGCTAAGTATGGAAACTTGGTGAATCTGTCTAAGAGGCCAACTTTAAACATGAATGCATTTCATTATGTTTAGATGCATGGCCTGAAACTTAGTGCGCAACAATTAGAGACTAAGCTAAATAAAAATATGTGACCATTTTATCTTGAGACTACCACACATGTGAGATATAACATTATCAAATTTCCCACTTGAATCTATTTGAGCTTCTTTGTAAATTGGCTAAGTATGAAAACTTGGCAAATCTATCTAAGAAGCCAGCTTTGAGTTGTTATAACTTTTAATGGATCTAGTCAGATGACCTAAAAATTAGTGAATATGTTCTTGGGATAAATATTAACATACCCATTTGACCAAATATTCTTGACTCATCCACATGTGGCAATGATAATGTCAACAAACCACCTACTAAAAATTTCTACAACTAACCCCAAAATGTCTATCTGAACATAATGAAGAACCAGATCAATACCATGCATTTCCATACTCATTCCAAGCACTCTTGAATTTTTGAAGGGTCTTTTCAACTTTTCCATTAAAAACATGATCCATATGGGTACAATCTTGGTATGCCAGCCAAAAATGGCCAACATCTTTGGTGACTTGGCTGAGCAACATGCTTGTTATGCTTGAGAACTCAGACTGGATATATGACTCTTAGATAATTTATATGATACATTGACCATTTACATTACTACAAGATATCCTTTTGATTTACAAAAACAAATAATTCCAACAAATAGGGAAATAAACAAAATAAAAGGGAAACTAACCTAATAAAGAAAAGGAAACTAACCTATCAAACAACTATGCAATAGAGAACTTATTTAGGATAAGACATAAAGGAAACTAATGTGTTAGAAAAATAATTATATAAAAATCAAAATAACTAACTATATACAGGGAACTTAGCTTCCTTAATAACAATGTTTTAGATGTATCTCATTAACTAGGATAGGAATCTCTTCACCATTCATCCTTATGAGTTGGGAAGCATTATGGGACTTGTAGCTAGAGACTGTATATGGACCACTCTACAAAGAATTAAATTTTGTGTGCCTTCTTTTCTTATCTCTGTCCTTATCCCACTTGAGGACCAACTCTCCTTCTTGAAGAAGTTTATTTGTCAAATGATCTCCTTACCATTGCTTGATGGGCCTCCATGGCCAACATGGACTGATCCCTTATATATTATATATCCATGAGCTCAACATATCTAATTTCCATTAGCTCATTCTCCAAAATCTCAAGTTGATGCATTAATTCCAAATTAAGGAATTCAAGAGAAATATACATTCTTGCTTCTTTACCATATACTAACTTGTGTGGAGAATTGGCAATTGACCTTTTATAGGTGATCCTACCATCCCATAGAGTTGAATTAAATTTTAGATTCCATGATCTTTAAATGTATGCAATAGCCCTCCTGATGATCTTCAAAAAATTCTTGTTAGTGGGTTTAGCAAGCCATTACCTTGTGGATAATAGTTTGATGAGGAATTGAGGAAAACACTATGTTGAATTGCCCACTGGCTGATCTTAGACCCTATAAAATCCATAGAATTATTAGACATTATGGTTTAACGAACCCAAAATATGGTAAGCAAACCCTCATATTATTCCAAAACATTGGTTTCATTGGCTTATTTTAATGCTACTACCTCTGTCCATCTAGTAAAATAATATGTGGTAGTTAGGATCTACTTGTGTCCCAAGCTTGAAGGGGGATTAATGAGACCAATAAAGTCCAATCCACATTGGATAAATAATTGATTTACTAAAATTGGTTGGAGAGGTAAGGCTACAAGATTCACTTTTCCAACAAACATGGCACACTATCTGCATTCCCTGATCCATGCATGATAATCACCAAATAAAAATGGCCAATAATACCCACCTCTCATGATCTTCTGGGATGTGATTCTTGATAAATAATGTAATACACCATGTCCATCATGGAACTACTCAAGTAATCTATATATTTGACCTAGTTATATGCATCTTAGTAGTATGCCATTGATATCTTTTTTCAATAATACATTATCAAAAAGAAGAAAATGAATTGACTACAATCTAAAATATCTCCTCTTTGAAGGGGTCAAATGAGAAGGATAAATACCATCCTATAGATACCTTACCATATCTTAGAACCAGATAGAAGTTGAGGCCTGATCAATTTTAATTTATTCTTCATTTGACATCATAACTATCCCATTAATATCATGTAAGTATTGGGTTAGATGTTCACAAAGTCCTTTACCTCTAACTAGCTTTGTGACCTTAATCTCAATATTATATTCCATGACCTTGGTTATCCAACCAACTCTCTTGTCATTTATATCCTTGTTTAAGAGGAAGTCTTTGACACTTGGATGTGCAACCATAAAATGTATCTTATTATTGGATAGTAAGTACCTAAATTTTTTAAGATACCTTATGATTTAAAGTACATGATTCTCAACAAAATATTACCTTGTTTCATATTCTTCTAATCCTTGACTAAAGAAGGCTATTGTTTACTCTAAAGCCTCTTTATTCTACTACATGATAATATGTAAAATCATGTCAATGTTAGGATAGATGTATAAAATAAATCCTTTGTAAATTTAGGGTTTAGGAGTGTAGGATCATTAACTATAGATTTCTTGATTTATTCAAAACTTTTTACTCCTTCTTTGGACCAACTAAAACTCTAACCCTTCTTTAGCATGGCTGTGAGTGGCCTAGCTAAAGTAGAAAAAATTAAAATGCATCTCCTTATGAAGTTTATCTTGCCTATAAAGGTTTTTAAGGATTTCTTGGGCTTAGGTAATGCAAGTGCAAGAATTGATTCTATCCTATCAAGATCTATGCTTGTACCATATTTTTAAATGACATATCCAAGAAGCCTACATTCATGAATAGAGAAAACAAATTTTTTTGGATACAAAGACACTTCAAATTACTTACACCTTTCAAATACTTATTTGAGATGAATAATATGCTCATCTACACTATTAGAGAATACTATTATGTCATCTAAATAAACAAGAATAAACTTGTTGAGGGGACCCTAAAATGCCATGTTCATGGCTTTTTGAAAAGTGGCTCAAATATTGAATAAACCAAAAGGCATCTTTCTTTAGGTAAATGTCCCCCACTTTATGGTGAAGGCTATTTTGAATTGGTCTTCTTCTTTGACCAAAATCTAGTTATATCCACTACAGCTATCCAATGAATAAAACCTTTATGAACCTACAACTAGCTATAAAATCTATTCCATTAATGGCAATAGATAGTGGTATTTAAGAGAGGCCTTGTTCAAGTCATGGAAGTCAACACATAGTCTTATTTCACCATTTTTTCCCATACGAGAACAAGGTTTGTCACCCAAGTTGAGTGCTTAATTGTAAATATTATAGACGACTCAATGATCTTGTGTAGTTCAACTCCAAAGGTTAAAGCTTTGAGTTAATAGGCCTTTATCTCTTTTTGACTGGCCTAGTCTCATCCTCTAATTCAATGGTATTTTGAGCTAGACTTTGATCAAATACTTTAAGGTCACTGTACTACCATGCAAAGACATTTACAAAACTTGAACATAACTTAACAGAAGTTTCCTTCTCTGAAGATATGCAAACTTTGCCTAGTTTTAAACTCTTACTAGTTGCAATCTCTACATTTGTATAATGTTCTTCTTTGGTTGATAAATAAATTTTTTATTTTATTAATTTATCATCTCTGATAAATATGTTTTCAAGGGTGACCAACCCTTTAGACAACTTATTTGTCTTCAATTGCACAATCTGGTCATCATACTACTATAAATGCTTGTCTTGGTTCTCTGAGGAGAATTCAGCTTCCTCTTGTAAGAATTTGACAATATGAATATCATATTCAAATACTTGAAAATTATCATGGTTGTCTAGGATAGAAGGTCTCATAACTAATTTGATGTGTGATTATTTTTTTTCATTTTTTTATGTCATCTGGGATACTGAATTGTGACCCAATAAAAGCCAGTTTGTCTGCATGCTTGTTCTTATTTCTTGATATGGATTGAATATTGAAAGATTAAAATTATTCAACTAGGTCCCATACTCTATTCTTATGGTACCTAATTAGTGGGTTCTTGCATATATTAAGTCCCCTTACTTGGTGAACTACCAGTTCAATATCTTTAAAAACTTGTAAATAATTGACCTTCATCTTTCATACCCATTACAAACCATGCACTAATGCTTCATATTTAGTAAAATTATTGGAAAACCCAAACTTAAACTTGATATAATTTAAATACCTTTTATTTGATTTATAAATTAACATCATTCCATCTCTAGTGCCATTTTTGTTTTGGATACATCAAAATATAGCTGCCACAGTCCATTACTAGGTTGATCATCTTTTATCAATGTTGGAATTGGTGCATCATTTTCATGAATACAATATAAAATAATTATTTCTTATTTAATTAACTTTTAGGGATTATTTCCATGTAAATTAGAGGCCCATTCATCAAGGAAATTATTTGGGACTCCATCTAGAGGTGATTCAGTTTCCACCTCATTGTTTTCTAGTACCTTATCCGAGATAACACAATTAGTGTTTACCATACTTGGCATATATGGATCTAAATGAAATATTACAAAAGGTTTAGAACATATTTTCACCTTAGTACCATAACTAGTTTTTAACATTAAATAAGTGTAATCAGTTGACAAATATCCTACAATCTTTGAAGTAAAGTCTCTTGATAGACACATGGTAAAATAGGGAGGCAAGTCCACTACAACTACATTTTGTTGAATAAAAACATTGGGGTAAGAATGTAATGCCAATTTTAGATATTTGATCATGCCTAATATCTTCATTTTTGATCCATCTAATTACAATACTCCTTTGAAATTTGGCTCATAGATAAGACCAAGCTTGTCTAAAATTTGTTTGGCCATGATAGTTATACTAGATCCACTATCTATCATATAACTATGGACTAAGCAGTCACCTATTATCAAAGAGAGATAAAAGGGAGGGGTTTTATTTTATTTGACATTGGTTTTGTCTACCTTTTTCATGTTATGTACTTTCTAATAAAGTTACTTGATTTGCTAGTCTGAATTGGCTAAGATAGCTCCTTATTTCTCAATTGGTTCTTTAGATACCTTAAGATTTGAAAGTTATTAAATAAGCATGTCCTTTTGTCCTAGGATGGTAAGGGAATCCCATAGGCTAATTCTAACATTTGATTTCTTCATTTTTTCTATTATGCTAAAATATGATCCATTAACCTTTGGATGCAACTTTTGAGCCACTGGTTATTCTCTACTTAGGGGCATTTGGGGAACTTTCACTATCTCTATATTTTGAATCTTATGCACTACAAGAACAAGAACTTGATCTCTGACACTCTTTGAAACAATATTAGGAACACTAGAAGTATTTCTCACATCTTGAACTTCCTCAGTTGATCTTCTTTTAACTATATTTAGAGCTTCCACTTGACCATTTATATTGCTAGTTTCATCAACTTGGCTGAATGAAATATGATCATCCAATTTCGAATTAACATTGATAGCATTAGGCTACCCTGGAATTTGTTGAGCTTATCCTTGGAATGCCATATTCATGTTTTGATATTGACCACCTTAAAGAGAGAAATCTTCCCCTGTTATTTGTGGCATAGTAACATTTTGTGATACCAAGGCTTGATTTTGAGTGTCATTTGGATTGTAAGGCTATGAACCTAGATCTTACATCAAGTTATTTTGGGGAATAATAAATTTTGAACTGGAAGTTACATTGGGATCAAAGGATACATATGTCTTAGTTTGGGTTATGGCTCCTTAATTTTGATAAGGTTGCCTATTATCCTTGAAACCTTGATAAGGGGGTCTTTAGTTATTAAAAGACTAATAAATATTCTAGTTTTACTATTGATAAGGTTTACCTTGGTACTATTGTCTCTTGAGTTGAACAGTCTCCTTTCCAAAAGCTTGTAATATGCTTTTTGGATCACCAATCTCATTATCTTGATTAGGAGGGGTTACAACTTGGAATTTTGGATATGGAATAGGAATTATAAATGAAATATAGGGAAATTGAGGAGGAGGAACATGTTATAATTTTAGAAATATGGGAATTAGAGGCCTTGAAATAATTTTACTAGCTTGTATTAAGCTATTTTTTACCCTTATTACATTTCATAGGCATTTGGCAAGGTATTACCACCCATAGACTAGATCATGACACTTATATAAGAATTAAGGGCCTTAAGATAATACATAAATGCATACTTTAGAGATGGTCTAACAAATGCAGGGATCCTAGTCTATATCTTTAAAAATCTGAGGTTAAAATTAGACATGAACTCATGGGGGTACCTTTGTATAGTAGTCAGTTATTCAACCAAAGATAGATGATCAAACTTGTCTTTAAATTGCCTAACTAAGGCTACACCTAACTCATACTAAGTAGCAATGGAGGTCAAAGGTATATTCCTATACCATTGAAATGCTTTTATCTTGAAGAAAGTAATAAGTAATCTGATAGCCACATTATCTTAAGTAACATTATGAACATAATATAGATTGGCAACATCCTAGATATGCTTAGTAGCAATAGTTTTATCCCATTCTCCTAAGAATAAAGGGATTATTTTTAGGGTAGACACAAGGATGTCATCATATTGGGATAAATTTATGGGACTAGCCCTATTAAATGGAACAAACACTTGTTTCATTATAGCCATCTAGGCAAAAGGGGTTTGGCTTATGGGGACAATAGATTGGACTAAAATAATAGGTTAACCAAAGGATGAATATTGATTTGGAGGATAAGGTCTTGTAATATTGAATCTTTATATTTTATAAGTAGAAGGTAATTTAATATGTTTAAAAGGAATACCTGTACTTGATGATCTTGTTGTAACCTTTGGCATGAAAACACTATCTGAAAGATGCTAGGATCTCTGTAACCTGAAGGATATTTAACTTTTGATGATGGTAGATCTCTCCTACTACTACAATATTTTCTTCTCAATCTTCAAACTTCAATTATACTAAAGAAACAAGTCCCATCAGGTGTGCCAAAACTGTTGGAGTTCTAGATTTGCACCCTAATGAAGGAGGGGATTATTTAGATCTTCCTAATCAAATCTAGTCCAACATGGGACTGATCTTAGGTTATGGGTATCCTAATAATGGATTAGACGTCTGGAGAAGGCTATCTTCATTATGGATCTATCTCTTATATTAAACCTAAACTAGCACTTGCTTGGAAAAGGGAGAGAGAGTTTGATAATAACTTATAAAAACATGTAAAAGACGCAATGCACCAATGATTTGATCACTCAAACTCACATAATACACACTATGAGATACTTCAAGACCAAATAATATCAATCTCACATAAATATTTTAGAGTAATGCATTAATCAATCATCAAATTAGCAAGAGAGGGCAATTATCCATTTTAAAGCTTAGATAATAAATTGTAAATTGCACTTATAATGACTTATAAGAAATACTAAACACTTATTAAAGGTGATAAATTTTTTGACATAATTAAGGAACATATATTCACTTAACCCCAGTATATGAATTCATGGAACACACTTCATTCCAAATTAGAAAATGATGGAATTCAATATTTATTGCATGAAAATGAGTTATAGTACAAATTTTGGTAGAGTCTAGTCATACCAAAAAAAGGGATAGAGGGATCCATTACAAGGCTTAAAAGCCTATATTTATAGGAAATAGAAAGATAGATAGAGAGCTATGCATTGAAAAAGGCCCAACCACTTTCGATGGATTAGCGCTCTTGAGGATGATGACTCATGACCTTATCAATAAGGAACAAATTATGTAAAATAATTAAATGTCCATTTCCATTATCCAACCATGAAGTCTCTTCTTATAACTTCATGATATCATCTAATGATTTTTTGATGAAGATCATGTCTTGGAATTGATAGAATTGTGCCACATCTACACTAAGTGGCCATCTATACCTATTTATTGAAAATGTGACATTAATGATAGGCAAGACACTTATCTATTATCACATTTATGTCTATACTTGTTCTAACTCAAAATTGGTTCTATTTTATAGATACAAAACCAATCTTAGACCATTGGTTTTTGCATAGTCACAAATTTCATGAAAACCTACAAACTTTTTAAATTTACTTCATAATTACTAGTTTCTTGATCTTTGTATTTGGTCCAACCATTTATATTATATTTATATGGAGCTCTGTTGGTAATGATTGGTCCTTATTATTTATCTTGGTTCAACTCAAGTTAAGATCAAGCTTGATTCCATGTATTTTTTACCAGCTTAGGTCCATTCATTTGATTTACCCAAGTTGAACTACTCTAATGACCTTAGTTGAAAATATCCTAGCTCAATCCTTTATTCATTATATATTGAAATCAAATCAGATCATTTACCCTTTGAATCATCTCACTCTATTGATCCTTATCTATATGACTGAGTGAGATCTATATATCTTTTACTAGTTTAACATGTTTGAGACACTTAACATCCATGTATTTGTTCCTTGTATTTTCTTGGTATCACTTACACCATCCTTGCCCTCACTTTATTGGATCTTATAGATACTAATAAACATGATCCCTTGGATCTATCTTTGAAATGTCAACTCTATCCCTGCTAGTGCCACTTGGCAATCCCATGTTGATCCTCAGGATCTTGTCAGTCTATAACCTCATGTAATTACACCATGTGCCAATCTCTTGAGATCCTTAACTATTTAACTTATCTAATACTATTAGATCAAGATGTATGATCAAGATATGACCATTAGATCAATTGGGACCCACTATTTGAAGCCAATAGCTAATTCATGATCTTAAAATTGACATCCTCACTCCCATCAAATGATGTTCACGTCATTGTCATTGACATTCACATGATCATAAAATTTAATCTCAAAATTATTTGTTCTGATTGATCTTAAACTTGATGTTAGAATGAATGTCTTATGTTATAGGTCCATCTTTGAAGATTTATATCTTGAGCTAAAAAGCTTGCGTGGGCATGAAAATTTTAGAGGATGATCTTGGCATGTAGATCTACAATTATGCATGGTCCATTGGTTACACAAGAATTATAAGTAAAGATATTAAATACATAATTTGGCTAGTCTATTTGCTCCTACATGACATCCTAGTGATGGTCTAGTCAAAAATGCCATACTAGTGAATTATGTCTGAGGAACTAACTTTAAACATAACTTTCATCGCACTTAGACACATGGCCTAAAACTTAACGCATATAAACTAGGGACTAAGATGAACAAACCCATATGACCATTTTCTCCTAATATTACCATATGTGTGAGGTATAACATTATCAAACTACCCACTTATCTCTATTTGAGCTTCTTTACAAATTGGCCAAGTATGAAAACTTGGTGAATCTGTCTAAGATGCCAAATTTGAACATGAATAATTTTCATCATGCTTAGATGCATGGCCTGAAACTTAGCATGTAACAACTAGGGAATAAGTTGAACAAACCCATATGACCATTTTATCTTCATATTGCCACATGTGTGAGATATAGCATTCTCAAACTACCCACTTGGCTCTATTTGAGCTTCTTTGCAAATTGGCTAAGTATAGAAATTTGGTGAATCTATTTGAGAGACCAACTTTGAGTCTTCATACCGTATACTGCACTTATTCAGATGCACTAAAACTTGGTGCATATGTTCTTAGGACAAATATGAATATACCCATATGACCAAATCTTTTTGACTCATTTAGACGTGGTAATGACAATGTCAACAAACTGCCTACTCAAAATTTCTATAACTAGCCCCAAAATATCTATATGAACATAATGAAGAACCAAATGAATACCATGCACTTCCATACTCATTCCAAGGACTCTTGAATTCTTAAGGGTCTCTAAAACCTGACCATCTACTCATCTGTTATCAACCTAATCTATATGAGTATAAGCTTGGTATGTGGGCCAAAAATGGCCAATAGCTAGTAAGCCAGTGAAGTTTGTCTCACTCCTTACTCAGTGTAAGAAAATGTGAGATTGGTCAAACATAATTTAACCACAAGATTCATAAAATTTATATCTTACTATCAATCATATCGCATTAACATGCTAAACTTAAGAGTAATCAAAGCATACATTTATTCTATCAAACATATGAATGAATCTTACATTATTATCTATACCATACTAGAAATAATGACTATAGTTTATACCACCTAAGTAAAATACACATTTAATTGTATATTTCAACTACCACAATTAATTTTTAACATACTATACCCTATGATAAAATATATTATCATATTCTAGTAATCTATGTCGTAACTACTAGTTTTCCACAATCAATCATATAAATTAGTCTTAAATACATGGAAACACAAACTTCTATTCAAGTGACTAGATATAAAAAAATAAATCATAGTCTTCATAAAACACATAATATTATATCTTAGTGTTCATTCAAATCTCAAAGGTTATATGCATGCATACATAAAATCCTACTAATAGTTACAAAACATGCTATTCATAGTGATAACCAACATGCATATATTTAATCAGTCAAGCATAGGAGTGAGTATAGACACAAAATTTATAGTATGTACCATCTTGGTATAACATAAACTTATACTATAATGATATATGATATCCCATACTATCATAGTTCATTTTTTAATAATGTAAATACACAATTAAAATAACTAGTCCTACAATTATAAGAAACCACTGACCCATAATCATAAATAATAATCAAGTATGGAATTATACCACCTGGGTATACCCTATGGTTAAACTGCATAATCTAATCTCTATAAATAGATTTAAGTATATAATACAAGTATTAATAATAAATTATACCATTAAACTATGAACATGCTACTTACTTCTAAGTAGTCATTCATAATATTGTAAGGAATT